>CM021106.1:246093431-246184054 GCA_007115665.2 Sequoiadendron giganteum | reverse complement strand
TCATAACAATGATGCAATAATTGTAAACTGGTTAAGCCTGAACTATAATCAATGTCATGTGGAATGAAGAATAGAGACTGACATTATTGAAGACATTACTGAATCTAAAAGTGATGACAGTGAAACAACCATAGATCTTAGAACATAAAATGAATGGAAAATTCTATCTAACCTTCATCATGGTGAAACTATGCAAATTTCAGAAATGGACATGCTTGGAAAGAGAGATTTGACAAACAAACGAATTGGTCTAATGATTTTCAAGGTGAACAATACACAAATGAAGCGGTCAATTTCATTACCACCATGAAAAGTAATGGTTGTTTCATGCAAGATGGTATACAACAATTAATCAACTATGAAAACCATAACAAAAAATAAGAAAAATCAATTAACATGATAATTTCACACTACCAAAGAAATCAAAATGAATCCCCACTTCTCATTATAATTTAAGGCACAACAGGAATAGGAAAGTCATATGTCATAGGTGTCATATCCAAAACACTTCAGAATGCTTCAACGTCAAATAGGTCTCCCCTACTTCTACTTGCACCAATGAGAGTTGCAGCATTTAATATAGGTGCATCAACTATTCATTCAAAATTCAAAATTCCAATCAAAGACTTCAAGGAACTGGAAGGGACCATATTAACAAGTCTTCAAGAAGAATAAACACATATCAAATGCATATTGATTGATGAAATGAGTTTTCTCAGTGAAAGATTGATTGAAAACATAGATTCTCAACTTTACCAGGCCTTCCCTCAAAATGCAAATCAACCCTTTGTAGGTATGACTCTCAGACAAATATGAATCATTAAAAATGATTTAATTTAGTAAATTTTATTGATATCTAATGCACATCCTTACAAATAGAGTATACATTGAAATATAACATTTGTCCATTACTTACAAGAATATCAATGATCTTGGTTGAAGATCTCAGACAATTACTCTTGTTAATGATAGACCACCATATGCAAGCAACAAACGATCTAAAATTTTATCGGAAGAATTCAAAATTATCATTACTTTAGATCAATTATTCAAACAATTTAGATCAAATAATGAACACCAAAAATTTCGTCTTCTAACAAATATTCGAGATGCAAACCCTATAGTAGATGATTGCACTTTACTAATGACAAGATCTAATGGAAGGTTATATACACCAACAAATGAATACTTTGACAATAGTGTTCATTTATTTTCCACAAATGAAAATTTCACAGTTACAACCAAAAACAATTATACTCCTTAAAAATTCAATTGTACAAAGCATGACAATAAAAATCAGAAATGCTAGTGCAACTGAAGGATATATAGATGATGAAGTCGATGTTGAATTATTGTTAAGAAAAAATGCAAGAGTTATGTTAACATCCAACTTGTGGATATAAGCAAGACAATGGAGCTTTGGGATATGTGCAAAAAATTGTATATTGACCTGGAACAACACCCCCTCAACCACCAACCTATGTATTGGTGCAATTCAACAGTTACTTAGACATTCCATTCGATGATCAACATCCTTCCACTATTCCAATCACACCAATCCAAAGGAATTACTCACTACAAATACCATTAAGATTGACATAGGTTCTGACAATACACAAATCACAAGGCCCAACTCTTCAAAAAGCCACAGTTCATATTAGACCAAAAGAAAGAACAAGATTAACATTCATGACAATGTCTCATGTTAGCTCTTTAAGTGGCCTAAAAATTAAGCTGCCATTCACATACAACAAATATGAAAAATTAAAGAAAGGAAAACAAATTGCAATAAAAAAAGTAGATGAACATAGGCTAGAAGCCTTAAAATACAACTAATGTAGGTGATATACTTTTTCATTCAATACAATGTCCTTATGTTTAGACAATATTTATTCTTGTGTGTTATATTCAATATCCTACACATGTGGTGGAACTCTACATTTGTAGAAGATAAACCAATTATATTATATTATGATGCAACTAAAGAATATATTACAACAAACACACAACAATAAAATTGCTAAAATAGATTCTACATTTGTAGAAGATAAACCAATGATATTATATTATGATGTAACTAAAGAAGATATCATAACAAACACACAACAACAACATTGTTAAAATGGATTCTACATTCGTAGAAGATAAACCAATGATAAGTTTTCCTATGATTGGGTCGAATTGCTAGTTATAAAAAGATCAGCTTAGCAAAAAGAACTGTAACTGCCCCATAAAGTGGCTTTGGCCCGTAAACGTTAATATCCTACTATTCTATTCTCTATTCTCGTTGAGCAGAGCGGCGCCCACCACGAGAGTCGGAAAAGAGTAATAGTACCGATCACTCTTCCTGCGAAGGCAGAGGGCTAGTATGGTAGTCTACTACCCGGGGGCGAGAGTTGGAAAGAGGGAGAACAGTGTAGACTTGGACGCTTATGTTTGTATGACTTCTGAAGCTCTTCTAACTTAAGAAGAATAGGTGTATCCCGATCAGGCAACTGCTTGGCATGACCGGTGTACTTTGCCGCTTCTAGCACAGTTTTTTCTCTCTCTCACAATTCTGCGGTAATATGCAGAGTCTTGTCATGACTCATTTTTGTTTTTTCTAATGGAAATGCCGAGGCCTGGATTGCATTCATCTTCAAAGTGTCAGTTGTTGCTCAGCTTTCACTGCTCACAGCGTGATTGGAATTGTGCGAATGTTCAGATAGCTTGCTCTTTAACAGAGAGCGTGAAGAAGAGAGTCTGAGCGAAGATAAAGAAAGGGGCAAAATGGGGGAGGGGAGCTCGTACGAGTCGCTGATGGAAAGATTGAAGAGCGGTCAGGCGGGGATGCAACGCTTTGCAGTGATTGGAATCGCGGAGAAGGTGAGGAGGGGTGAGGTGGGCAGGGAGGCTCTTTTCCTCTGCCTCCGCTATTCAGAGGCGCCAGTGATAGACCAGACAGTGCGCGAGGTCATACGTCTCGTAGCGGAAGAGAAAGGTAAGGTGGAGCCTCCCGAGGCTTTCCGCGAGCTTCAGGCGGCGCTCGAGGCCTCGCCTTCTCACTCTGTCGAGACCATCACTAAAGCAATCGGATATCTCTCTCGACTTATCTTTAAACGCTCTTCTCCACATATTTCTACCATATTTTCACCTCACAACAATCCCTTCATCAAGGTAACCTAATTTGGAAACCGCAAGGCCTAAGCCCTATATTCTGATTCAGTATTTTTTTTTGTTGGAAATGCTTCATAATCATAGTTATTAATTAATTATTCATAATCATAAATATTAATTAAAAGAATAAAAAAACAATGCTACTCCTGAAATATATCTTTTTGACATCTGAATTTCTGATAAGTTGTGAAGCCTTTGAAGCAAACCAGAGCAAATACTGACACTCACACTGCCGGGAATCCCGAGCATGATTGTGAATAAGCGGAACCGTTAAAGTGTGGACAAGGAAAAAGTCATTTGGGAGCAGCAGTCTTATGAATCAATGATTCATTGAATTTCGTTTAGAAAATTTCTAGAAGAAAATGCACGAAATATTTAATTTTCCGAAATCGCCTTTGCTATCTTGCCTCTGATCAAATTATCGTCTTTTAACTTTATCATGGACCTGATTGCAAGAAGGCAAGAAAATTACAGAAGTACCATATAAACTGTATCTATAGAACTTCATTTCCCATCACCTAGTTCGCGTCAACTATCACCATTTTTTAGAAGGACGGTATTTGATAGTTGTATATTGTAAAGAGTTACGTCTGGAATGATCGCCACCGCCAGTATTAGAAATTGTCTCCTTTCAATGAACATAGAATTTGAATGTTAACATGCTACGGGAACACCTTGTTTGGGTGGTCCCCTGCTTACTATACAGCGGGTCTTTGTTTGGTCGAACTCTAGGTAGCAATGAGGTAACACTAAATCTTCCAAAAACATGACAAAGCAACCACACTAGAGCGAAGTAAATTGAACCATTCTTAACGCAGACAAAGTCCCTCATATGCAACTATTGTGCCAAAGCATGTTATCATCATGCTAACAATCTTGGTTTGGATGAGAATGCTATAATCACTAAGATCTTCATGAGAGTCTATTTAACACTTAAAATGGACAATGTTTGTCTCATTGAGTCAGGGGTTTTCTAACATATAGCGAATCACAAGATCTGGTTTAATGAATCACAAGATCTGTAGTACTTGCTGACAATAGAAATTTTAGTGTTGGAAAATGTAATGTGATCGTGGACCTTATTTGTGGTGGTAAATGGACGATTACAAACATGATGTGTATTTACATTTGGAAATAATGGACGATTACAAACATGATGTGTATTTACATTTGGAAATAATTTGCATCTAGTAACTTTGATGGCAATCGGTATTTAAGAAATACTATTGTGTTATAAGGAAAGATGGGATGTAATTGGGCAGGGTAATCAGAAAAAAAAGATTTCACAATTTTAAAATTTATGTGATACAACTATTATGGTCATTTGATCTACATAAGCCTTGAGCTTTGTATCAAACTGAATTTGTTGCACGAGTAAACCTTTGGTAACTAAAAAATAATTTTTAAAACATGTTCACTTGAGAAGCAGCAAGATGATGAACTTGTCAGGTTAAAGTGAGAATCTAAGTTTAAATTGGAACTAGTTCGCAGCAACTTGTGATTGACCATTTTGAACAACTTCACTTGCTTGGGCAAAATATTTCATTTTATTTGTTGATGATTTTAGGAGAAAGATTCCAATCTATCTTCATAAACATAAGGCAGAGGTATTCAGTTTAAAGAGTTCAAAGCCAAACCTGAATTTTTTTGTAACAATAAAGTTAAAACATAGAGAGTGACTGTGATGGTGAAATAATTTTCTCAAACAATGCAAATGTGATGACATTAAAAGTCTTTTATACCCTGATTTAAAAACCATAGCTAAAGACTTAGATGTTTCTATTGCTGCGAGGATTGGAAACAAAACAGAAAATTGAAGTCTTGCACTTTTACTTTTAACATTAAGCTGTTAAATATTTGGTGAAAGTATAGTCTTTCAGTAACCTTATTTAGAGGCAAGAGCAAGTGATTTAGGTAAAGAAATACATCCTTGTAATTAATCTTTCTTACAGTTCCAGTTCTGAAAGAGAGGTTACAATATAGGGCAACTATAAAAACTGAAGAAGGGAGTGAGCATTATATGAAAATACACATATCATTTACTTTATAACTTGTTTTTGGCTATAAGTTTAGTTTTGTGTTACATGTTTTCATGCTACGCATTGGGTCAAGTGCTACATTCTGACTTTTTTTTTTGAATTTCTAATCTGCATGAAAACAGGTCTTTGTGTCTCGGGTTGAAGCTCATATGGAACTCTTGCAGCAGGTGATCTTGTTTGTGACAGAGGTCACGTTTACAAGCTATGCTGATTTTGCCCTTTTTTTAAGGCCTTTGTTGACTTATACAGCAATGCAAATCACAACATCGACTCGTCATACTTTCTTTTTTCAATGCCTTCATTCTCACTTGGCATCATTATCCTGTACTCATCTATCTCAAGGGCTGTCCATTTTCAGGATTCTGGTAGAGTGTATACAGTATTATCCCCAAGAAAGCACAGAAGTAAGTGATATTATAGTTTATTTGTGTTTGTAGTCATGCAATGCTATTTTTTGTTTGCTTTTACTTTTTCCTGGCATTTCTTACTGTGATGAATTATTAATGAGCTTTAGGTTGGATTTTATGTGTTTTGGGCAAAGCTTCATTTTGTTCTGAGTAGAGAAGATATCCCATAGCTATTGTCAGAGGACCTTCCTCTGAAGCAATTCATACATCTAAAATAAGGATGTATGCTCAGACAAGATACCCACTTTTAATGTCTAGGCAACACTGTTCCTACCATCTGAAGAATGCCAATAGAAATATGAAAACATGGAATTGCCATTGATACAGTAAAAAGAGTTATTGCCTTTCTATCGATCAGTTACAGCTATTAATACATTCCATCAAAAGCTACAAGCTGTTAGCATTATCTTTGATTATTTGTTTCTAATGTTTTTCTTTGATAGGCAATACTTTAATTATTATCTGAGCTGTCACTGTAAGTTCATTGGGTTTGATCAAATGTGTCCCAACTTTCCTGTGTCCATATCAACAATAAATTTTGTATTAGGAAAAGGTGGAAATAGAACTGAAATCCAAAAGAACATAGTAATAGGAGAGTCATAGATGCTGTTGACATGGTCATGATTATTAGCAGAAGCATAAAACAGAGAATTCCGCTAGGAAAGAAGGAAGTCCAAAGATAAATGAAACAAAGCATGCATATCTCGTACATACTGTTTAGGATAAACTCAACAAATTTTTAAACCATTTTTTGTCTATCTGTGAGACTGTAAGTAAACGAAAAGAATGTTTAAATATGAAAGAGTAGCAATCAAGACATCTTGTAAACAAAAAGAATGTTTAAATATGAAAGAGTAGCAATCAAGACATCTTGGATGTAATTGGGCAATCTATCAAAGCCATATGTGACTGTTCTTTATAGAAGGAAATTCTCCAGAGCTCTTTTCAGGGACAAAAATACTGAAGGAGCTACTGACGGCTGTTGTAAGTAAACGAAAAGAATGTTCAAATATAGAAGAGTGGCGATCAAGACATCTTGGATGTATTTGGGCAATCTATCAAAGCCATATTTGACTGTTTTTTATAGAAGGAAATTCTCCAGAGCTCTTTTCAGGGACAAAAGTACTCAAGGAGCTACTAATGGCTGTTGTAAGTAAACAAAAAGAATGTTTAAATATGGAAGAGTGGTGATCAAGACACCTTGGATGTAATTGGGTAATCTATCAAAGCCATATGTGACTTTTTTATAGAAGGAAATTCTCCAGAGCTCTTTTCAGGGACAAAAATACTCAAGGAGCTACTAACAGCTGTTGTACATCTTAAGATAACAAGAATAAGCAAACTCCATCCACTTACAGTGAAGTATTGATCACTAGAAAATATATTCTGCTTTTGCTCCAGTTTGGTAGCTTTGTCTGACACTACACTGTAATTGATTTCTTGTGTCTACTCAGATTTCAAAGTAAAGTGAAACTATTTTTTGAGTTACTGAAAAAAAGTTGACTAGGAAACCTCATTACAGATGCTTTTTGGAAGAAATGGGTCCATTTACTACTCCTTGAGTTCTTCCTATGCTATTTAATTTAAAAAAAAAATGATTCAACTTTAACATTGCTTTTGAAAAATATTTTTTTTGTACCTGGTTGATTTGTATTTAAGAAACTTTTTATTTTTCTTGAAATAAAGTGTGTGCATATACTCTTACCATTGCTTTAACTTTACTTGTTCAATTGTTTTTAGGAAATTTGGGTAACTACAGCTTTGGCTGAAGAACTTGTGGATGCACTTAAAATTATCATGAATAAGTCAACTGGAAAGGTATGATATCTGAGGTTGCACAAGTTTTTATGCCTATTGCTGTCATAGCCTTGCACAAGAAAATGCTTTTAAAACACTAATAAATAAGAAAGTAGTTGTTGTGTTTCAAAGTGACTATTAAATGAGTTAGTAGAAAGCATTATGAGTTTATCAATACCTGTCAGTTTCCATTTCAGATTGACTGTATGAAATAGTTTAGTAGAAAACTTTATGAGTTAATTAATATTTGCTGATTTATTGGACTGCTTGGTGTGTATATGGTATATGAACAGGCAAATGGTGTGTATATGATTCTGAATAGGTTTCACGATCGTTTGGAAGAGTCACTAATCCGTGTCCTAGGTAGAAGACTCTACAGCCCTCCTTTAAGCTGGCAATTCTTGAGGCACTTTACCAAACCAATCCTTGCAAAATTTAATCCTAACATCAATATCACTTATTGCTGCTCCATATTCAGAGACTATCTCACTATTTTTCCATTCATTTTCAAATCAAGAGTTCTATATAGAATCTTTTTTTTGGATCGCTTGTCTTAACAGCTGAAAGTCACCATCATACTGTTCTTCTATTATTCAGTAGCCAACATACAACTTGAGATATGTTAATTAGGTCCAGTTCTCTCCATAATTTTCCATGCTAGGATAATTCCATTCATGTACCATAGCTACCACTATAAACATTGGTTTTGGGAACAATGTTTCATTTTGGTGTCAAGCTAGCGATAAAAGCATGCTCATACTGCTACTGTCAATGAAATCGTTGCTGAAATATTACTTCCATGCTCAGTTATTGAATTGTCAAAAATCTCGATGATTCAAGGTATGATATGTTTTGGAATTGGAATCGGAATCAATTCACTTGTGGGTTCAGATAGGGCACAAAATTTTCAGACGGATTCATTTGGAATTGTACCTGCATGTACCTGGGCAATTCCAGCTATGTTGGGGTGATTCTGGGGCAATCCCACTTGTAGGATGTCATTTTTGATGCATTTGGACTGACTTTGTTTGGCTTTCCACCATCAAAAAAGTACCCTAAACCCTAAATTGATGTTCATAAGTAATACAAACACAAACAAAAATATATTTTCAGCTGCTTGAACTTTTCTCTTCCGTGACTGCCAACTATACAGCCTGGATATATGGATGCTTTTGTGGCTGCTGATTATACAGCTTTGCTGCTTGCTGGGTATATTTCATTCTTGCTGCTTCTTTGAATTGAATTTTTAGTAAGCCCGTATTAACTGCATTTTGTTAAACAGTTAATCTAGAAACATTTAGCTTGAAAATTATTAGGATACCTCATTTAGAAATTAGAAACCAAAATGGCAAACTGTTTTTAATTCTTGTGCATTTATGGTTTAAAAGTTTAAATCATTAAATGATTTAGCCTTTTAGGATACACACACAAGCATATATTTTAATTTCTTATTTCAAACTTTTTGTTTATTTGGATTTTGGAGCATGTTGTTCAATTTTTGTTTTCCAAACATGTTGCCTTAGGGATTATAATGGCAGTCAATTTTAGTTTTGTGGGCCAACCCCTCTTTAAAATCAACCCAAATCGTGCTTTGTGTGGAGGCATGTAGAAATGATGGAGTAGATTCTAGGTGGTAGAACATATGTTTGGATATGGAGTGGGTGTGGTAAGAGGTATACAAGCTCATGCAATTTGGTGAAAGCCCACTTATGCGTCATTCTTACCATGGGAATCAAAGCTTGCTGAGGGAAGAATGGTGTACTTGTGCCAACTTTTAAAATAGCAGAATCTATCAAAGAGTAGGAGGAAGTAGATGCAACAATTGTCCTTTAAATAGGGTATCCTTTGAGGAGAGGAAGGGATCATAGAGGCCTCTTGCTTCCCCTTCTCATAGCATTGTCCTTGAAATTATGGTTGAGAGCCACTTATATTTGGGTAGAAACAAAGAAGAGCTGCTAATGTGAAGAGAATGAAGGGGCCATTAGAGAGAGCATTTAAAAAATGATGCTAGAGAGATTGTTAATTAAACCATTGCATGATGCCTCTATGCAAATGGTTTGTTCCTCAATGTTGTTTGGTCACCATAGTGGCAAGACATGGGAAGACAAATAAATGATACTCCAAAATGGTACATGGACCTAGGTTATGAGAAGGTGAGCAACACCTCATTGGATGTAATGCCCATTTTGTTTCGAAATGAAGCCACTGCTAAAGGGTTTAAAGTTCGCCAAAGCATGGACTAGGGAGTACAAAGAAAAAAGGTAGTCATGGAAGCCATAGCAAGTGGTGAAGTTGCCAGTAATGGAATAAAGGAGACAACTTTGGGAATTAACATGGAAATTGCTCAATTTATTAAGTGCGACTTTGAAGAAAATGGGTTGATGGAAAGAGTTACTCTTTTTTGAACTTGGCAAATGATCCAAGTTTAACTATTGAGTGTATTATTATGCCTAGGATTTCTTTGACAACAATAGAATATCTTGCTTATGAATGTAGAAAACATGTTTGGTCATGTTGATAGACACGAGCTCATATGCAAATGCTTTACGTAAAGTTTCTATTGCTTGTGAAGAAGTGCCTAGTTGTTGTGGTTATCTTGGATACATATACATGGACTTGGCTAACCTTTATGAACAAGTAGGATGTATTGAAGGCCGCAAAGGATCTATTACTCAAATTTCCATCCTTACCATGCCAATGATGATATTACACACCCAATACTTGATCTTACTAGTTGTAGAAGGCCAAATATATGTTGATGGGCAACTTCATGATTGGTAAATTTACCCACCAGTTAATGTCCTTCCATCCTACCATGTTTGAATAAGACAAAGCCAACTCAACAATAAAAACAAAGGACAATTTAGTTGTAGCCTTTTATCCTAGCATAAGAAAACAAAAGGATATTGAAGAGTGAAAGGAATCGCAAAAATTAAGGGCAGCCGCTTCCAAAAGGAAGTTTAATAAGATCAAGGGGCATGTGAAGAGTTGTGACTATTAGAGAAAAAAGGCATTTAAGAGAATCAAGCAAGGAGAAAGAGACATCATTGAAAAACATTTTTATTATCTGATTTCTATTGCTTGTGGAGCATGGAACGACAATTCAATTACCTTGAGGATGAAACCTCTCTAGGTCTAGAATTGGAGGTCGAAGACCCACAATTCCTTAGAGTGATTTAACAGAGAGATCATCATTGTGCAAATTTGATTAATTATTAGAAATATCAATTGGAATAAGTATAACTTCTTGCAAATATATCATTCTATAGAAAGAGGGTGGTACTACCTTCATTTTTTTCTTAATGACGCAAGGAGACCTTCAATGAACCATCATTTCTTGAGACCATCGACTGGTTTTGTTTCTAACTTTACAAGCAATTCTTTAAGTCTACGATTATAAGTTTGTACATTTTCATGCTTACCTTGTTTTGTGTTTTAAGATTTTGCTATTATTTCATTATCATCACGAAGCAATTTAAACTCTTCTTCGAAGGCCTTCTTTAATCTCTCCCATTGCTTTGAGAGGCTTGGTCAATTTCTGTATACTAGTCAATTGCCACACCTCGCAAAGTGGCTGGAAAAGATTGTAGCCAAATTGCTTTATCATCTTGCCCTTTTTCCGTCCAGATTGATTCACAAGTCTTACAATGCCTAACGGGATCCTTTGATCCATTGCTTATAAACTTGGGCAACTTTTGTTTTTCTCCAATAGGGCTTATCATGATTTTATTTTGATGCAAACCTAGTGCTTGGAATTTTCTTGCTAGGGAGTTTTGATTTAGACATTCTGGTGCTTCTCTTGCACTCTCGGCCATGTAGGAATCCTCAACTCTTCCCTCGGCTTCAGCCTTCCACACACTTGTTTTGCCTTTAGATTTTCTTTTATACATCCTTGGCTCATCTTCTTCTCCTTCGATTGACAACCTTTCAATGCCCTGAAGGCTACTCTTGTACAATTCTATGAAGGAATGTGACTTCTACTCCCAACTTCCCTTGTCTAGAGAATGTTGTCTTGACTTTTCAACTTGATTGTGTTCTTGGAAAGGGCTCCAACTTGGGAATTGTATGGTTGTATTTTTCTCAAACGTTTGTTGTAATCTTCTCTTTCGTTCCCTTTGCTCAATGATCCTTAAAGATCACCCAATCTCGTGATCTTGACCATGTTGTGGTCTCATCCCACCATTATTGGGTCTAAGGGCATGAATCTCTCAAATTTGACCTGAATTCTTTAAGGCAATGGTGCCAAATGTGAAAAGATAATTGATATTCATAATTGCATGATTACAAATGGAGGCGAAAGCTCCTTATAAAGAAAATTACAAGATGATGTTTCTAAAAAGAAACAATCGTAATTGAAGTAGACTAAAGCTAAAAAACAGAAAGATGCCAAAACCAATAAAACGTAACTAATTTACTGAAAACTAACTAAAGCTAAGATGACTATTAATATTACATTTAATATTTTAATACCCTACCTTAATGGTCATCCTACAACCAAAAACTAAGTCTACCCATATTCTTCTGGAAACATATCATCGGTGGTTGATAACTGGAGAAGCATAATCGCCTCGCAATTACAGATCCTTTCCCACAGAACAATCAAATCAAGACACCAGCACTTGAAAACAATGAGCTTCCTTTGCTTCTAGGTAGTATAACTTTTTCCATTGAACCTCTGTGTACTTTCCAACATGGCGTTGGTCAAAGCAGCCATCCCTCTCGTTTTCCAATGCACGAAAAACGAGGTAACACTGTGATCAGCTGGCACAAACTTTGGACAATCAGCTGGCACAACTCACAAACTGTAAGATTTTTTAGAAAAACCTTCGAAAACTTTGAAAAAGTAAAGATTTTTTCTCAAAAAACTGCAAAATTTTTATAGAAAAAATTTCAAAAACTCTTGTAGCAAATTTTTTCAGAATTTTTTTCGAAAAACTCTATACAGAATTTTTATTTTTCCTACACAATTCTGTCAAAACTGGCTTAGAAAACAACCCTTTAGGCTGCCATGAAAACTTCAGAAAATCACCGCAAACCCAACACAAAAAACTCTGGAAAAAGACTGAAAACCCACGACTCTATGGGAAATCTCATCAAACCAGATGCTAAAAACTTGAAAACCCACAAAATGTAGAAAATCACGATTCCTTCAAGAAACATTTAGACGTGATTTCTGCAAATAAACCCTCACAAAAAAACGAAGAAAAACTTCTGCAATTTTTCTCCTTAAAAAATTTCTCCAAAAATCTCCTTCAAAAAAACTTTGAATTTCAACAAAATCGGCTCACAAAATTTCGATTTTTAAAAAAGAATTGACGAAAAAAACACATCTAAGAAATTTCTAAAACTAATCAAGTTCGAGCCTGAGCTTTGATACCATGAAAAGATAATTGATATTCATAATTGCATGATTACAAAAGGAGGCGAAAGCCCCTTATAAAGAAAATTACAAGACGATGTTTCTAAAAAGAAAGAATCGTAACTGAAGTAGACTAAAACTAAAAAACAGAAAGATGCCAAAACCAATAAAACGTAACTAAAGTTACTAAAAACTAACTAAAGCTAAGATGACCATTAATATTACATTTAATATTTTAATAAAATGTTTACTGCTGTATTTGTTAAAATAAATACATGAATTAATAATAGAAATGACAATGCATATTGGATACATCAGTAAAATATATCTTTATTCACACATGAAATTATTACAAAAGAAGACCAAAGATGGTTAGCCAAGGATCGGACTTGATCCGACTAGATCATACTACTTTCCTTGACGATACACAATCTATTTGAAGGACTTGATGATTGCCAAGAAGAACACAACCTTCAACCAACCAATGCTTATAACTACCCAAAGCCGACAACCGATTAATACATAGTCGGATAACCAATTTTATTGAAACATAATAATAGACATTGTACACTAATTACAGCCATGGAAAACAACATGGAGGGGTGGAGGGTTTGGCTAGGTTCAGGTTTTAGTAAATTCTCTTAGGTTGGTTATCAACTAGCATGAACTCTTTGCACAAGGCCACATTTGCAGGGTCTAATTCAAAGGAGCTAAGAACTGCAGATCAGGGCAAACTTAGAACAGGAGTTCCTTGATTTTTAGGGGAAGTCAGGCCATGTTGCACAAGTGAAAATAGGACTGCACAAGATGAAATTTCACTTAGAATTCATGACTATGGTTTAAGGTGACGTCTACATCGTTTTAGTTTCAAATATTCAGATTGTATAAAGAATGCAGTAGTTGCTACTTTTAAACTATTTGAAATCCAATTGCGATTTGCAAATCATAAATGCTTGGATAGTAGGAGTACTACATTAGGCAACAAGTACACGAGTAAGTTGATTACTTAGGACTGTATGCAGTTGATTTTCTCTTGACTAATCTAGTGTTGATTGCACAATACTAGATATTTTGTGCGACCATTTCCTAAATTTCTTATGCTTTTTTAGATTTATATTATTTTTTTGGTATACAACTTTAAATTTGAAAGTATGATATACCTTTCTCTTCCTGCACTTTCTTACTTTACTCCAAGATCATGCTCAGTCTGAATGCCTCAATTTATTAAACATCTTCGAGGATTGCTCTTAAAATTTAGCCTGTGATTTGGAAAATAAAATTGCTTATTTACATAATTGCAACCTAAACTAACACAGAAATAAGCTGATTACTTGTGACTGTAAGCAGGCAAAGGAAGAAAGATTATGTGGTTTAGAGCTCTCAAAATATCTTGTTTCACTTTGTAACGATCTCAGCAAACGTGGTCTTGGTAGTTCATCTGTTCTTGTGCTTTTCAAACATTCATTAGAGGTGCAGCTGGATAAAGATCGTGAATATTTTTGTGATTTTGATTCTATACTGATTACGTTGGCACATATGCTGGCTACCATGCAATATGAACACGAACAACTTCTACTACTCAATTTGGCCATTGTTTCCCTTGAGTGGAAACGAGAAAGTGGTAAGTTTCTGCTTCTTGTTAGTAGTCGGTTTTGATACAAATATTTGTTAACTACTTATGATGTGTTATTTAACTATTTGTTTGTTACGTTGAATTAGTTATGCATTTGATACTGGAATGTTTTTTTGAGCAGTCATTTTGAAATATAGTTATGTGCAACTATGTTACGGGATTAGCATCCTTAATTAATTGACATGACAATCATGCATATGTTTGGATGACTTCTTCAATGTCTCCTTTTATTTTTCTATTTAGCATAATCACTTTACAAGGTACTTATCAGTATTTTGGACTATGCTTTGAAGATGGATAAGTTAATCAATGTTGTATTGTTGTGTTTGGTTCTAAAATATAACTTTTGTTGGTGAAATTTCAAGGACCTAATGTAATCATAGAGCCAAATATTTTCAAAAAAGGCCTGGTTCTTTCCAAATTATAAACAGAAAATGGGACAAGCTTCCGTACATATTTTTAGAGTTTCAACTGAGTGTTAAATTTGACAGAGTCTATAAAGCAGATATGACACTAAGCAGATCTGTGACAGTAAAGTGTAAATTAGTCTCCTTGAACTACATACAGAGGTATGCTATGATTCATGAAACTCTCAAAAGTTAAAAAGTAGCAGATTATTATTCAAGAATACTCAGTCTCTCTGATTTTCTTCAATTTGGAGGGCAATGCCAAAAAGAAAACCTACTATCGTTTGTCTGGAGGGAAATTACTGGGAATATAGTTTTATCTATGCTATATAATTTTATTTGTAATTAAACAGCATTATATATCTGAGGATGGCCAACATGCAGATCTTTCCTTTCAAATTGTCCATTGATTTGTTAAGATATTGGATGACAAGAGAAAATTAGCATGCATTACCTTGCAGGACCCTGTGAGGGAGCCAAATCTGATTATGAGTCCTGATTCAGACATTTCCTTACATTGAAACTAGATTATGTTGGCTGAGTGGTGCAGCGCTGGCCTGTAGAGGATGTTTGTCCTCAGTCCTGCATTTTTAGTGTTGCTCACTGAGCTTTCTGCACGAGAGGCTTGCATTTTGGTAACCTGCATCATATCACGAGGTTCACCTATTGAGTCTGCCTCTCACTTCCTTGACCAATTCACCTCTACCAATTCTTTGAGGCAGTTAATCCTTGGTGTTTGCTTCTGGTTGATGAGGACAAAGTGTTAAAAGACACTTTTTTACAAACAATTACTGGGACAGGTGTGCCCCCACAACAGAGATGAATGTATTTATTCCAAGCTCTAGGGCTTTTATTCAAATAGCCATGGACTGCACAATAGCCTGGTCTCCTACTGTTTTTTCAGATGATCCTTCAATAGTTTGAGAAGCTCCACGCAGTACTGGGGCTTTGTGCATATTAGGAACAGGAAGTTGAAGAGTTCATTGATTTGGTTAGGTTTCTGGAACTACAGTATCCTGGTTAAGCTAAGGACCTGAAGAACCTTTCAGTGATAGGCTTGTGGTGCATGCAAAGTCTGATGGTTTGTGGAGGAGAGCAAAGGACTTCTGACATGGGCGATCATGTTCCTGAGTTCACCTAGTGTTTATACTTGCACATGTGGATGTAGTGATATTGGAGGGATGCTAGTTGTGGTGTTTTGTGTAGAAACGACATTTGTAGATTGTAAAAGAACCATATGGGGTTGACCTATACATATGCACAGTTCTGAATTTTTCTTCTTCCCATGACAAACTACAGATTTTGGCCTTTGCAGGCATGCAGTTGCATTTGCAGAGTTTTCTCACCCGATTTATGAATAAACCTTCAATCTAAAACTCCTTTTCAGAGGCGTTCTATGAATCGAGTCAAAAAATTGCAGAGATCACATCTAAGATATGGGTAATTGAGCTGGAACATGTCTAGTTTCCAATGGCCAATTTAACTCATAGCTTTAATTCTGATTCTGAATTAATAAATTGCCATTCACTGGCTTGACCTATCCCCCCATGCTCCCTTTCCTCTCGCATCCTTGCTGTTGGAGGGTCTCTACTCAAATTTATGAACTACTGTATTGTTGATCTCTGCAAGAGTGGATTGGGGTACCTGCACATTTTTTCCTTAGAAGTTAATTCCAGATCTAATGTGAAATATGTTTCCTTGGTGTGATATGGAGGAACCTTGCATTTAGAGTAATGTTCAAGATGGGTGAATTTTTAAGAGAATGGGTGTCCAAACTTGACTTTATTATCGAGGACAACAGCCAAGCCTTAACTAAGGTGTTACTTGCTGTGTGAACCACAAGATGTTATATGCAGAATGGGAGAAATGATAGACAGTAGGCACAAATAAGGAGAAAAATAGTCTGTTAGGTCTACGAGGAATCTTGAGAGAGAGGTGTATGTATGAGTGATTTCTGCCTTATTAACCATGTTTTGACCATGGATGGTGTTTAGGGGATTAAACTAGGAAGGGGCCTCATTAATATTGTAGCTCCCATTTTACAAAAGAAGGCTTCTCCATGTTGGCATATAACTTGTGCTGCCGCAAAGTTTTAAGCACTTGCTGAATATGGCATAAATGGTCCTTATATGTTTCTCTTGTTTTGTGAATGTCATCAAGATATACACCAAATGAAGTTGGAAATAAATAGAGAATGTGAGTCATCATCTGCATGAATCATGTGGTGGCATTTGTCAAGCTGAAGGCCATAACCAACCATTCAAACATACCTTACTTGGCTATAAAATTTATATTCCAAAAATTGTAAGGTTTAGCAGGAATTTGAAGGTATTGTAACCTGAGATATATCTTAGTGGAGAATTTAACACCATAGAGTTGGTCAAATATTTCCTCAATCCTGGGAAGAGAACGGTAGTTCTTTATAGTGATCTTGTTGAGAGCTTTGTAATTGATCCACAAGCCTCAAGTGCCATCCCTTCTTTAGCAAAAGCACAATATGGCTGCCACAAGGCAAAGTGCTGGGGCTGATGTGTCCTTTAAACCTTTTACATCGAGATCCTTTTCCTTGTTTTGAGTTTTTTTGGCTCCAGGCTTTGAATTCTTATTTGGTACTTGGGACTTACAATCTTCATTCTTAGACTTACACTTGACTTTTGCTTCAGATTTGCAAACATACTTGTAGGCTTTTCTTAATGAAGAAATATGACACAAGTCCATGTTGGTTTGGATATATGATCTCAGCCTTGACCTATAATTGTAATGTTCAACTTGGAAGTCAAAGTATAAAATATGTCAGTATATCTTGAATAGATTGGTCACAACCTTGACGGTTGCTTGATATTGATCATATAGAATTTATGGTTAAACAATGAGACAATGGTGATTGAGCAATGAGGAATTGTATTTTTGCTCGAATATGTAAGGCAGCAAGCTTCTGGTGATGAGTATTCATTTGAAACTGTTAAGTTGATATGGAAGATTAATGGTAAGCTAAAAGAGTTAACAGGTAAAGTTTGTTAGAACAAATTTGAAGGAGGTAGAAGACAAGGGTTTAGTTCACAGCTGTATACTCAAAAGAATATGCAAACAGTAGCTTTACACAAAATTGTGAGTTCCGATGAAACTATTTTACAGTGTTTGTTACCACCGAGTTTAACAATATTTATGCTCATAGTGTCAGATGATAGTAGCGACATATTTCTATGTTTAAAACAAGCATTTATAGTCACCCTGCAACTTGCTTGAACCTGAGATGCTGTGTGGTGGATGCCAGGATCAAGCACTGAAGTATTGGGATGGTCTGCTCACTAGATGCTCCTTATTTTAATCTGAGAGGTAGATTACAGTTTTGAATAAAATTAATTTGCCATATCCGTTATCCTTTTATCTTGCCTCTTGGCATAATTTTTCTGGATAATGTAAAGGCAGTTAGTTTGTGCTCAGTTTCTTTAATTGTCTGTCAGTTTACTAGAGATGTATTTCTAGCTTTACTGACTCTTTAAAGACTGTCCTGAGATGACTTGGAGTTTTACATCTTACAGAATTCTTCAGATAACAGTTGTTCTATGCCAAATATGTTTGAGCTTATCAGTCTTCCCCCTTTTTGTCCTTTTCAAGAGGAAAACACTTAAATGATATCTTACATGTTGAAAATTTATATCTTGACTTCATAAAAAAAAAGTTGTTATGCAAAGATATAGATATCCAGTTAATAATTGTGTCTTATTTCTTCTTTCAGGTTTGAAATTGTTTCAAAATACTGTGGCGGATTTTCCAGTGGAAGTGCTCTTCATTTTTCCTGTCATTCATGTTATGTCATCCCCATCAAAGACTGTTAAAAAGACTGCAACAAGTTTGCTACAGGTCTTACAAAAGAAACTACAGGAGTTACAGCTCACCCCTTCGTTGATTACTCTTTCTGAAAGTACATCGTCTGCTGGACAGAAATTTGGAATGATTGTGCATCGTCTTGTAAAACATATATGGTCCCAGGTATCTCTGAGTTTTGTGCTTTGTTTCTATTGTTCATATATATTTTTTTCTGTTCTATTAGTTTCAGTCTTGGAAGGGTGGATACAGTTCAATTTGCTTGCTTTTGATTGTAAGTTACCAATATTGTATTGAAATTTTCTGTTCTCTTGATTTTTGTCTTAGTTAACCAACCGTTTTCATGTAACTGAGATGAAACTGCACATGTTTAAAGTAAATAGAAAGCTCCAGTATATGGTCTGAACCCAAATGATAACAATGCAATCCAAGATGTGCACATTTAATTGTAGAAAGTTAGTAGTATTAGATAAACAGGTGCATAATTAGAATATCCAGCTATAGTTATTTTTTTGTTAAGCTTTCATCAGACTGTAAATAAACCTTCAGTCTGTGTTGCCTAGTTTTTGGTATACAGATTTGTCACTGCAGATTTTCAAAGTGAATCGCCCAACGGGCAATGGCAAATGTTCCAACAGTAGGATAAGTTGCTATGAATGAACAACTTTCCTCTGCTTCAAAGAGCGATAGCTCCCTCATATGATAAATTATAAATTTTTCTGAGGTATGCTTTTTACTAGAAAGCAGGAAAGGTGAATTACCTAAACTAATAAATGAATGGAGATTACATAGACTGAGCAGAAAGTCTCACAGTAGACATAACTACATGCAAAGGAGGAAAATTTTAAAAAAATATTCACTGAATATTGCTGAGAATTAAGAATAAGAATACCTAGATGAAGAATGATTTCAAGATTGAAATGAAGTTGCTAATACCTCACATAGTATTCATGAAATAAATGTAAACTTAACTTAAGAAAAAATTCACAATTGTAAAAAATCAGAGACTCAAAGTTATTGTGATTTCTATTTTCAAAATTGATGGCCCAAAGCCTTATTTTCCTGTCTTTACAAAATGCTCGTGCAGATATTTTACAGTGAAAGATAGATACAAAAGGGATAACCCTCACAGAAAAATAGAAAACTAATAACAGAATGCCTAAAAGATCCTTTCTTTTTCTCTCCTCTACCTTTCATAGTTTTATAGTTGAAACCATTTCTTGGTTTGTAACTACCTCTTGAAGAGACATTTAAAAATTAACTTTTCATGTTTTTCTTTTCTTCGAATAAAGCTCATTTTGAATTTCTTACAAAATAGCAACGAAAGTTACTTTACAATATGAAAGGCAAAAAGTAACCAAATGTTATGATATCATGTCTTTATCCTTATTTTAATTGGGGGCACTGTCCTTGTCTTAATCCTAAATGCTGGCTTGAGTAATAGCAAGTTCTGCTTTGTATTCCTTGAACTTTTTCAAAATTGGTGGTAAGGCTTTGCCATTTGGAATTGACACGCTGCTCAACCTGGATTTCCATGTCAGCATATCTTCATTAATTTCATTCATTTTGCTATGCAGGTCAGAAATTTCTTTCCTAAAGGTTATCAGATGTGTTCCAATTTTTCCATTGCATTGTAATCAAAAGTATCTTTATTACAGATTTCTTCTGACACCATATCTTTGAAGGCTTATTTAATAGTAGCAGAATTTGACAAACTAGCCTCATCATCCTTAAGAATATTGGCATCAAATGCTAAGCAGTTGATTTTAATGTCGGTTAGTACAGAATCACATGCTTTCATCAATATTTTGAATTCTGTGGTGGATTGCCTCAAACCATTATCTTCCATTCGATGCTCTTTGACTAGCTAGGGGAATCATTTTCCTTTGGATCATTGAAAACTTGTTCATGACCAAAATATTCACATTTATCTTCATCATTTCTCGAACCTCTTTCAACAACAAGGTATAAATGCCATCTTCCTTTACTGTAGCCTGATATTTAGTATCTATCTCAACCTTTTTATTTTTAAATTGCTGATGTAATTTCATGGATTCTTCAATATACAAAAAGGCATTAAGAGTAACCTTTTCCTCCCAAGCTTCTATACTCTCCCATAACTTTGATACTTATTGATCTTTTCTATGATGTCCAAGCTTATTCCATAGGAGGCACATTGAATGAGATCGATGGCAAAACCTCTTAATGAGATCGATGGCAAAACCTCAAGTGGCTGTGCAGAAGTACCAATGATAGATCTGATATAAGTAGCAAGAGAGCTCACTTGTTCTTCTAGTTTCTCTTTGGCTTCTCTTTCTTTCTCTACCCTATCAATCAACTTTGCAATAGATATCTAGGAATTGTGAATTTCCTTCATGTGTAGATGGCCCTAGTTTTACTCTAGTAATGTTGAAATCATTTTCTGCCATGTCTTCTTCATTTTTCTCCACTGTGGGTTCAACAATTTCCACAAATTGATTTCCAGAGGAGTCAAACATCAACTGACAAGTTCTGTAAACCTTCTTAGGTTGAGGAGTAGCTCTCAACAACTTAGCTACCTCATCAAAATTGGGGTCATCTACTTGTGAATGCTTCTTCTTCTTCTTTGATACAACCTCTTTGAGCCATGGGGAGGGAGATGGAATTGTTTGGGTTTTCAAGGTCAAAGGAAGCAAAACAATTCTAGGAATTGAATCAGTATTGGTATTAGATGGTGGGGTAGATGGAGGAGGATTATGAGTATGAGGAGGAGATGTACGTGGGGGAGAAGGATGTTGTGAAGGAGATGAATGCTATGAAGGAGAAGGAGGATTCTGTGGAGGAAGAGGAGGATTTTGTGAAGGGGAAGGAGGAGTTAAGCAAGGAATGTGGATTATCTATGGCTGCTTTTGAGTGCGAACTTGAGAAGTACCCACTTCATTTTGTGGGGAAGGCCTCCCGATTTCCAATTTCTTCCTTGGAACTTGGCTCTCTTCTTCACAAGGTTTCTACAAATCAACTCCTTTCTTTGGATTATCATCTCCATCTCCTCTTGCTGCAACAGATTTAGGCCTGGTGGCATATGCAATTGTGATAGCTAGAGCTGAAGAAGAAGAAGCACTTGTCTTTTGCTTTGATGTATCTTCTTTGGGAGGAGGCTTGGTAGCAGTATTTTTAGAGACCTTGGACCTTATCCACCTTTTTGTTCTCAAGAAGACATAAGCAGTCTTCTCTCTTATATTTGTCACTTCTTTCTTAGTCCAATCAATTGGCTGGAGAGGTTGCATTTGAATGCAAGTAGTGAAGATAGGGTCTATTAAATCTGAACCATCAACCTCTATGTTCTCAGGATTCTTGAACAAGTGAAAATCTTCAACCTGTTTCGTAGTCAATCTCATCCAATCTCTCTTCCTAATTCTGAAATTGTTCACAAAATCCTCCCAGAAATCTTCAACATGCGGGACATGGTTATGAGGAAGATACAAATTATCCTTGACATGAATTTTGCTGTCAAAGGATAATCTGGCTGTATAAGAATGGATTCTTATACTTGTCGCCAGCCTTTCTACATTTTGTGCATCAGCACAGGACTTGCAAGTATAATAACCTAGGCTTATAGGGAAAGGGTATCCTGCTTTCTTCTTGTCTTTGCATCTTTTGCTAACTGTTGCCATTTATTTACATATTTCAATGAAAATGAAGTAATCATTTACATACCTGGGCAGTTTGTAAGGAGCACCATCAAACCCACCAAGCCCGAGGTATGCGAATTCAGGGAATTGAATGAATAGGCTGCCATATTTTGTGATCAATTGAAAAGCTTCAGGTGAAACTCTCAATTTAGGATCTCCTTCAAGTTCTCTTACGGTCATGATGTTGAGGGCATCATTGACTCTTTTGAAGTCCCTGTTTCTAATATCCATATGGAGTTGTGGATTATAACCATATATCTACATAGTATTGTCAAATACTCCACATGTCTGTAGATTGGGCCAAATTTTCATGCTTACAATAGCATAAAACAAATATGAGGACATGTAGAAAAAGTGATTCTACTAGAAATTTACCAATTGATCATGCAAATGGTGACTTATGATCTGTTCCCAATCAATATACTATGAATCATATCTGATTGTAAGGAAAAATTGGAACATCCAATTTTCAAAAACATTAGTGTCTTTATTTCCCACAACTCTATTCAATAGAGTAATTATATCAGATACTTCTACAAAGTGGCCTCTGCATAGTCCTTTAGGAATTTGAGATTTCCACTTTTTAAGTATTTTTAGCCGATTTCTAGCAATTTTGTTTAGGCAGGTGTCCTTCGCTTCTTGAAAATATCAGTTCCCTATTTCAACATTCATATTTGCAAAAGTAGCTTTGGGAGGCAATTTGAAAACAATGCTTATGTTTGGACCATCAAGCTTGGCAACCACCCTACCATTAGCAGCCGTGGCCTCTCTAGTGTCAGTTTGGTAGCATTTGGTGCATGTCAAAATTAAGTCTGCGCACTAGATAGCTATTGAAAAACCCTTGGCATGAGCTAGAGCACTGGCAAAAATTGTTTCGTCCATTGGTTGCCTAGGGTTTTCTTGCAGCAAGGAACTCGTTCTTTCTTAACACAATAAACTCATGTTTTCTTATGCTAAAGGAGCCAACAATTTTGTCAATGGCTAGTAAAAATGGAGGGAAGGTTGCAGACAAGGATAAAGCAAAGTGTTTGATGTATGGCTTTACACTCATCATAAATCCAACAATTCATAAGACAAAAACCATGAAGATGAGGTGAAGTAACATGATGGACTGTGTAGGGAAAAGAATCAAGGGCAACCTCCCAAGGAACACTAGAGAAAAACTGGTACAAGGCAATAGTAGTAGAGGGTGGAAGGGAGTAGAAGCTAAGACATAAGTAGGGATAGTCAAACAACATAATCAAGGGAGTAATCATAACTAAAATGGATCATGGTATGCCGAGTATTGTTGACCTAGAAGATGGGGAAGGGTAGCGGGGAGGCATAGGGGGAGAGACATGTGGGGTAAAGGTCAAAATGATATGGTTAACTAAGGGCCCTAGAGGCGAGACATGAAGGTCTTGAATATGAGAGATGAAAAATTTGCAACACCACCAGCAACACCATGAGGGAAGCAAGTAAATCTTTGAGAACCAGAAAAATAAGAGAGCCCATTGAGAACGTGGAGACTCTAAGATTCTCCTAATTGGAGAATGTGACTTCCATAAGTAGCAATAAGACTATTTTCGTTAGTTGAATTCCTCAATAAGTGAAACTCATTTGCATTTGATTCCTAAAGGCAAAACTCATCATCAGTGAGATCATAAATGGGTATGCAGTGGGTCTAGGTATTAGCATTAAAGTCATCAAGAAGGATGACATCTCCCAAGGAGTAGTGGGAAATCTTAGGATAGAGATCAAGGTAAGGATCGCATTGCAGAATGAAAACATTCTAGAGTGGGGGTGGGCCCCTATATACTTGGAATCACATATATCTGAAATGTAAATCAAAGGCCAAGCACATTATCCTTTAATTGAGGCCATTGTGTAAGAGACAAACTACCTCACCTAGACTATAAACACTTGTCAATATACAAGTTGCATGCCTGAAGGTAGAAGCCCAAACATAACTTGTGATTTGAAGGAGAGCCTGCTCGGGGCTCTTGTGAGTCTCAGTAAGAAATCTGATATCTTGTGAAACAATAGCATCCTGAAAGGTAATTGGAGAAGACCATACAACACCATTCAATTCCAATAG
Organism: Sequoiadendron giganteum; assembly: GCA_007115665.2. Lineage (NCBI taxonomy): Eukaryota > Viridiplantae > Streptophyta > Pinopsida > Cupressales > Cupressaceae > Sequoiadendron > Sequoiadendron giganteum. Next base: position 246,159,680 of record CM021106.1, on the reverse strand, counting down.
GCTAGAATAAGCAAATAGAAAACTGAATTGACCAATGAAATGCTCATTGAGCAATTGCTAGTAAATGGATCCTATAGATCTTTTCCACCCGGAAATCCAACCAAATGATTAATAAATCAGTACATGGAGAAAGCCGTGTGCAATGAAAATTGCAAGCACGGTTTGGGGAGAGATTTCTTGCTCTTATAAAAAGAGCAGATAATCCACTCCATCCGATGAGCTCCGGGTTCAAGTCTTGGGCAACCCACAGTCCATATGGAATGTAGATAATACCTAACTTCACACTAGAAGATAACTTAAGGAATTTGTGACCATATATCAGGTTATTCCACGACTTAAATACATAACAAAGATAGTGACACATTTAGAAATTAAGGGTATAAGAATTTTCGGTAATATATAGCTTTGTGGCATTAGTTATAAAAAATATTAATGAAAATGAGGAATCCAGGTTTGCAGTTCAATTAAATATGTTAGATCTATTGGTGCAACCATATTCATCATCAGTGTTTTCTGTTCATTCTTTGATGCTGCTTTTAGGTTATTTTAGTGATTGATTTTTCTTACTATCTATTGTCTTTGGTTTTTACAGGACCAAGGCTTAATAACTTGGAATTTTGATTCTGGTTCAGCGAATACATGGTTGTCCAAGCTGCTAGGCAGCAACAATAAGGCAAAAGTGTGGCTTGAAAATATCCAATTAACATCTTTGAAAGGTGGTGGAGGATCAAAAAGAATATCAAGCTCTCAGGAAAAGCCTAGCAAAGGTTAATTGTTAAAGTCATCAACTTTTCATCCAACTTTTTCAGAAGCTATTGCCTATTTGGGTCACAAGTAATTTGTATTGCAGTAAGATCTCTGTGCGATGTTTCTTGAGATTATTGTCATGTGTGGAAAGTGACTATGGTGTTTCTGATGGCTTCCTTTAACAGATGTAGTGCTGTTATTAAGTATGGTGCTAAGTGGACTAGTTTTGCACCCAACACTTGGGAGCTGTGCTATTGATGCATTGACTGCAATGAGTAAAATTGAACAGTCAATAGGTGTTTCATTTTTGCTGGTTGTGCTCTTCTACCTTAACTTCTTGCACAAATGGGGATGTAAATCACAAGTGCTGGTGGTAAGATTGTTTTCCTCAACTGATTTATATTTGTTATATATGGTTTTTACTTTATATCTATCAGCCAGGAAATCATGTATATGAGTATAATATAGCAGAATAAATATTTAGCCAGGTTACTTCCTCATTCTCAGTTTCTTATTTTGATAATATATGCTCATGTGCATAGTTGGAACTCTTGGCGGTGCTTCCAGATCTGGCCTGCCATTCTGTGACAGTACCTCTTATCCTTCAGACAGTTCAGCAAATGCTTTATGAGGATTCACCAATGTACGTGTTTATCATGACTACTAAGTATTTTTAATGTATGCATGTTGGACACTTTGAATAATTCATTTTTAGATCTTTTTCATGGTTGCAAGGATTATGCTTTAGGCATTTGAGAAGCTGTTATTTTTTCTCTTTATTTTTAAAAATAATTCATTGTGTATCACTATCAGATCATTTTATGCGTATGTTTAACTAATAAGGTTAAAGGGGATTCGATATGTGTCGCTCCTGCTTGGCAAAAATCAGTGTGAAAGTGAAGAATTTATACAAGTTTAAGACTGAGAAATTCTTCCATATTTTCTTCGAAGGCAAGTACAGATTTTTAATAACCAAAATTTTAAAATAAGAAAGTGGACTATCCTCTGGTTGAGACATAGACTAACCTTCTCCTTACACTTGTTGTAGCTTTGTCTTACATTAATAGAAGCCGAGTTTTAGGATTTGGAACCTAATTTTCACTACAAATCCCACCTTGACTATACTTACCTGCTATGACTTGTGACAGACTTAAGGTCCACAATGCCACCAAAGGATTTCTTTGCAAAAACAAAAATGCCACAGTTAAAGCTTGAATCTCTAACAAAAATAATTCCAGGAAGATTTCTGACCTCCTCTAGACTCTGAGAAAACTTGGAAGGCTTAGAATTAAGATGCGATGTGCAGCTATAAACATGTAAGAATTCTCCAAAGAGATAACTCATGTAATGTCCCCGATTTAGCCCTATGCTCTTCAATTGGTTTTAGCCTATTTTTGGAAACTCGTAGGCTAAGCTGAATTGGAAATTAGGGTTTCCTATTTTTAGGAGGTTTCAAATGCAGTTTTGAGGGCTTGTATGTGAGAGTTTTTGATGCATGTCTTGTGGAGCTTTCTGGGTTTTTGGAGGGCTTCAGAATGGTGTAACATGCATCTCCATTTGACAACCTTTTCAAGTACTTACTATTTATAGTAAGTAATGTTGGCTTCTCGGTTTGTGTTCAGCAGGCGTTTGGAAACACTTACTATTTATAGTAAGTCATGATATTGCTCAGTTGGTGTTCAAAGGAAGTTTTGCAAACTTACAATTTATAGCAGTTTGCTATTTTTGGTAAGTCTATCTTTTAGCAATATCATTCTAGCAGCAACTCAATCATTTGTAGTTCAGTGTGGTTGATCAGTTTGGCTTTCTGATGGTTTTGAAGTTAACTTACTATTTTTGGCATTCGCTATTTTTAGTAAGTCCATTTATGGCAGTGGCATCATCATCAGCTTGGTTCAGCTTGGCAAACGTCAGTTTGCTAATTTTAGCAGTTTGTCAGTTACAGCTTGGGTGTTGCTCTTGGCTACCTCTTTGGACTAAGTTCTATAGTTAGTCAATTTTATGTTCTAAAGTTGTACCCCATGCCTAGGCTTGATGACTTCAAGTCGTTTTTAAAAAAGGGACATAAAGGGGTTGATTTGAGTATTTAATATTTATATTAAATGTTTTATTGTGCAACTTAAAGGTGGATGCCTAAAGGATGATAAGTAATGTTTTTATTAATTCTAATAAAGTAAATGCTTGAGAGGTGGCATCCCTTAGAGGAAATTGAAGAGTTTCTTGGGGGAGTTTCAAGTTGATTCATTTTCCAGCTGAAGAGTATTTATTGATGCCTTGCTCATTCATTCTCATCTTTGGAAAATATTGTAAAGTTATGCTGCTGGTTTGAAATCCATAATCAGGCTAAGGGAAAGCTTAACAAATTTACTCCATTCTTCGGGCCTGAAACTATGGTTCCCTAGATGGTGATTTGAGAGTGTACTAGAAGTACATATTGAGCATTACTGTGGAGTTTTGGTGAGATATTTCCAGTTTTCATGTTGCTGGTTATTGCTTGGTTGAAGGAGATTTTCATATACAACTTTTGGTATGATTTTTATTTGCTTCTGAGTATTGAAGCAATGGATTTCTATGGCATGGGCGCCCCTTTCCATGCAATTTCAGATTTTAATTTGAAGTTTCTGATTTTTAAATGAAGTTCACCCCTTTTTGAGGCCGTACCTTGCCTGGGGCTGCCTTGGAGTTCGTGTTTAATTATTTGGAGAGATTTTGATACAGTTTTGGTGTTGGACATTGGGCGCCATCTTCCTAGAAAGCTTTTGCAATTTATTTCAGGTCATTCAGAGGAGTTTTGAGGATGCAATGAACATTTTGGTGATAGCATAGTTGCTGGTAATGCTTTTTTAGATTGCTGTTTTTTATATCAGACTTATTTCAATTTCTGATTTTGGTTTCTATATTCAATAATTGAGAGATTATCAAGTGGGAGATCATCTATCTCATTATGCTTTGTAAAGAATGTAATAACACTTGAAAATTGCAATTGTTTTTCATTGTAAGACTGTAAATAGTAGTACTGTTCCAGTCATTTAACTTGCTGCATATTTTAGTGTTAATTTGCACATATTGTAAACCGTCTAGTGTGGAGAAAGAACAAACTAATCTCTCATTTATCACCCATTGAAAAGTGGCAAATTCCCACTATTGAGTGGATGCCGCCTGCAGCAGATGAATTAATTTGAAATTGTAATGCTCTTTCTCTCCACTAATTTAAGTGGTAGCATGGAATCTCTCATGGCTGGTTCACCTCCTCTTTCTGTTTTCAATTATATTTACTTTCAGTTATAAATTCAGTTTCCTCCACCATATTTTAGCACCTCACCCACACTGGGTCTTGTGTGCACATTCTTGGCATTGAGTGTTTTTCATTTGGTTATCTTTTGAAGCTAATGCTAATCAATTGGCGTAGTGCTGGTTTGTGTTGTGACAATTCAAGGAAAAAATTGGTTGGCACATTTCAACTCAGCATACCCACATCAATTGATATTTTTTTGAATTTTTCAAAAATTAATGCTCTTTGATATCAGGATATATTAGAAATATTAGTTCTTAGGATTTCTATTCATAAAAATATGATAATTTTGATAAATCAATCAAGGGAACTTATCGAACTATATAATCCAAAGCCATTTCTTTTTCCTTTCGACTTGGTGAGTAGGAACCTCTTCTTTTAACATGTCTGGGATTAATTTTTAAAAAGTACAATTTTTTTTCATATTTTTTTCTCTTTCCTAGTTGGCAGCCTTGAAAAATTAAATGTCTTTTATGCTTAGAAATGGCAAGTGCATTTCAAAAACCTTTGGGAAATACGAGCATCCACATAATATTCTCAGAAATAAATGCCTCTAGGAATGTTGGGGAGAGAAATATTTCTTTCTCAATTATTTCCCTATGCTATACAATGCAATCTGTAACAGTCTCCATGTCCACCCATGGTGGACAAAAGCTATGTTTTCACTCAACACTATGCTTTAAATCATCCAGCTTAATTGATGGCTTGTTTTTGACTTGCACATAAAATCAATCTTGGAGAATAAGAAAACATAGTGATAAATTTTGGAGAAAGCCTATTTTTAGGAGCAAATATTGGAGGAAGCCTATGTTTGGCTTTAAGTATGGTAAGACTTATTGTAATAAGGAGGTTTCTTTATGCTCAATTGTGCAATTTAAGTGGACTGCCATTTTTATGTTGTAGTTTGGTTTGTCTTGGCACTTGGGAGTGACTCACTTTTAGAGAGTGGGCTGCCTTTGTGTTTTGATAGTATAAGAGCAGAGTTTTATTGTCTTATGATGGAAAGTTCATTTGTTGAGCAGAATTGTTTCGTTCTTCCAAAAATTTATAGTTATGATTTTTCTGACAACTTTTGTTTCCATTTCATTTCGTTTAAGGGAAGCATCCAAAGAATACCTGTAAGTAGGAAGATCAATGCAAATATTCGTAAATGAAGAAGCCGCAAGGCCTCATTGATCTAGATGGCAGTGTGAATATGCTACCAAGTTCCAACCATTACTTCTTATGGCCACTTATCTGTACTGACCAGTAAACAAAGGGTCACTTGTGGAAGAACATTCCTGTCTACCATAATGGTTTCCCCTCTATGATTTCTATCCATTTATACATACATTTCTAATGGGGAAAGCATGGTGGGAAGAGCAGAAGAGTTGTTTGCCAATCATCTTCTTGCGCATCGTAGTCCAAAGTCATGATAACTCTCTAGAATAGATATAGCAATATACTGGACTGCATCACATATGCAACTCACTCATGGATTTGGGTGCTCAATCGTAGCCAATGGGACACATCTTGCCAATGGCATACACAAATCCATGATATCTGGTGGTTCATGTATAGCTAGCTTTGACATTATGTAATATTCTTAATGATCTTAATTCTTGAGAAATATTCTATTTTTTATTCACTTATAGTTTGTTTATATAATTCTCTATATATTGCAATTATTGGCATTATTTGTTTGTGCTTATAACACATCAGACTTAAAGCAGTTTAGAGCATTATCTTCTGTGTATTCCTGGCATACAGATCATTTTTTACTTACATTCTAGCCTACTTCTCCTAGTGATGCTTGATGGGTGGGTACTTTGTAACTGTAACGTGCCAACCCTTCACTAAAGTAAAAATTTATAAATTTACATCATATGAGCAAATAAACGTGCCAACAAGTCATTGCAATAAATTTTTTCTTTCTTTTATTGAAAATATACGAACAAGATGCCATATCATATTACAATAAAGATTTCACTTCATTACAATAACTTCACAAGTACACGTAACAAGAATACATAACTTTACAAACATAGCTCCAATTAGCTTTAGAAGTAATAGCCGAAAGATGGTCCAGGAATCTGTCCTTTCAAATCTTGGTTCTTCGGTTGCCTGCTATGGAGGAGAAGCATCACTCAGGCGCTTTTCCGCCAACCACGAACTCATAATGCGGTCCTCGACACATCTATCATTCGATAGATGGCCCTTCCCTTCAACAAAGAGATTGGTAGAATAACTGATAACGACAACCAACTGAGCATAGTGCTGTGTCCTACATAACTAGAACTTGTGCAATCCGACAACTCTCGAACTAGTATGTAATACGGGATCACGGTGAATTGACAGTGTAGTCTCAAGAGTCACACAATCTAGAGTGGAGTCTCGTACATTGCACTACTTTGATCAAAGTGTTTCATTCAGTATGTTCTACTGAGGGTCATTTGTCACATACACTATTTAGGGCTGATTTGATGTAAGGCTATCTTCAACTACACATAGGTATCTCCTTCAATGGATAGTCCATCAACCCAGATAACCTATAACTATATTAATCTACCTAGAATTAACTACTTAACTAGTAAGTACACAAGCTAGGTATTCCTTCTATGGATAGTCCACCATTCTAGATAACCTACATACTTGGATAGCTCGACTTACGTGTAAGCATATAAATCCCTCTCCCCTAGGAGAAATCACAAGTTTTATAGCAAGTACACAAGTACCCTCCCATACTGGATTATTTATCCTAGGAGTAACACAAGCTTTCCGAGTTAAACTAATAACTTAGTTGGTGTACCTCAAGTGACTCTTGCATTCAAATCAAGCCTAGTACAATAATAACTAAGATACACACCCAACTCCTACTATGGAGTAAATATAAACACACTGCATCCCATGTTCAAACATATCTAGTATAATTAAATACCTATGTCGTGCCACATGTAACATAATTAAATACCTATGTCAAGCAACCTCTTTGACATATCAAGTATAGTTAACTACTTGTGTCAAGCAATCTCTCCTATCATGGAGTACTTAAAAACACATTATAAAAGCAGCCTAAAGGCTTCCATTCCCTTTTTCAGAAGATATCATGATTACTTCTATTGCACAGGCAGAAAACAAAATACATTTCATGCAGTAAAAAAAACACCATAATTCTTTGCAAACAATAAGAAATAGAAAACCCCATGCCTGTTATCGCTTTCCCAGATAATGTTGACAGTGCAACCTTCTCCTTTGGTTGCTCAGCGTAACCCAGCTTCCCAAATCAATTCTCACTCCCTTTTTGGTTGAAAGCATTCTTCTCTTAGAATTAAACAACTCTTCCTCACAAAATTCCCTCTTTCCACACTCATAAATCACTTAACAGAAAATGACGAATTCCTTGGGTAGAATACGTCTCTCAAGGTAATAGTAACTCACAGAAATATGAACATTGTTTGTAAACTATGGCCACTCAGAAATGTGATGTATGGCTGCATATAATGTCACTTAGAAATTGAATAATGGCTACAAATAATGTTCATCAGTAATTGAAGAATGAACATATAATGATGCGCCAAATGATACGCATATGGTGAATAAGGCAAACTCAAAGACAATTATAAAAGCTGATGAAGAATGGTGAATGAGTACAGTGAATGAGAGTTGGCGACTATTTATAGTGAGCCCAACCTCCAACAATTCCTACTGCCATGGCATGTGAATTGACACCATTGCCATTTGACATTTTCAACTTGGTGGTGGCGCCAAATCTAGCTTGCACTTAGCAATGAACAAGATGAGTCGACTTCCATTTTTGTCAGCATTATGAAGACTATTTCCAAAAGCACATGGAGTAATTCATAAATCAACACCTACAAAAAATGGTTTAAGAGGTGGCTCCAAACTTTCAGCATCTATCCCTATTCTCATGCCCATCGAAATAGTCAAAAGGTAGCACATATAGCTGGTCGACTTGGTCTGGGATTGAAAATTGACACATCATTGAGTGCATCGACCGAGCATAAATATAAATGAATTGGTCTATTAGCTGCACCATCAATTGCATATGATTCGATCTTAATTCCTTGCCAATATACGTGGATCAGATATGGGTTGGCTTTTACTCTTAACTTCACTCGCCCTTTTGTATTTCCATAATGTTATATGTGGTTCAATACCTACCCATGCGTATTTCCCAGTTGGTAATGCGTGATCATTCACAAAGCCGTTAATGTTTCAAAGTCGAATTTCATTGTATTAAACAATATCGGCTTAAATTTAGCCAAAGTGCAATACGTGAATTGAAGTCTTTAATTCGATTCATTTCATAATTCGATTTCCAAAGTTGAATGGTAATATTAAATTGATTCACTACTAATCTGAATAATTCGATTTTCAAAGATTAGAATGAAAGTAATATATATATAGTTTATTTATATAATATCTATATATATATATATATATATATTTTTTAATACCTCAGTATAATAGATATATATTGTGAGCCAGTTAGCATACATCCGATATATATATATATATATATATATATATATGTAAATTCGTAATAATTATAATAATAATATTATTAATATCCACATTATACCGGATGTGTGCATATATACATGTATATACTTGTATATTCTTCTATGTACACGTATGTGTAGGTTTACCATATCGATGCATCCGTATGAGCATATCCATTTGCCAATGTACGTTTGTATCTATATGTATATACATATGGATACATGTATATACTATATATATGTATATATGTCCACTTCCGATTCACTTACATCCATTCATGTTACCATCATATAGATAGGTGTGTAAGTGTGGTATCTCTATACATATGCATATACCCATACTTCCACCTACATCCCATCTATCCATATGATCGTAATAACACAAGAATGATCTCAAACCCCAACAGATAACATCACATGCAAAAGTATGCAGAAGTAAACAAGACTCCTAATGCAAACATACAAGCTATGGATGACTTACCTATAACCCGCACAAACTAACTCAGTTCACTCAATCTAAGGTGATGTGTGTGTATGTTCAGATAGTTTACTTTACCAGTTACCCGACCAAGCCCTTCTCTCGAGTGATACTTACCCTCCCCTTGGAGAAATGAACATTTACCTGCAACCACTAGCACATACCTTGGCAGTTAATTGTTCACAACAATAAGCAGCATATATAAACATCTTCAAAGTTAGAATAACAATAATTCAATAATCATCTATTCTTATTTATGCAGTATTTCACCATGAATAACATCAACTGAGATAACATCAAATGAGATAACTTTCATATTGATAACAAGGTACAAGCATCAATAATTCATCTCCAGAATTCACATTACATTCACATTTACCCTATGTAGTAGTAAATAGTGACCTCATAATTTGGGGTGTAACATTAACTTGGTAAAGGATTACGGTTATGACTTATGAGTACATGTTTTTGGCATGTGCAGAATTACATGCTTATTTCTATGGAAATTGTCAAAGAACTTGTTGATGTAGGAATTTATTTATAAGAAGAACTCCAGAATATTTCCTTGAGATACTTTTCCTTGTAGTTTTTGATTTTTCCATACATATTTTAGGTCCTTGCCAATATGGAACTGTAATTTTCTTTTGCAAGTTTTATAATTAACTTGAAAGCTCACCTGTCCAAGAGATCTATTATAGCCTAAAATTTAGGCTTCTGAGTTATATGCATGATTGTATTGTTATGGTTGCAGAAATATATTGTAATTCTAAAATGTTCTGGTTTAAATATGGCCCTCTACAATGTAATCAGTATTGTCAGTAAAGTATATTCTTAATAGAGATCAAGCTTCTGCTGTCTGTAATAATTACTTGAAAGATTCAAGGATACAAATTGTGTATGTTGAAATCATTCAACTAACTGTATTATTCACTTACAGCATCATGTTTTTGTAGTGGAGGGAAAACTGTCTAGAGGAATAGTTAGACAATTATTTATAAGTACTGGCACATTATATTTTTAACATCAGTTGAGATGTTTGTCTTCAGGGAACTTCGTGCGACAGCTTTGCGTTTACTTTGTAAAACTTGGGAGTTTAGTGATCATGTTTTTGTGCATCTGCAGGTGATGAAATGTTGATTTTCCTAGTACTCTGCAATTTGCATCTTTACAGGGAAACCTGATGCGTTGTAGTTGCAAGTAGCATTTACTATTTTCCCTTTTTGATTTTCTACATGTTTCATTTAGCTTTATGCTTATTTAGAAAAAGTAAAATTTGTTTGTATCAATCAAGTAGAATATGCTAGCTTTAATCAGATTACTTCCCAACTTCATTGTTTTTCATCTCAGAATGCTTGCCAAGAATTGGCATCCTAGGAATGAAAGAATGTTATCCAAATTCAAGTACTTGAGCTTAAGATTCTTCTACATAAGGCCTTGAGGTGATTACATAGAGAAAGGATCTCCTTGATGCAAACCTCTTTCAGAATGGAAAATGGCAGAGGGAGAACCATTTATAATCACAAAAAAAGTAGAGATGCAACAAGCCATGACCCATTGAATCCAACGATCATCAAAACCAAAGCTGCATAAGGTATCTTCTAGAATTTTCCAGCAGATCCTGTCATAAACCTTAGAAAGATCGAGTTTCATGAACATGGAACTTTTCTTTATAGCATGCATAGAGTGAATAGCTTCTTGGACAATAACAATAACATTTACGTTTTGATGCCCTTGAACAAACCCACCCTATTTCAGGGAAATGATAGAAGGAAGGAACCATTTCAATTGCTTAGGAATAGTTATGGAAAATATCTTATTGATTGTATGCCAAAAAGGTATGGGTCCAACACTGGAAAAGTTCAAAACATGATCTTTCTTATGAATCAGGGCATGAAAGCAGTTATTAAGAAATTTTACATTTGTTTTGAGGCATGTAGCTCCTTAGAAGCTTCCAACATGACATTTGTAAGAAATGCCTAGAAAGCTTGAAAAAAGTCAATAGGAAATCTATCTGGACTGGGGTTTTATTGTTTTTCATCATAAAGACCACTCGCTCCAGCTCTTCCATGGAAATAGGATCATTAAGAAAGGAATTTATCTTGAGGGGTGATGTTTTTAGGAATAAAATTCAAAATGATGTGTAACAACCCCATCCTAGGTAATTAAAATTTTTCTACTTTCACAAATAATATACAAGGAAAACATACATAATGATAAAGTAAATAAACTTTTCTTTTTCTTTTCATTGCAACATTCCATTTTAAAGAAACAATTGACACAATACATCATTACTTTCCTTTCCAAGTAAATAACAGAGTAAGAATACATACAAGTATAAAACACAACTCAAAAGTTTTTGAGCAAATAGGAATAAGAAGGTCCAGGATTTTCCCTTTCAAACCTTGGTACTTCAGAAGTCTACTATGGAGGAGAAATATCACTCAGGTGCTTTACCGCCAACCACGGACTTATAATGTGGTCCCCCACACGTTTATTGTTAAATAAACGACCCTCCCTTCTATGAAGAGATTGGTTGGGTAACCAGTTCTGTTTTAACCAACTGAGCATAGCGTTGTGTCCTACATAACTAAATCCTTGTAATCCCACAATCTCAATCTAGTATGTAATCTGGACAACAGTGAACTGATAGTGTAATCGTCTCACAGTCTAAGTGGACGTAGGTGTACTACACTACTTTGGCCAAAGTGTTTCGGTAGTATAAACTGACAGTCATCTATCAAATGCACTAAGTCAGGTTCAGTTTGACTTGACGCTGTCTTATCCTATGCGTAGGCTAAGTCCTTACCATGGGTAGTCAATCACCCCAGACCCCCTACAACAATCTACCTAATTAGCAAATGAAATACAGTCAACAAGTGTCCCTCAGGTAACTCCTATTCCATAAATCTTTATCCACGGAGTACTTAGCTTGTCACAGTTAACCTACTAACCTTAAGCTTTAGATTACCTTGGTACTGGTTTCATCCTGGTCCTAGTAATAAATAGCTAGTTCCCTTGTTTCCTCCATATAAGGAGATCATACAGTATAGGTTACCGTTACATACACACAATTACAATCCATCTAAACACATTCTGTTAGTTTTTCTTAGATCAGATTAAACAATGAAAGCACTTAGAAATATTGCAACACATAAGACAATGAACACAACAAGATACCCTGGGAAAACCCTCCTCTTGAGGGAGAAAAACCCAGCAAATGAATCTCTTATATAATGTAGCACAAGAGCATAAATCTGCTTACAACTCAGGCCCAACAATGGTCAACAATGAATACAATGAGGTCGCACCTCTCCTAGATGCACAAGATACAAATGAATATGTTCTTCCTTGAAATCGGATCTGCTACTATGAAGTGCGAATTCTGCTCTTAAGGAAATGTGAACTTGCTTGAATAGAATGGATGAAACAATAACAATTAAGACCTTGTATTTATACAAGTGTGGCGCCTCTTCAAGATAGGTCGGCCCACATAAAAGAACCATAATGAATATCAATTATAATAAAGTTGGCCCAAGTAATGACTAAGACATGCGAACCATAAAGGGTCGGCCCTTTGCATTTATTAAATATTGTAATCATGAATTAAATAGCCGAAGGCTACTCATTTAATTCATGTGCTTCTTCTTGTAATTTGTGCGAAGGAAGTGCAGACCATAGCTGCTATAACATCAACACATTCCCTTATACTTAAAAATCCCTTTCTTAAATGAAGTGAAATAACAGTTTCCCCTTTTTCCCTTATAATTAAATTGTAGACAAGCCATTTCCTTTAGTCAATGCAGTTATAAACAGGAAACATAATTTCTCTTTCACTAGATTGATCCACCTATGCTATAATACAATTTAATGCATAAACAATCATATGGTTTCTTTTATTTTTAAAACAAAGATAATAAAAGAATGTGTTTCTCATGCCTGTTTCCTTAAGCTGGCCTCCTTGCTGCTTTTGAATGCTTCTGATTCAATTGGTAATAGCTCCTCTATTCCTTTCCTTTAAATAACCCCTCTCTCTTAACTATTCTTTTCAGATACTAACTTCTTAGCTGAAGCTCAGAAAGACTGGAGTATAATTACTGGTAATGCTGGTTACTGTTTTTCTCAAAATGATTCCTACAGTAGGTGCGTACATACATATATGCAGCAAATGATAATCTCAAGACTTGTACAAAATTGCAATGGTGATTTGTGATTGGCAAAGAGCAAATTCGGAATTTAGTAAAGGCGAATTGTGAATTGGTGAATTGATAAGCAAATGAACTCTTATTTATAGAGTTCGGATTCTCATGCCATCCTACAGTTTTGGCATGAGAATCGACACCTCTATACATTTGAAAGTGTCAAACTCATGGTGGCAGCAATTTAGAACCTTATTCAGCTTTTAAAAGGTGAGTCGACCCTTCTCAGTGAAGAACGATTTAAACATCACATGGTAAAAATGGTTCGACTGACACCTGCAGGCGTCCTCCTGCAAAGGCGTTTAAATTGGCGGATTGTTTCACAGTGGGAAAATCTCCCAGCTTAAAGGCGTTCCACTTGGCCCTCATTTTGGGTTTCTTCCAAACATTATCAGAATCGTGTCCTTTGCATTTCTGCGACCAGGTCTCTTGCGCGCGTTTGCAGCAACGCATTTTCCTTATTCAAAAGTTTAACTATATCGACATATGAAATATTTGAAGTTTGGCGTATTATTCCCAGCTTATCACGGTGAATAAAATACTAAATATTTCAAACGAAATTCATAGTTTATTTCCCACGATGAGAATATTCGATATTTACCAAATGACTTTATAATGCTAAGTCCTTTATTTTCCATTAGATTTTATTTATTTAATTTATATATATTCTTATATATATATAATGTATTATATAAATATATAGTCTATTATAGTTTTATTTCTCTTCAAAATATATATATGTATATATATATTTAAATATTTAATATTTAAATATACCTCTATATATCTATATATTTATTTATTTATTTTTTATCTTGGCAAGTTGTTACCTTGTGGGGGTAACACCCATATACTTGATTTTACAGAAATGAAATGGCTTGAGCCTGTTTCCTTTCGGCAGTGGTTTAACCCATACGTGCCACATTGGAGGGAGATTACAAGCAACTTGGCAATGTTCGAGCAAAGGAGGATTTATTCAGCTCGGCACATCACCATCCAGATGGTTTAATGTTGATGTTACAAATTCAACAAAGACACCATGATATCAAGAGCCGAGCGGCCCCCGGTTAGGGCAATGGCTTGTGTTAGGGCAAGAGGTGTGTAACGGAAAAAATGGCGAGAGCCCTTCACACACATTCTTGCAACGTCGCCAATTTAAGAAGTCTGAGGACCGATATCAAGCGGATCCAGATATTTTCTCTTGGATTGTCACTTCTCCACAGTAAGCCCTTAGTAGTCTCACTGGCCCACAAGGTTTTTGACCCAACTCTTTTGGGTGGATTTGAGGATACTCGGAGGCTGCTCATTTGGGCAAAGGGGTTCCGTTTCCAAGTGATTTGGGGAGGCATATTGATCCCATGGTGCCTTATCAGCTGTTTCAACTGGATTTGTCGGGCGAGGAGCTACTAGATCAACGTATGCTTGCCATTCGCGGGTATAGGTTCCTGAAGAAACTATTCCACCAAGAACCTGTGCATGATCTTCATTGGCTTTAGTGCTTATCTTGGTTTCTGGAAATTGAAACATGCCTCCACTCTGAATCTTCCTTACCATGGTTTAGATTTTGTGCTAATGAAGAGGCTGTTGTGGCTATGCATCGGATAACTTATCTTGTATTTAGGAGCTCTTGATTAAACATATCTTATGTTATGATTATATTCAGACCCTGCCACCCTACATCCTTGGAACCTGCCTTGAGGCTCTCAACTTGTTCTACCCCCTGATTGGCTAAGAGATCTGCTGCCTTATTAGCCTCCCTGAAAATATGGCAGACTGATTGAACATTCACTTCTTGCATGAGTTCTTTGATTCTAAAGACTTTGGGCTGGAGGCTCCAATTGCCAGATTGACCTCTGATTATGGTATTTATGCTGACGCTTGAATCACATTCAAGCTCAATGTTCTTGAGGCCTTTATCTTTACATAATTGGAGGCCCATAAGAATCCCTTCTAATTCAGCTACATTATTTGTGACCACTGGTAGTTTTGCAGACATAGCCTCAACCAGTTGACCTAGTTCATTCCTTATGATGCACCCGATGTTGGCTTTTCCCGGATTTCCTTTTGAGGGCCCATCGGTATTAAGCTTTCGACGTCCTTGTGGGGGGGAGACCCATTTTGCCTTTTGCCTTCTTTGTTTAGAGTCTGGAGCAAACTGAAAAAAGGGTGGTACCTTTAATTGATTCCAAATTTTCATTACTTTGTTGTCCCAGTCTGTGAACGTTGTTTTTCTTTGAAGTTTTATGTGAGCATTTAGCCATTCTGATATATTCCTTTCTATATCCGCTATTAGTTCTATTGGGGATTTTGATTTCTCTTGAAAAATTCGCCTGTTTCTCTCTTTCCATATATTCCAAATCATGATGGATGGGGCTATTTGCCATATCAGTCCCCAAAATGATCTCTACTTTAATCTAGGCCAGCTTAAAAAGAAATTCCATAATTGGTTGCTTCTTGGTGTCACCCAGTTTAGGCTTTTCTGTAACCAGTCCCAGATTGTCCTGCATAAGGGCAATTTAGGAGCAGATGGTTGACATTTTCTGTGCAGTTTTTGCACATCACACACCAACTTGGGCCTTCAATACCCATAGTTTTTAATCTGTCGCTAGTTAAAATTCTGCCATGCAGGGCCGTCCATGTGAAGGCTCCAGCTTTTGGTAATATCCATTTACCCCAACATAGTTTGTTTGGCCATAGTTTAGCACCTTCCACCATTTGTATTTTGTAGCCCATCTTGACTGAATATGTTCCTGATTTTGCCCCACACCAGATTATTCTATCATTCTGATTATTTAGGCATTCTTGTCTCTCACCTATGATTTCTGTTAACTTTTCCTTTGTGGTTTCATTCAATTGGATGGCCTGTAGGTTCTTCCATCTTGGTTTCCCAATTTGCTCAAGTTCCACAAAGTCCCTGACATGTTGCCCATACTTATCTCTTAGAGATGGGATGTGGTCTTTTAGTTCGGGAATATCTATCAGGGGCTTGTGCCCTCCCCATGAATCTAGCCAAAAATCAGCCTTCTTTCCATCATTAATTTGCCATGTTAAATGATTTGTTATCAGATGTCTATAGTTTAGCATGAAGTTCCATATGTCGGATCCGCTTCTTGGATTGGCAATAGTCAATATTCTTTCTGGTTCATCATTGTCAAGATATTTCATTTGGAGTATTCTACACCAGAGTAGATGTGGATTCTGGTACATCTTCCATATTAACTTAGCTCCAAGGGCCATATTTTGAGCTTTTAGGCTTCTTATACCTGCACCTCCTTCATCCTGGGGTTTGCACACTTTGTCCTAGTGTATCAAAGGAAATTTGTGTTGTTCATTAGATCCTTCCCAAAGGAAGCTTTTTAGTATACTGTCCAGATTGGCTGCTGCTTTGGAAGTTATTTGCATGCTGGACATAGCATATATTGGGATGGCGGATAGAACTACTTTGATCATTGTAATTCTGCCTGCTAGAGTAAGCCATTTTCCTCTCCAGCTCATTGCTTTTTCTCTACATTTTTCTTTGATTTGCTCCCATAATTTAGTTCTTATTATTCCTTTGAAAATGGGCACACCCAGATACTTACATGGAATTGTATCTATTGTATATCCCAATAGGTTTGATATTCTTCTTTGTAGCACTTTCTTGGTGTGAAAAAAGTATATTTTTGATTTTTCTTTATTTATTTGCTGACCTGATGCCTGTATGTATTCTTCCATACATTCTTTGATCTTTGCAGCCTCATTGAGCGATGCTTCCCCATATAGTAATGTATCATCAACGAATTGTTGATGGGTGATGGCATTTATATTTGGTGCTACTTGCAGACCTTTCCAACCACCTTCTCTTTGGTATTTTTCTATATTTTTGCTAAGTGCTTCTGCCATTATCACAAAAAGGAAAGGGGAGATTGGATCCCCTTGCCTTAGTCCATTGATACTTCCAAAGAATCCACATGGTAAACCATTTACCAATATTGAGTATCTAACTATTGATAGGCAAAAATATATCATTTGGAGCCAATCTTTGCAGAAACCAAATTGTTCCATAACTTTGATCAGAAATCTCCATCTTACTCTGTCATATGCTTTGCTTACATCTAATTTTATCATCATGCTTTGCATATTATCTCCGTTAATTGTGTGTATGGCTTCATTTGCGATAATAATACTGTCAATTATGTCTCTACCTGGGGTAAAGCCACTTTGATTGGTAGAGATGATGCCTCCAAGAATCTTCTTCAATCTGTTGGCCAAGGCCTTTGATATGATTTTATATATTGTATTGCATAGGGAGATTGGACGGTAGTCCCCAAAATTAAGGCATTCCTCCTTTTTTGGAATGAGCACCAAAATTGTATTATTCATATCTTTGATGAATTTCTTTTTCAGTCTAAATTCCTCCACTATTTCCCATACTTCATGTTCCAAGAAAGACCAGGATTTTTGGTAAAAGAAGGTTGGGAAACCGTCTGACCCAGGTGCCTTATCTGGGTGCATTTGGAAGACTACATTCTTTACTTCTTCTACTGAAAAAGGGGCGGTCAACATTTCATTATCCTCTTGAGAGATGAGATGGGGAATGTTCCTCAGAATTTCTCCATAGCTTAGAGTATCATTGCTATCCTTTGGAGCTAAAATATCCTTGAAGAAACTAATTGCTTCTTCCTGAATTACTTCAATGTCCTCTGTTAATCTTCCTTCAAAATTTTGAATGCTTGATATTCTTTTGTGTGCCTTTTTTATTTTGGAGGTATTATGAAAAAATTTGGTGTTGGCATCACCTTCACATAACCACACCTCTAGGGATTTGCAGCTCCAATACTCTTCCTCTCTAGCCAAAATGTCCTCATATTCAGCCTTGAGCTCTCTTTCTTTCATATAATCTTCCTGGAACATCCCCTGGTTCATTACTTTTTCATTAAGAGCTGATAGGGCTTCCTCCATCCTATCCTTTTCCGAAAAGATGTTCTTGAAGACTTTTTTATTCCATTCTTGGAGCTTCCCTTTGATGTGTTTTAGCTTGTTTGAGAAAATGAAGCTTTTGGTACCTACACATCTTGGGGCCTTTTTCCACCATTGTTCAATTTGGGTAATGAGCTTCGGCCTTCTGAACCACATCTTCTCAACTTTGAATGTACCCTTCTTCTGTGTTTTTTCTGAGGTAATTGATAATTTGATTGGGAGATGATCGGAGCCAGCCAAGGGGAGAATGGAGGTTTCAAGGTTAGAGGTGGTTTCCAACCATACTTGGGAAAAGAGGAATCTATCCAATTTTTCTTTGATGCAACTTCCCCCAGACCGCTTATTAGACCATGTGAAGGATCCATTTTTTGCTTGTGCTTCGATTAGATTGTTGCTGACTAGGAATTGACCAAAGTCTAACATGGAGGCAGTTGTCTTGTTTGCCCCACCAAACTTTTCTTCTTTTCTGAGCACTACATTGAAGTCTCCTTTCATAATTACCTTTTCTCCATTGTAATTTGCTAATTTTTGGCTTAGGGTTTCCCATAGCTTTTGTTTTTCTTGGGTTCTGGCTGGACCATACACGTTGAGAAGTGTAAGATTGAGATTAAATTTAAGGCTTGAGACTTTGCACATCATCCAATTTGCATTCTTTTCTAGTATTCTCATTTTGATATTGCATGAGCGCCATAGGATTCCCAAGCCTCCAGCTGTGCCGTAAGACTTAGAATAGGATTCTTCCCACCCTCCAAGGTGCAAGGCTATGGTTTCTTCATCTGCCAATTTTGTTTCCTGTAGTAGTACTATATTTGTATCTACCTTATCTATCTGACGCTTAATTAAGCGTCTTTTGTTAGGGGCATTGAGGCCCCTAACGTTCCAACTTAATATCTTCATGACTTCTCTATTTGGGAGTGCTCTTCTCCCTTGTTGGCTTGCCAAATTTTGCTGATGCTTTTGATGCCTTTTTCTTTGGCTAATTCTTCCCTTTTTTGCTTGTCTGTTTTCCTTCCTCGTTTCTTTTTTATCCTCTTAATAGGTTCTTCCATACGAGCTATTGATTGTGATATATTTCTTGGTTCTATGATATCAATTTCATCCGTGAAATCTTCATTTTCGCTTTCAGACAAAAGATCTTCATTTCCTTCATCGATTGCTTCTTTCTGAGAATTGGATTCATCTATCTTCCCCATTATAGGCTCCTTTTCCCTTACTTCTGAGATTGTTTTATAATTTTCTGCTTCTGGTGTTAGCTGCTTAGGGGTTTCCATTTGAATTCCCTCAATGGCCGATGCGTTTGTTAATTGCTGTTTAGGAATTTCCATTTGTATTTCCTCAGCATCCTTTGGCTTCTCCTTGGGCTCCTTCCTTTTCCATACCTTTTTTTCCTTTTTAGGCTTCGGGCATGTTTCTGTAGAGTGGTTTTTTTGCCCGCATTTCGAACGGGACAAATTATCCTCCTCAATCTCAATTTCCTGCTTCCAAATCCCTGACCTGGTTTTTAGCAATATTACCTTTGGTATTTTTTTAATTGTTGCTATCTGGATTCTTGTGTATAGATAAGAGTTACTTTCTAGAATATGATGTATTAATTTTTGTCAGGGTGCCTAAAGTTCTTCCGATCTTATCCAAGCATTCTTCTGTCCAGAATTCCACTGGCATATTATACAATCTGATCCATTTGGCCTCCTGGTAAGGATCGAGGTTTATGGGATTGAAGTTCGGTTCCCATTCCTGCATATATAAAGGGCAGGTGTCTATTTTCCATAGTCCTTTGGCTAATATCTTGTCTTTATCCTCTTTTGAAAGAAATGCCACCATGAAGAATCCTTTAGGTAGGAATTTGATTGCATGGTCGACATGCCAGTTTGCCCTAGCCCAATCTGCGATGTTATTTCTGCTCAATCTTTTTCCAATTGGTCTGCATATTATCGCTATTTCAAGGAGGATATCTATGTTTTCATTTGACTCTTCCTGCACATCAATCTCTATGGTTGAATCCTTTTCAGTTTTGTAATCTTTTGGTTGCTTCATTCCTTGATTTTTTCTCGATTTGTTTTTCCAATCGTCAACTTTAATCTTTATGTTAATGTTGTCTGGCTTTGGTTTGATGGGTTTTCCTATCACCACTTGTCTTTTTTGTATCTTATGATTAGCTTGATCCGCTCGTTCTTGAGGTTTTTCCGTTCTTTTTCCACTTGATAACATAATGTTATTTGGCCATTTTATGTATTTTGGCTTTCTGGGTTCATACGGCCAATCAAATGGTGCCATTCTAGCATTCTGCAGAGGTTTACTAACTTTGGGATGATTTAGCTTTAGTGTTCGCAAGTGTTGGAAGATAATTCTTATTTGTTTAGATAGCTTCACAATTTTGTAGGTGAGTACTTGTAATATTAGTTTCGCTGGTCGCTTGTGAATAAAATCGTGGGGTTTTTGTAGTTTTCGCAAGCAGAGCTAATACCCCACAATGTTTAGTTCTTAAGAATTTCTTTTTGCTCACCTATATATTTATTTTGGTAAGACTATAATAATATATATATTTGTATAACATTATATATATATATATATATATATTTTCATTAAACATATATATACACATTTGCACAATAATCAATTAAATACGTGTATTGCGAGCCAATCAGCATACTTTCAATATACCTATTCATGCATATATGTGTATATATGTTTATTTGCAAATTCAAGGTAATATAATAATGTTATATTCACACATAATAGGTAGTGTGTATATGTTTATAGATGTGTATAGCCCATTTATACCGTCACATGTATGTATGTGTATGTATGCCATGTCGACACATACGTATGGCATAATAATTTGCCCATCGTACGTCTGTATCACCATGTCTTACATATTGATACATACATATGAGAGATACATGTATACACATATACACCCTGCCTATGTACATATATCCATTCATATTTCACATTCAAGGTCACAAAACAATAAGTCAGGTTTACAAGTAACACCACTCACAAAGCACAAAGAAGTAACCCAAAACTCCTAAAGCCTATGGATGACTTATCAAGACCAACCTATTTGACTTAGTTCCTCTAAACCTTTAGTGAAGTGTGTGTATGCTGAATTGATTTACTTTACCGGTTATCCGACCAAGCCCCTCTCCCGAGTGATGTTTCCCCTCTGCCTGGAGGAATGGTTCCTGTTCCTGCATCCATTGGCACAAAATCACGGTAGTTACTTGCTCATAACATTTTACTGTATATAAATCAATATTTCAAAAAGCAAGACTAATTATCCTCTTTCGTGCATTGTTTTACCCAAGAATAACATCAATCAGAGAAACATAGAATGAGTCAATCATAAAATGTAAAAGATTCTAAAATTGATAACAAGGTTCAACACATTTTATTCATCCATATTCTACCTTACAAACAAAATGCTCTAAGCATTGCTAAAATAGTAGCTATACAATTTCGGTGTGTAACATGATGCATCTATTATCAATAGAGAAATCAATGGGGGCATTGAACAACACACAAAAGTGAGAAACAACCTGTAATTGGATATTCTAAATAGATTCAATCTTGGATCCATCCTCTCTTGGAATCTTTTTGAAGGCATTATAATGTTTTTGAGCCACAACAAAGTGACGGAAGAAAGAAGAATTCTTGTCCCTTTTCTCATTTAGCATGAGATTTTTGCTGCCACATGATTTCCTCCTAAAGATTAGTTTTTTCTTATTCAATCTAGAGTTTAGATTCTTGAGTTAAGAGATCCTTACTTCAGCCCTGCTCCTAAATATGGCATTGAATCTCTGCCTGCAGAGACAAATTGCTCCTTCTCCTTTGCATAATGTTACTGCACGAGGAAATATTCCATTCTTTTAGTTTTTCCTTGACAAAACATAATTTGTGAAACAAAACATACATGGCCAATCCCTAATGAGGTTTACCTTCCCGCTACTATAGTCAAATTTTGTCTTCCTGGTCATCTTCTTTTAACTACATGAGTTGAAATCTTAAAAGGGGTATTTCGAGGTTTAAAATGTTGTTCCTAGTGTAGAGCAATGGGCCAGTGATTCGAACCCACATTCTGTAGGATGGATGAAGCAAGTCTATGGTGTTGATAAATCTGAGAGTCACTAACCAAAAATCTTGTTAAATATTCCACAAGGAAGGCATCCCCAATTATTTGATTGCTCCAAGTGTAAGTCATTGCCTGGAGGGATATCCAGTAACTGAAGCTTAATAATGTTTTGTTGGAGAGGAAGACTGGCTTGAGGGAGGGTAGGAAGTCCACCATTTTTTTCATT
The DNA here is from genome assembly GCA_007115665.2 of Sequoiadendron giganteum. Taxonomy (NCBI): domain Eukaryota; kingdom Viridiplantae; phylum Streptophyta; class Pinopsida; order Cupressales; family Cupressaceae; genus Sequoiadendron; species Sequoiadendron giganteum. The sequence goes on along the minus strand of CM021106.1, from coordinate 246,137,208 downwards.
AGGGATAGCACAACATTGAAGTCACTTTCAATGATCCAATGATACTCTTAAGGAGAAACCGCTTTGTTAACCTGCAAATTATCACAAAGTCTAACCTTACTTACCTTGGAGATCTTGGAGTACATAACAATTGATGATCAAGACACTCAAATTGCTGGTCATGAGAACCCCTTCTAAACAAAGACTACCATTATAACTTAAAAACTTTTTTGCAAAAAAATATATAGAATCTGAAGTACAAATAAGGCCATCAATAACCATGGGCTGATATAGCAATACTTTCCCATCATCTACTAATACTACAACCAAAATTTTCAATAGATTCTTTGGGAATCTTAGTTTCGTGAATTAATAGCGTAAAAGGATTAGAGTCTTTAATAATTCTTCTAATAGCACTATGTTTGGGTCTAGTAACAAGTCCTCTCATGTTCCAAGAAATAATCATGACTAAGATATGTGAGGGAGGGATGAATCTAGTTGATTGAAAAGACCTGAAGCCAGCAAGTGTTCTCTCAAATGTTTGGTTTTATCATGATCAATCTTACGACTTGCTTTGAAAGCATCCTGCCTCTCTTGTTTTTTACTTTGACTTTGCTAAATACTCAAAGCCCAAGTAGAGGGGTCTTTTTTTGTTTTTAATCTTCTTTAAAGGGTTTTGGTTTCAAGTTATCATCTAGATTAAAAACAAACAAATTTTCTTGTTTGTCAAATGTCTATGACAAGGGTTTCAAGTACATGTTCAAGATTTTCGAAGGCAAGAAGAGTCTCCTAAGCTTCAAGAGTTTGAGAGTTGTTAGGAATAAAAAAAGGGTTTTGGCAGAAATAGTAGATTTACTTGACACCAAAGGGGCATGGTAGACATTAGCCATGGCAGTAGGCATATCTAGGGTCTCCCCAGAAATCCTTGAAAGCTGAAGGTCTTGTGCTATATGAGCTTGCTTATTAGTGGAAAAATTAGGATCTTTTAGTTTTCCTTGACTTTCTTGATCATGAATAATTTCATCATTACCTTAATCTGTTGCTATCCATACCTGGTTTTCATTGTGATCATCCTGAAATCTGGTGGGGATTCCTTCTAGAATTGTAAACTTATTTTTATTTCTATTATTGGCTTTAGGTTGTCTAGGATCTGGAGCAGATTGAACTTTACCTTTCTTTGCGAACCATGGTGAAGCCATCAGCATTAGAAGGACCAGATTTAATTCCTTGCTTACCTTGTTGCGTTTGTTGTTTATCCTTTTTATCAGCATGTGCCAATCTCCCAGAAGTATTGTTGGATTTAAGCTAGGGACAATGACGAAACAAATGTCCATAACAATGACATTCCCTACTTCTAAAAGGGATGTCTTCATAATCTAGGGCTTGATGCTAAACAAAATTCCCTCTTGAATATTAAGAGCTCTGGGCAAGGGTTTATTTAAATCTAGTTCAACACAGATATGGGTGTAACTAGATTTGTTTTTCTCCCTGGTAATATATGGAGTGACCAAATAAGAACCCAACTAGTCACCCAAGACTTTTAGGGATTCATCTTTCCAGAAAATCAGCAGCAATGCAAAGCGACGAATTTTTTCCATGACCTTGGAAGGGAATTCCTTTGTTTGGATGAAAACTACTAGATGCTAGAGTTTCATGAAAAGACCTGCATGTTTGAGGAAGGAAGGGCCTTCTTCAAAAATCTGGGTACAGTTAGAATTACTAAAAGTAACAAAACAATAACCATTGGCAGCTAGGTTTATCTTCTTGTGTCCTTAAACTGGCAAGGATTTGTGAGCCCAATCTTCTAGCATCCTCAGATTCCATCCACACCCATGAATTTACAAATAAGGGCATGTCTTTGAATAAAAACTAAGTTCTCTACCACAAAGTCAGGATTGAAAACAACTGTGGGAATCTTTTGTGCTCTGAGGGAGGCAGCTGTTGATTTTAAAATCAATTGTTTTTTCAGTTTCCGAAGAAACTTGTTGCCTTTAATCCAGATCAGCAAGAATATTTGCATTAGCCTCTCGTAGGGAATGATTGGCCACTAGGCACAACTTGTTTATAAGAGAGTTGAGGGAACCAAAATGACAGAAAAGATTAATAAAATATCAAACCCCAACCTGCAAAATCTAATTCTGTCACATGCAAGGCTGATTTTGAACATGCATGGCCCCTTTGCCCATAGTGCTCCCACAATTCTCCCATGATCGCTCAGGCAAATCAGTTCAATACTCTATTAAATCCATCTTAAACTCCAAAAGCTGCCAAAAGCTAAAAATAAATGAACTTGAGAAGCTAGGTAAGCGTGGAAAACTCATAGGATGTTTTCTAATACTTGTTTAAATGTTTTATAGAGGATTACAGAAATCATGCTCTTTGTGTTGTATTTCTACTATAATTGTATTTTCTTAACGTCTTTTGTATTTTATTTTTGTAGAAATTCTTGGATCCTAAAATCCTTTCAGCTTCTACATTGGACATGGACCTTGTCATAAGTATGGCAGCTTGTGTTCGTGATGTGTGCAAAAAGGATCCTGACAGGGGTGTTGATCTTATATTGTCAGTTCAGGTATTGAGGCAGTATTATACAGCGCTAGTCATTTTACTATTTGTATAAGGTGTCAGTATAGTTTGTTCATTCTGTTGTTTCTTTTGCTTGAGTTCACAGGCGTGCATTGAGAGCAAAAAGGCAACTGTTCAAGCACTTGGTCTTGAAAGCTTGGCACATCTTTGTGAATGTGATGTTGTAGGTGAGTACATGATTTTTACACTAAAGACACATGATACTTATCTGGGCCAGTATGATTTGAGGTGTTTGGCTTAGATGTTAGCTTATGGACAATTTTTTTGTTACAGAGAAATACCAATTTTATTTCTTCTTAGAATGCTCTTTTTTCTTTTGGATTCATGTAATGTCCACAATTGAAATATATGTGCAGTTTGGTAGCTGAATTGGTAGAACCTTTTTTGTAATAGAAAAAAAATAGTTTATATCTTATGTAGAAAATTATTTGTTGCTTTGGAATCAAGTTAGTTAATGATCTAGACCACAGAGATGAAATGAGAGTCTTGTGCTATAGAAACATAATTTGAGAAACTTACATACACATCCAGTCCAACTTACATGAATAACACAAAAAATGTAGCACAAATAATACACAGAACATAAGAAATAGGAAATGAAGTCTTCTACATTAATGAAATAATGTACAATACTCCTGCCATTATACCCTTCTGTTTTGTGGCCTTGCAGTGACATGCACATTACAATGTATAGGATGGGAAGATGGATGCAATAGTTGGGAAACCACCCACCTTGTTGGAACAACCGACATGACAAATTAAATTTATCATTCCTCTGAACACATAACTCATGTTCATCATAACACAACCCATTTCTTTAATTATTCATTACAACTTATGTTGCAAAAGCGTGGTCTACATCTATCCTTCAATTAGACTAAGTTGTCATCATTGATGATAACCTTGTCTAAAATAGAACTTGTCTTGTGAAGTAGTGTTTGCATGAGATGCAGGCAAATTTGTTCTGCATGTGATGTCTTAGTCATTGCCACAATTGTATAATTCAGAGGTTGTTGTACTCAAGGGTTGTGGGAAGATGAAGGTGAAGAATTTCTGCCGCCAGGAACTTTCATCCTTGACAACTAGCTTGAGTAAGATAGAACTTGTTGTGAGAAGCAGTGCTTGCATGAGATGGAGGTGCCCTGTACTGCATGGGAATGTCATGGTCATGGATGTAGTGGGATAAGTCAGTGTTTGTTGTGCTTGAGGGTTGTGGGAGGAGGAAGGGGAAGAAATTCTCTCGAAGCTACATTAAAATGGTCAAGCCTATGAAAACCGCAATGATAGTGACTCCTTGTTGGCGCTTTGTTATGGCTTGGTTCAGATGTTTAGGTTGTTAAATTATTGATTGTGCAAAGCTTTGTGCCTAATTGGTTCAGATGTTTAGGTTGTTAAATTATTGATTGTGCAAAGCTTTGTGCCTAATTACATGTCATGAAATGCCTTCATTTTTAATCAAGTGATTTCATAGAATCTTTGTCATAATTTAGATAAATTCATGCTAGATGCTCATTTTGTGATCTCAATTTTCCACATGTGCTCCTATACTCTTGCTGCTGGTGCTGATGATAGGACTTGCTGTTGTATTCTGATACTATATTTGATGATGCAATTTAGTGTTCCAATTTTTAGAAGTCCCCTTGGAATTGGTGGATTCACTGTACATGAAGAAATATAGAATTAAAGTTATAGTCCTCTTGGAGTCTTTCATGTACTATTTTTGATGTTGAGATTGGGGCCTTCCAGTTATGTGCTGCTAGCATTTTATAGTGAGTTTCCCATTATGATGTTTTTCTATAGCAAAAATTTACTCGAACTCATTTTAGGTGGCAATGACAATCTTGCATTTTGCGAATGTTGCAAAGGTGTAATACATGCTGACTCAAAGAGTTGTCCCATATTTTTATAGGGCAATAGAAGTCAACTTTTTTCAATGAAATTATTAATTGAGCTTGGAAGTTTTAGTTGACTTTGAGAATGAATTTCGTCTGAATATTTTGCCCACTTAATCTGTGTGCATTGATTTTGAGCTAAGTAGCTGAATCACAAGTTATTACACACTGATTTCGGGTACGAAACATCTTGAAATCGGATTCGGGTACAAAATGCTTGTGGGTTCGCACAAGAATCAGAATTTTGCACCCAGAAACGAACCTATGTTTGCCATGACGATTCTGAATGATTCGGTTGCTGATGTGGCAATTCCAGGTTGATTCTAGACTGATTCAAGGCGATGCATACAGATTTCCGACTTTATGAAACCCAAAAAAAGGTGAAATGAAAGGAAAAAAACCTGATAAAATTATTGTTTGTTTCATCTTGCGAAGGGAACACATCTAGGGCAGAGAAAACACGACGAAAAATAAAACGCTACCAGGGGAAAACAAAACACGACTAGGGGAATGCGTCCAGGGCATGGAAAGGGCAGCGACACAAGAAGGCGACAAAGTAAGGCAACGCACTAGGTAGGGTTTTCAATTTTTTTTATTTCGCCATTTTTTTTTCCATTTTTCAACTTCACAAAAACAGTAAAACCCTATTGTTTTTTTTGAAGTTAAATATTTTGTATTTATGTAATATTTAGATTCTAAAAGATTAAAAATAAATAAAAAAATCCTAGTTTAGAAGTCCCAAAGTTATATATTTCAATTTTTAGTTTAAATTTTCTTTTTTTAATGTTTTAAAGTTTTAATATTTACGATTTCATATTATTATTTTATATATAATATTATTATTACTAATTTATTATTTATTAAATATAATTAATAATTATAAATAGATAAATATTAATTTATTAAATATTAAATATTTATAGTTTAACTTCATTTATATTATTAAATTATTAAATTACAATATATTATATATTATATAGTAATATACATTTGTCATTATTAAAATATAATTATAACTTATATAATATATATAATTTTTAAAATATAATATAAAATAATTATATATTTTAATAAATTTATTAAATAATATAAATTATCGAGACTAAATAATAAATTATAAAAGATATAATGTTTACTATTTAGATTTAGTATTTTAGATATTACATAGATAATATAGATAATAAGTTTATTATTTAATTAATTAATTTATTCAAACTTATCTTAACAAATTGTAGGTTTGTTGCACATAGAGATTGTTTCTAAATATAATGGCAGCTAGTTCTGTCCATCGACAAACTCTCATTCAACATTGACTCGACTTCACCGCTATGGAGGCATTTAGAAATGGTAGAGCAAATTCTAGGTGGGGGGACATATGTTTGGATATGCCTCGGGTGTAATTAATAGTACACTAGTTCCTACAGTTGGGTGAAAGGGCATTTGTGTGCAGTTCTTGGGAAGGGAATTAGAGCATCTCCAGGAAAAAATAATATACCTATACCACCTTCTAAAATAGTAGAATATATTAAGGAGCAAGAGGAAGCAAATGCAAGGGTTGAAAATAGAATGGGGCATCCATTGAGTACATGAAGGGGCTCATAGAGGCCACCTACTTCTTCACCACACACACATAGCGTTGACTCTGATATTGTACTAGAAAGACATCCTTTTTTGAGTAGAAATGAAAATGAGGCTACTATTTTGAAAAGAGCAAAGGGACCATTGGAGAGTATTGGATGTTGTGGTCGAGTTGCTGATATGTGGTTGTCATTGATGTCAACACTATTAGCATTAATGTCTTTAAGATTGTATATGTCGAGGATATTGAGAAAATTGTAATAAAATATGTTACAGGTTATCTGTGAAGCAGTGAAGATTAGTATGGTAGAAAGTTCAGTATGTTGATAGTGAGATGTTGCGGATTAAAGGGTTTGTTTTCAAGCCTATATAATTTCTACTCCGAAAGTTTCAGAGGTGCGCATGAAGATTTGAGCAGGTTATAAGTTTCTGTGTTTTGATAGCTATTCTGTTACTGCAAATGGTGTTCATGGAAGAAAATAATGTGTATTTGATAATCTGAGTTGTTGCGTATGTTATTGTGGTGTTCATGGACGTTTCTAGATCATGTTATATTTGTGTTGCACGTCCGCATTAATCATTGTGCTCGCGATCCAAAATTTTCTCTTGCATGTTCATGTTTTTCATGTTCATGGCCGACAAGGTGTTTGAAGTGTGTTGTGGATCTTCGAGGAAGAATCTTTGAAAGTGTTTTGTGTTCGAGAACATTATCTTGGATCTCTACTATGTTGTGGCCGACCTTGGTTGATGCGCATTGATAATCTTTATTGTTTTGGGCCGACAGTTTGCATTCATTCCATTATTGTGTTGAAGCCGACATAAAGCAATGCAATTTCTTGTTGCGGATATATATAAGTGATTGTTTCTTCATTTGAGTAATATGTGAAATGCGAAGTGTGCAAGTGCTATGTGCGAAAAAGGTTCAGATCATTTGAAGGTAGAGCAAAGTGTGAAAAAGAGTGAAAGAAAGTGAAGAAGTGTTCATGTGCTTAACCAGAACTGTACTCAGGCATTAGTAGATGCTACTTTCTCAGTTCAAATTCTTCAGATGGATTTAATCTAAATGTTTTCTGTAAGATAGTGAGTCTTCCTTTGAGCAGTGAGCTCTAGGCAGTGTGCTTGAATGCATGTGCATTCCTCATATATTCTTCTTATACTTTTAACAAGGTATAACTTGTGGATTAACCTCCACCATGATTTTCCCCCTAACAGGGTTTCCACGCAAAAAGTTGGTGTTATATGTGTTTCTGATGTGTTGTTGATTCATGCTTTCACTGTTATTAATCAGATCTGAGAATAAAGATTAATAAGTTTGAAATTTTGTGACAACTGATTCACCGCCCCCCCCTCCCCCCTCTCTCAGTTGTCTACCCTTGTGTTGCCAACAGAGAGGGCATTTAATAATGATGCCAGAGATATTGCTGATCAAACCATTGCAAGATGCCTCTATACAAATGGTTTATCTTTTAACGTTGTTCAATCACCCTATTGGCAAGACATGGTATGAAAAATAAATGAAGTTCCAAAGGGGTACACAAGCCTAGGTTATGAGAAGGTGCAAAACACTTGATTGTCAAGGGAGGCCAAACATATAGAAGATTCATTATCTCCCACCAAGGCCTCATGTAAAGAAACAAGTGTGTCTATTATTTTCGATGGATGGAAGGATGCAAGAAATAGACCATTAATTAATGTGATTGCAGTGTCCCTAAAGTGGCAATGTTTCTAAAAGTTGTGGATTGTGAGGGGCAAGTAAAGGATGCATAATTCATTGCTGACATCCTTATACAGTGCATTAATGAAGTGGGTCCTCAAAATGTTGTCCAAGTTATAATGGACAATGGGGAGAATTGTAGAGCTGTTGGTATGTTAGTTGAGACACGATTCTCACATATATTTTGGACACCATGTGCCGTGCATTCCCTCAACCTCATGGTATAGAAGTTGGGTACAAAAATAGATTGGATCAAACAAGTCTATGCTAAAGTTGAAGAGATCCAAATGTTCATTACAAATCACCACATGTTGCAAGCTATTTTTAGATCATTCTCGCAACTAGAGCTACTGAAGGTAACTCAAACTTTAAACAATGCTATTTTTTGATGTTATGTTTTACTTTCAGATAGGTGGTTGAGACTAGATTTGCATCCAACACAATCGTCTTGAGATGACTTGTGAAGGCATGAGAGACGCTTTCTTCTATGGTCATTAGTCAATCTGTAATGTCCCCATTTTGGCCATACACTCTTTTGTGACTAATAGCCTATTTTCAGAAATCCATAGGCTGATCAGAAGTGCAAATTAGGGTTTCCTATTTTATAAGAGGTTTCTGATGCATTCTTGAAGGTTTGTAGGTATGAGTTTCTGATGCATGTTAGGTTGAGTTCTGGGTTTTTCAAAGAGCTTCACAGTGATATGTCATGCAAAGGCATTGGGCAACTTTTCAGAGTTTACTATTTTTAGTAAGCTCTATTTCTGGCAATGCTATCTTGGGCAGTAGCATCAACAGTTAGTTCAGTTTCCATTTCAGGCAGTGCAGTTTAGAGCATATTTGGCTTTTAGCATTTTGAGGCTCTTTTGGTAAAAAGATTTATTTAAGTCATTTAATTATTATAATGTGATTTTGACCCCTTAGCCTAGCACAATGACTTAATGTTCTTTTAAAAGGGGGACCATGAGGGTAGACGCCTCATTAAGAGATATTTTAATATTTCAAATGTTAATTATCTCCTCTTATGTTTTGGACGCCAAAGTGAAGGAAGGAAAAAGTGAATTAAAAATTAAATGTTTCATATTTCCTTGGGCGTCCCTTGGAGAGAAAAGGTGGAAAATAAATAGTCACCTCAAGTTCTTTAAAAGAGAGACCTTGCTCCAACATTTGGTATGCATGAACTTATGCTAATGTTATGCTGTCGAAATGACATCTTGGTTTTTACTTCGAGGGATGCTTACCTCTTAGTTTCAATCCAATTTCGTGTTTGAAAAATAACACCTAGTTGGACTTATTGCTGCTTCTTATCCTGACTAGCAAATTGAGCTTCAAAGTTGAAGAATTTTAGTGATATTTTCGGTTTGTATGTTGCTGGTGTTTATACAGCTGAAGTTGATTTTTGTGAGCAGCTTTTTGAATAAATTTAATTGTGTTATGGGCATTGAAGATTCCTGTTCGTTTACCTTGGGCAACCCTTCTCATAGAAGATGAGATTTTATTTCGAAGATTCTGAATTTTAAGAGCCAAATCACCCTTTCAGCTAGGTCGTACATTCTTGCTTGGCATTGGAATTCGTGCCAATTAAATAAGGCTGTTTGGATGCATTTTCATGATTTGATCTTGGGCGCCATCCTCCTAGAAGACTTTTGCACTTCGTTTCAGCTAATTCGGAGGTAAATTCATGAAGTTATGAGCATTTCATTAATTTCCAGTTTGCTGGTTCACAGTTTCAGTTTGCTGGTTACTGTTATCAGACTTCATTAAGATCAGATTTTGGCTTCATTTACAGTCCTTGGGAGTTCTAAACATTGCTATATTCATCCTTCTTATATTTGCATTTGTTCTATTATTGTAACACTCGTAATGTGCAACTTATTTCAATTGTAAGGTTGAGAATTAGTAGTACTAATCCAACCAATGTTATTATTGCAATTACTTGTGATTTTCTAATGCAAACACATTAAGCACCCCTGGATGGTATACCGCCAGTGTGGAGAAATGAATTGCTTAACTTTCTTGTACCCACTCTTGAGTGGATGCCTGCCGCAACGGATGAATTGTTTTATTTGTAGTGGAAGTGTGAAAAATATCTCATGGCTGGTTATCCTCCTAAGTTCTTTTAGTGTTATAATTAGTACTCCACCATATGTTAGCACCTTGCCTTCTAAAGGATCTTGTGTGCACATTCTTGGTTAGAGTTACTATTCTGCATTGTTTGGTTTGAAGCTAACCTTAACGGGTGCATGGTTGCATTGTATTTGAAATGAAAAAATTAAGAAAAAATTGAGAGGGTATCTTTCACAATCATGGTCTATATGGAGGCAATCAAACATTGAGAGGGCAACAAATGTAAAACAAAAGATTCTAGATGACACTTGGTGGGATCAGGTGGAATATCTTCTTAGTTTCACCGAGCCCATCATGAGTATGACATGGATAAGCCATGCTTGGGGGAGGTTTATGATGGCATTGACTCAATGCTTGAGAAGATGAAATCCATCATAAATGCAAAAGAGCGCGAGAGGTGCTTTCTGGTATGGTCATTCGTCAATCATGGTCTATATGGAGGCAATCAAACATTGAGAGGGCAGCAGATGTAAAACAAAAGATTCTAGATGACACTTGGTGGGATCGGGTGGAATATCTTCTTAGTTTCACCGAGCCCATCATGAGTATGACATGGATAAGCCATGCTTGGGGGAGGTTTATGATTGCATTGACTCAATGCTTGAGAAGATTGCCTCCATCATAAATGCAAAAGAGCGCGAGAGGCGCTTTCTACTATGGTCATTAGTCAATCATGGTCTATATGGAGGCAATCAAACATTGAGAGGGCAGCAAATCTAAAACAAAAGATTCTAGATGACACTTGGTGGGATCAGGTGGAATATCTTCTTAGTTTCATCGAGCCCATCATGAGTATGATACACTTTATTGACATGGATAAGCCATGCTTGGGGGAGGTTTATGATGGCATTGAATCAATGCTTGAGAAGATGAAATCCATCATAAATGCAAAAGAGCAAGATTCTGAAGAAACCTTCTTCAAAGAGGTGCAGTCAATTTGTGTTGAGTGGTGGAACAAAATGACCACCCCACTCCATCAAGAGTGCCACCATACCGTGATATAGAAGTCGGCAAAGAGTTTAGGAAAACTCTTACTAAACTCTTCACTGATCCTGATATGGAAGATGCAGTTACAACTGAATTTGCTGATTTTGGTACCTCTTGTGGTCAAAGTGCTTCTACTCTCCATGACAAATATAGGAAGGATGCTCACTCTTGGTGGTACCTCAATGGCCACAAGATGCCACGCCTCCAAGTTCTTGCAATGAAAGTTTTATCTCAGGTAAGTTTTGAATCTTTACCACTCTAAATTTGGTTTTAACTTTTAAGTTTTATCATTTAAAAGGCATTATTTTCAAATTTGAAGTTTGATTTACATTTTTTTTTTAATTTAACAACTCTAATGAGAGCTGACTTCGCTTCAATAGGTTGCTAGTTCTTCTTCAGCTGAGCGGAATTGGAGTACATACTCCTTCATCCACTCAATGAAGCACAATTGATTGGCATCAAGCAAAGCAGAGGATGATGATCTTGGTCTTGATGTTGACCCATATGATGCAGATTAGTGAATTGGTTGTATTATTTAAATGTTAAACAATGATTATCTATCATGACATTCAAGTTTGATCCTTTTGATATTGAAAACTGAATTTAAATTAGTATATTATGTTTCAATAATTGAAATTTGTCATGGTTTTGTTTAGCATATGCATTGGTATATGACATTCTAAACTTAATTTTGTTTTTAGGCTGCATAAATATATATTTGATTTTTTTTTTTTGGTACGGATGTACCCAACCCGTATTGTAACCATGTATCCATACCCGTACCTGATTTGGCAACTTAGATTTTGAGGTATTAGAAGATGTATATGCACTACAAATGTTGGTCATAGCTGTGGTCTGATCCAAGTTAGGACTAGATTTGATATCCTGGTATTGGCATGAATTATATGATTCTGAAAGTTTGCAGTGTTCCTTGGGTACACATCCCCCCCTGTTTTTTTGCCATTTCCTCAAAAGGTGATGCCTTGGGGATGTCGGCAGGGGACAGAATGTGCTCCTGCCATCCCCTATTTTCTGAGTTTCTTGGGGTGTCCCTGGGATGCGCACTATCCAAGGGGAATGCCTGCTCATTCGGGAATGCTAGGTTGTCCCAGGGACAATTTAATGTCCCCTGCGAATGCACTTTTTTAAATTGAAAAATTGGGTTGTTGCTTCCCACAAGCCTTCTCAGCATAAAATAATATTTAGTTTATGTCTATTTACCCCAGCCCACCATGATTTCTCATTTTATTGTTTGTATTTTTCCATTTCTGTTTAAGTCATAGTGTGATAAACAGTAGGGTCATGAGCATCTATAGCAGTGTTGTAAGCATCTAATGCAGTGCTATTCTCGTTTTCAGGCATCTATGGCAGTGCTATAAACTTAGAAGCAGATTTTTGACAATTTGTCAGTTTCAAACTTCTACAGCAGTGTCATTCTGTTACTCGTATTTAATATATATATCCATCCCTCTGCCATCTACAAAATTTTGGAATTTTTTCGCCATCCCTGGAAATCTGTCCTTATATATATAGTATATACTGTTACAAAACCAGCTATATTTATTAGTGATCTTGGGTGGCCATTCCATTGCCTTTAGGAGTTGACCAAATTTGATGATCACTGGGTGCAAGGAGAGATTGACTGCCCTTTGTTGATGTTCTATTTTGGTGTGTTGTAGATATAGGCTATTAAAACTTTTCTAGAGCATAGGGTGGTCTAATGGCCTTGGGGTACAAAGCATTATTCGACATGATGGATTTTTGCAAAGCATGTTGGGGATGCATTAACATTTCAAAAATCAATTATAGTGAGGGTAATTGTGCAACATGTGCAGCTGTTAGTATTCTGCACTGGATTGATTTCCTGGGAAAATATTCATGGAAAATGTCTTTCTATTCTAAACAGATATGTAGGTCCAAATTCCATCAAGAAAATTGAACTAAGAAACAGTGCCACAGATAATTTAAGGACAAAACCTGCAAATAAAGCTATATAGCTTTGTTACAAAACAGTAGAAGCAAAAGTTCAGAGTCCAAACATAGTATGTCTTGTCTTCTCTGTATTCTAACTCATATTTTGTCTGTGTGGGCATGCATGCATAAACTGCTTGTATGCGTGTGGGTGCATAAGTGTGTTTGTACCCTGATGAATAGTTCTTGTAAAATTTTAACTTGCAATGTATGTAAGCTAATCTGTATGTATTTTGTAAGGGAAATAATCCCCTTAATGATTTATCTTTTTTTGGAATTGAATGATCATCTGATATTTTGTTTTATTTGGGTATTCCAGACTTTTACACAGCATGGGCTTTTATTTCAAAATGTTTAGAAGACCCTCTATCCGATCCTGTTGTTTCCTACAGGTATCAAGTACATCTAACTTCTAGTTTCTTTGTTAGATTTTCATATCAAAAAGAAATGCAGTACACACAATTGCTTTAAAAATTTCATTTTCCCTGTCCTCTGCTGCTTTCACTTCTTCTTTCTATTTTTATCTACGCTGACTGTCAAATGATCCTGCACTACCCCGGTCAAGATGTTTACCACTTATTTAAGATTCCAAGTTTTGCTAGGTGTTAAATTGCATATCCAGAAGTGGTACGGAGTATATTAACTATTTGTTTTGGGGTATAGGCATTTCCAGAATCAGTTGATACTTCAGCCTAACTGTCAACCAAGTATTATTTTAATTTATGTTCAATTTTATACCTTTTTATCTTAGGAATTCCTTAACCTAGTGAAAAAGAGTATCCAAGGCATGGCAAGGAAATCAGGTTTTAAATAACATTATGAATGGGGAGAAAGAAAAACTGTCTTGTGATTGCATTTATAGAGCTTTCAAATGCAGATTAAAGAAATGGAATTAGACAAACTCAATAATCACATTGTTCAATTGGCTTATGCCATGATGTAAAAATGATAAATTTTCAAACTTGAATGATTTTATGGTCAGAGAACAAATGGAATTTTGGAGCAGAATAGATGCACGTTATATTGATGAAGCATGATGTTTTACAATTAGCTAGATTTTAGTTCACTTTTATCAATTTTTGCTTTTAATGGCTTGCCATGAAATGCTCATAGTATATGCATTAGATATTACACCAGAAATAATGAAATTCTTTCATTGTTCTCAACATAACAAAACTAAACCAATTGTATACACATTATATTCAAAAATATGAATATTGGAATGTACCAGAGATGACACACCAGATCTTGGCTAGGCATTGAAACAGATGAAATACACATATCTTAAGATCTGAAATAGATCATGCCCAATGACGAGAGCTAAAGTACATAATGAAAGCAGAGTTACTGTGAGGGGATGATCTCCCAAATATTTTGATTATGAGCAAAACACATAACTTAATTCCTAGAAAATGATTACCTAGCAGCTATATATAGCTTGTGTTATGTTGGGCATTGCAAAGTCCTGATGAGACTAACTACCTAGGAATTATGAATGTTGAAAATAAAATGACTTCATTGATAGGTAAGCATACCGTAGGTTGACTACTTTATAACCCAATAACATGAAAAGGGTTAGGATTTTAGCTTGTCATCTGATCATGAAATGGTCAGCTGTGATGTTGAGCATCAGGTGTTGGCCTCGTCTCCTAAACATTTTGAATTCTCAATAGGAAATTCCATTCAATTAGTTGTGATTGAGAAATAATGAGGTTATGGCCATCAACAAAGATGGCTTAGGTTGGAAAATTACAGCAATACAATAGTACAAGTGATTTTCATATTGATATCACTGGGCACATTAGCTAGCCACAAAGATAGAAGTTTTCTTGTTTGGTTTTACATATCATTTTGCAACTCAATGGGTGGTTGCTAAAAGGGATTCCTATTTATAAGTAATCTTCTCAATTCATACACCTGTTTGAATAAGGATGATCAATTCTACTTCTTGATGGCCCTGAAACAATGTTGGCTATGTTGTACCCAATCCGAAATTTTTGCTTCATTAAGGCATTTTGCTTAAAATGGTCTAAACCTTGTTAAAATGGTGTCAAAATGTAGTTTTTGGGCAATTCAAGTATGGGCTTTGAGACAATGTCATGCCACGGAGATACTGGCAAAATTTGAAAAATTTGAAAATTAGGGTTTCAGGATCCCTATTTTTTAGGTCAAAACCCTAAAAATTGAAACTTGTCAGAATTGACTGAAATTTGTTTTGATTGGTTTATTTTGCTTCCCGATCACAGTGGTGAAGTCAATTTCAGTTAAGAATCAGTTTAAGCCTGGTGGGTAGTTTTCGTTTTTCAAATGAGAAGTTAGGTTTTCTAAACTCATCAATGGCAGATGGCCGAGTACCAAGTGTCAATAGCTAAGCTCAAAACGCTTCGGTAATGTTTCTATGGCAAGTATCGTCCAAAAAGTTACTTCATCTCGGAGGAGATTTTCAACGAGGTTTGATGCTGTAAAATTGGCTAAGTCTGGAATGAAAAGCGCCACTCTGAGCTAGGGGCGCCCATCATTCTGGAAGCTTTATTCAACTTTTTGTGACTTGTCTCTACCAAGATGACTTCTCCAGATTTCTGATAGCTTCGCAATGAGCCAACCAACCAATCCAACGGAGGAGTAAATCGCTTGAAACCGGAGATTCAATACAGAACAAGAGAAATGCAAAAGTGATTAACACTGAGGTCAAAAAGCGCCCCTGGAGGCTAGGGGCGCCCATCTTTTTGAGACTTCAGATAAAGTCTTTTGATGAAGTGACACCCAAGAAGTTTGTTTCCATTTTTGGTCTAGCTCCACGACGCATCTGTCAGCAGGTGAATCTAAGTTGCCAAGTTGCCGCCATCAGTGGTCAAATTTGAGGTTTCAGACTGGATCAGAGATTGTTCAGAAAGGATAAAAGCGCCCTTGGAGGCTAGGGGCACCCAAGGTTTTAAGACCTTTAATGGAATTTGTTTGATGATTTCAAATACTCATCTCGTTCGTGTTAGCTCTAGCTTTCCGTTGTCTGTCTTAGCCGGGTCAGAAGATGTCTTGGCAGTCTGCAGCTGAAAGTTTAGTAGTTCTTGGCTAGTCACAAAAATGGTTATCATTGGTTGGGAAGCCTCCAGGGGCGCCCATGATCTAGGAAGGTTAGATGATGTTTTCATACGAAGTGCTCTCTAGGAGTCTTTGCTCAGAATTCAGCCTGCTCCGTAGTGAGCCAGTCAACATGTTCTGAAGTTTTGTCAAAAACCGGGAAACGTCAAGTGAAATATGGTCAAGTTATCAGTGAAAATAATGAAAAGGCCTGAAAATATTCTAACATTGAGGCCTCCAGGGGCGCCCATCTTTTTGAAGCCTCAGAGTTATGAATTTTGGATTATCACTTCAAAGAAGCTTCTTGTCAGATTTGGTCCTGCTCTTCGACTGAACTGTCAGCCAATTGATCTAACGCGACAGTCAATCAGAATCAGTGATCGAACGTGAGCTTCGTTTGAGGTTTCTAGATTCATATTTTCAGAAAAATGTCTAAGTATGGAAGGACGCCTAAAAGTCAAAGGTTGACTTTTTAAATTCAAAAATAGAAGTGCGCATGGGAAGAGTTTTCAATTTACTAAATTTAGATCTTCAGTTGAACTTTTTTCAAATCTATTTTTGATAAGCCTATTTTTAGTCATAACTGGCTAAACTTAGTTTGCATGCACTAGTTAACTAAATCTTTCAAGGTGGCGCCCTAACTAGGGTTGGTTCTACATCCAGTTAATTGAGTTTGAAGCCAAATATAGGCCATGCATGAGTTTTGAAGCACCAGTTGTACTCCAAGCGCCATTTCCAATGCTTAGCATGCATTTCACATGCCTTAGAAGATATTTTTCTATATATTTTGCTAATGGCATCCATTATTCTTCATCAGAGTTGACAAGAAACATCTTTTCTTGAGCATAAAATTGATTTGCAGGTGCTATAGGTGTCAGATTTCAGTGTTCTTCGTAGCTACAGATTCAGATTGTTCAAGAGAAGATTATTTCAGACTTGGTTTCTATTTTGCATGCAGGTTTTATCAGTTCTACTTCAAGCATAGGCGAATTTTTACAGAAGAAGAGAGAAAACAAACAAATAAAACTTCTATTCTTCTATCTTATTTTCCTCTATTCTCGTCTTAGATTTTCTTCGCATGTCAGAGAAAACGACAGATTTTTCAGAAAAGCATCATTTGGGTTTGAGTATTTCAGCATCAACAACAATACCCATGTCTTAGATTATTTTGTGAAAATTGCCCCGCTGCCTCTTTTCTAGAGCACTGTGCTTTTTTCTAGAATTTTCTATGCATGTGGGCCTAAATCACATTTTTTCGCAAATCTATTATTCTGGGTTGTTTCAGGATTCATTTTTACACAAAACCCATGTTTCAGATTTTCGTGGGAAAAATTGTCCCTAGTGCCCCTAACTGCCAGTTCAAATCTCAACCGAAAACCTTTTGCATGCAAACCTAAATCATATTTTTTCGCAATTCTGAGATTCTGGGTTGTATTAGAATTAGATTCTACACAAAATCCATATCTTAGAATTTGTTTGAAAAAATTCACTTCCCCTTGCTGTTTTTAGCCTATCCCCGAGCTTTTCTAGTTTTTCCAAAGTTGTCCAAACATACCCGACTTTACAGTCAAAAGTCTAGTTTTTCAGAATGCAGTATAATCCCGTAGATTATAAGGCCAAACAGGTCTTTCTTCATAACTTTTTGAAAACTACCGATACCGACTTAAGTCATGTTTTTCCCATCATCAATTTGAGCTCATTGGAGGGTATCAGCAGTAATACAATCAAGAATCTTGAACGTTCAGGGATACTTGCAGCAGCTTCCATTCCTATCTCAGTCTTTGATCTTGAGTTCGTACTTGCTTGTGTTAAGCATGATGACTCATCTACTAGACAAATCAGGTCGACAAATGGAAGGATTGTTTGTAGCCTTAAGTCGAGGGATGTAGAAAAATGTTTTTCTATTCCTCCACGTTCAGATCATTTCGCTGTATTTATTTCAGATTGTGACAGAATATGGGAGGAAGACAAGGATAGATCGTAGAAGAAGGTAGCTCAAAGATGGTTGAAAGTTCAGAAAACCAACATGCCAAGGAAGATTGCACGAGGTGATTTCAAGGAAGAGATCGCTGTTTTGATAACTTACCTCAATCGGTTAGCAGGTTCTGAAGACGCAAGCGTTTTCCGAACGTGGATGTTCTACCTCATCTCACGAGTTATTGATAAGAAAGAAACATTTGACTGGGCCGTGTTTATTAGCGAGTGTCTTCACCAGCAGATTACAGAGTTCCTAAAGATTCATGAATTCCACATGGTGACTTTTTTGGTTTATTTAGTTGCATTTCAAGGCAGCTTTAAATTATTAAAGACCAATGGAGTTTTGGGTGTTCAGCGAGTACACGAATACTACCCTCAGTTGGAGTTTTCGAAAGCTGAACATGACTTTACAGCAGTGAATGACCACTTTCTTATGAGGACAGTCAGAAATTTAGATAATGAGATGCATGTGAGGATTTCTGTAGAGGCACAATCAGCAATGGAGAGTTGGGCAAATTGGTTCATCCAATTCCCTACTTTCACATATATTCGTGTATATGGATATACAGGAGAGCCTCTAATGCTACCGAGGTACCCATCGGATAAGGTTCTTTTCATGGAGTTCATGAGACAGGCACATGAGGTTCACACTTTTCTTCGCAATCGAGATAAGCCAGCTTTCACCTTTCCTTTTGAGTTAGGTATTTACAAATGCAAAACAGCTGCCGATTGCAAGTTAATGGCACACGAGTTAGAGAAACTTGAGCTTGGGTGTTTTCCTCAGAAGCGTGCCTATGATCCGTTGGGTCATTATTCAGCGAGGTTGGAGCGAAATGTTTCACATTCGGCAGCGCTTGAGGACTTTTAGATCAATTGTGAGGATGAATTTGAGGTGCGTCGTCGTCATTATTGTAGGCTTACCATTCCGCAGATTGCTGATTTCTTGTCAGAGGATGTGGAAGGCTTGTCTGATGATGATGGCGAGATACTTCTTCATTCATTTATTAAAGACCAAGTTGCTCGCCAGCCACTTCGCCAACCTGATTGGTATGTCCCAGTGAACACTTCAGTGAAAGACTTGTCCAGGTCTGTTATCAAAACAACCATGTACTTCCTTGAGAGCAAGCGAAAGCGAAGGGTGATCCCAGTTACAGAGCCGCCAGTAGTGGTAGTTTCTTCTTTGCCTTCTACTTCCAAGGCTAGACCTCAAGTCAAGGTTTCCATGAAGCCGCCTAAAGGGGTTAGGATGGGAGTTAACTCAAAAGGAAAAAGCATCACCAAAAGGAAACAGGTTGAGAATGAGCCAACACTTCTAGTTGTAGAGACAGTAGTTCCAGAGCCAGTTATTTCATCGGCACCAGTAATTCAGGCTGAGGCCGGTTTGTCATCTCCAAGTTCACCTTTTTCACCACAGTTGTCTCCTATAGATATTGATTCAGAGCCTGAGACTCCGATACATGAGACCTTCACACTAGTGGATCCGCCAGCAACTGATACAGTAGAAACGACTCCACCTCGAGAGGACAACATACCTTATTCATCTTGGCTCGAGAAGTCATTAGGAAGAGAGAGGCGTATGCCTTCATATAATCTTGATTTATTTGAGTTTGGTGAGCCTTATCAGAACAGGTTGAATAAGAGGGCCAGAAAACAGATTAACATTGAGAAGAATCTTGAGGCAGAGATCATCATAGAGGTTGCTACTCCTCCAGAAGGCAAATACTTGGATGAAGTTGATGTTGGTGATTTTACCTTCGTCAAAACTAATCTGGGTAAGAGCACTCGACACACCGACGTGAATCTATTCAGAGTCGTCGCAAGTAATCTGGAGGAACGTGTCATGAAGGATGGTGAGGATAAAGCAGCTCTCAAGGCTGAAATCAGGCAACTTCGCATGTATATTTCGAGTTTACTTCATGGCAGCGAAGGGCAAGCACCTTTACTTCCACAGCTTCGAGAGACCGCCATAGAACAGTAGAGGATTCAACACTTGGTTAATCGAGGAAAGCTGCTGGATACTTGGATTGAGGACTTTATCATTGCTGGTCGACACCTCCTTATAGAGCTATATCAGTTGAGGGTTGACGCACATAGTCTTCGCTAGAGAATTCAGGAGCTCGAGATTTTCATGGCCGAGCGTAAGCCGAAGGACTTGATTCTGATATCATAGTTTGCAGGAATCTATGACGCCATTGAAGCAGATAGAGATTAGAAGAAGGTCTTCACTTGGAGAGAGTTGTATCTTTGCAGGGTGGAGACATATGACAGGATTTCTGCTAAGATGAGCATGATTTAGGAAAAGGTTGTTGCAGCTCTTCATTTCATCAACGAGTACATCACTCAGATCCCATGTCATTATCGGCATGAGGATGGTACATACGCCGAGTTAGAGGCAGTTCAAGTTGAGTTCGAAGAGTTAGTTCGTGATAACCTATGTGGAGGGCCAGAGGCGTCCAAGATGGAGGAGTTTACAATGCTGACTATCAGTTTCAAAAAGGTGACCACAGAGGTTAGAGATAGTCAGAGGAAGATCCGGGATGGAGACAGAGAGTTAGACAAACAGTTAATCATCGTGGACAGCATCAAAGTGCCAGATGATGATACTATTGATAAATTCCTGGAGGAGATGATAAACTTGGAGTAGACTTTCAGTTAGACCATGCAGTTGTTTCCAACGATGAGTCATAAGAAGCAGTTAACTCAATGTCTCTTTCCGAGTTAACTTCTTGTTACATATTGCATGCAGGTCTTTCTTGGAAATATCTACGTACACTTGGAGTTTAGATTAGATCTTTTAGTTGACTGATGATAGCATTCCAGTTGACTTGCTTTTAATAAGGACGTGCATGTTGCACCTTGTTCATTTAGATTAGATATTTCAGTTAACTGATGATAGTTTCCCAGTTAACTGTATAGTTTCATTCAATTAGGGTTTAGGAATAAGTCTTGCATGCATTGCAAGACTATAGTTGACTCAAGGTGATTTTAGGGTTGCCTACACCTTGAAGTCTATAAATAAGAGCTTTAAGCTTATTTGTAATTTAACTTTTGCTTGATAGCATACATGCTGCGCCTACCTTGCCTGTAGTATTGCTATTATTGTATCTATTCAAAGAGTGATTGTTGTTATAATAAATTGCTGCGCCTACCTTGCCTTCATGTTATTGTCATGGTTTTTATTTAATCTTAGTTAAATGGGGTTGCTGGTTTGATCGTTATTGCATGCGTGTTGCGTCTATACAATATACTGTCCCAATTGCTTACCTTGTGTTTTGTTTATCATGAGCCTATTCAGAAGAGCAAATAGTTGCGCCTACCTTGGCTTCATGTTGCAAAACTGTACTAAAAGCTTATTGTTTGATGTGTGTTATAGTAGACTCATTCAGCCAAGCAGATAGTTGCGCCTACCTTGCCTTCATGTTGTGAAGCTATACCAGGTTTACCGTTTATTTGTTTGTTTTAATAAACTTCTTCCCGGATAAGCAAATAGATGTGCCTCCCTTGCCTTCATGTTGTGAGCCCGCACCTGAGGTTTATCGTACAATACATTCCTGCTCCATTTCCTCATGCTCTGTTTCTTGAGGAAATTGGATAGATTTAAAGAAGTTAGCTTAGTTGTAGTTAGATGATCTGCGAAACCAAAAAATACTTAGCTGCAACGTTCTAGGTTTTCTTAACCTTGTGCCTCTACCAGCCGAGAACAAAAAGATAGGATATTAGTTTACTTTTCCATTCCATGCATTCCAGCACAACGAGGGAGCTTCCCCTCCTAATTTGAAGAGCACTCATTACGTAGTGTGCATAGCTGTACGTACAAACTCACACTCCAGAGGTGTTAGTTCTTACGCCAACAGTTTTCTAGCACCCACCGTGGGGCACGAGGCAAGAAAACATTCAAGAAAGCTTCACGCTTTATGTCACGGGAATGACCATTTGGCGTCCTACTGCTCCAGTTCAACAACCAGGACTTACTCCGGCTGCCTTACAGCCGAACTTTGTGCTAATTCAAGGCGAGCAGTCAGACATCATCAGTAGCTTGCAAAGTTTTATCTTCGAAAATCATATATCTACTACTCAGTGGAGAAACGCAACTACTACTCTAGATAAAGAAGAAGAAAAGGCGGATCTTGCAGCAAGTAGACCAGTTTTGCCACCATTCGTGTGGGAATAAAGCAACCTGGCTTACCAAGTTTACTACAGAAGGAGGCGCAATCCTCCCATTCAAGAAGAGCCGCACTTTGAGGAGGTTCTTGAGCATTTTCTAGAAGGATTAGAAGAAGAATCTCCAGTCCCACCTATCACAATGGGCGACAACGACAACAATAACAACAATGGCAACGGTCGAAACGGAAGGAACGTGAGACGTCCAACCCCATTACCTTGGGGCAATAACATCGGACCGTTGGCCTTACAAGGACATCATGAGCTGCCTAAGGGATCGCGAAAGCACTTTCCTCGATTCCATGGCGATGGATCTAGACATCCTGATGAACACATTTCAGCATTCACAGTGGCTTGTTCTGTTTTGCATGTTCCACATGTAGACATAGCTGTTCGTCTCTTTGTTGAGACCTTGGAGAACAATGCATCAGACTGGTTTCATAATCTTGAACCTGGTCTTATCACAAGTTGGGCAGTCATGAGTGAGAAATTCTTAGCAAGGTTCAAGCCTGCCGAGGATAATCATCAACTATTTGTATAACTCTCAAATTCAAAGATGGAGCCTACTGAACCAATGAGGGAATTCATAGCAAGGTTTAACTGCCTTGTTACACGTCTTGCCCATACATTAAATCCATCTGATGAGATTTTGATGAGCAGCTTCATCAATGCACTACCGTCAGAAATAGCCTTTCTCTTAAAGGGAAGTGAAGGAGTAGATCTACAACTCACTCAAGAGGAAGCTATCAAAATTGAAGATAATATGATTACGACGGGCAAAATGAGGAATGATTCAATCAGACCGCTTGTTCAAGCGTCTGCTGATCTGCTACTTCAAAAAGTAGCAAACGAGGTGACGATTCTCAAGAGACAATCACCCGCACAAGGGCAGCAAGTACTGCCTACACAACAGTCATATCAACCACCATATCAACCTCAACAGCTGTACCAGCCAAAGAGGAATAACTTTCAGCCTTTCAACAACTATAGATCAAAGTATGCGCAAGGACAACAAAGACCACATGTTGAAGCTGAGAAGTCTACAACTTATTGCACTTTCCATGACACAGTTGAACACATCGGAGTTACATGTCCGGAAAATCAAAGAATGAGTCAGCTCATGGGATTTGTTGAGGCTGCTCCTAGTTCAAGTTTTGTACCTTCACCAAATACAAACGTTGTCTCACCACAGACAGGCAACTTTGATGGCGACTCCGCAACGGGATATTTTGATAGAGAACCCGTTAATGAACAAGAAGAAGAAGAAGAAGAAGACTACTGCCGATACTCTCTTGCAGTCAATCATGAGGACATCTCATCGCCTGTGTTTACATGTGCACAACACTTTAAAGCGCAGAAAGAAGAAGAGGAAAAGCGGAAGTTTGATGAAAAAGGAAAGGAAGTGGCTTCCACTTCCAATCAAAGGTCTTCGCAAGTAAACACCGTGCCGGTTGCTCAGGATCCATCCTCAACAAACTTCAACATTGTGTCTTCCACGATGAAGACGAAGGTACAAATTTCACAACTGGAGTATCTACAGGATCATCCAGAGCAATTGGAAAGAATCCTCAAAGTGGTAAAGAAGAAGGCTGTAATCCAGCCTACATTACTTGAATCCTCTGTTCCAATAGAAGACAAGCCAAAGCCGTTCTATATATCTTTGTATATAGGAGGTTTTAAACTCAGCAATTGCATCATAGATAGCGGAGCGTCGGACAACGTTATGCCTTTACAAATCATGAACGCGTTGGGACTTTCGTACACCAAAACCAAGGAAAAGTGTTATTCACTTGAATCAAAACCGGTGCCGTTGGTTGGCCAACTGAAAGATGGGCAAGTAAGGCTAGCATCTTGTCCAGAAAAGAAGATTATGATGACTATCTTGATCGCTGACATTCCTACAAGTTACGGGATGTTGCTTAGCAGGAGTTTTTGCAAGGATCTTGGAGGAGAAATTCAGTTGGATTTGTCGTTCGCGACAGTCCCATTGAAGAAAGGTACTTTTAAGCTGGAGCCTGAGGTAAAATCAAAGTTTACGGTGGTAAAATCCCAGTTTCCACATGCACAAGTGTTATATCAAGACACAGGACCGGGGACATATGCTATGATATCTGATGTCAATAAAGATTGTCAGAATTGTGCACTTTCCAGAACTACATCACATGAAGAATAAAAAATGTGGAGAATGTAGTTTGATGGCAGTTGTTCAACATCAGGATCAGGAGCGGGAGTAGTGATCATCTCTCCCGAAGGTTGCTTATATCCATTTGCATATAGGTTGCAATTTGATTGCACCAATAATATTGCAGAGTATGAGGCGCTTTTATTGGGTCTCAAGAATGCGAAGGATATGGGGATCAAATTACTTAGAGTTGAAGGAGATGCAGAGCTCATTGTCAAGCAAGTCAGGGAGCAGTTTCAAGTTAGAAAGAATCGCCTTCAATCCTATAGATAGAGGGTGTGGAATGCCATCGACTGGTTCGATGCTTTTGACATCCAATATATTCCAAGAACGGACAATAGCAGAGCTGATGCCCTCGCAGTGTCAGCCGCTCTTTTTATGCCACATTTTGATTTTCGTCAGAATTCATTTGCTATTGAGCTGATCTACAGGCCAGCTGTACCAGATAACGCAGACAACTGGCAAGTCTTTGATGACGATGATGACATCAAAGAGTTTCTCGTTATGGGAGACAACTACAAAGAATTGTTCTTTGAAGGGAATCCTATTCCTTTCAAAGAGTCAATTGCTGAAGACTCTGAAGCTATGGAATCCGAAATCATACAACTAAAAGGAAATCAGATTCCCAAGGGTTTCGTATCTTTAGAGGATATTTTTGATTGACATGACCGTTACATCCAAAATCAGAAGATGTCAGGTGTTAATACTTCTGCTGAACATTTCCAAGTGAACATTGGCACTGAAGACAAACCTCGGTTTGTTAATCTAGGCAAGTGTTGTACTATAGAAGAAGCTGAGAAGTTTATTGCCTTGTTCAAACAATACAAGGATGTATTTGCCTAGTCATATGAAGACTTGAAGGTCTTCACACCCATAGAATTGTCACATACAATTCCTCTGAAGTCTGATGTTAAGCCTTTCAAGCAAAAGCAGATACATTACAATCCGTGGATTCAAGATACTATCTACGCGGAAATTCAGAAGATGGTGGATGCAAAGATAATTTATCCAATCCATCACTCCACCTGGGTGTCTAACATTGTTCCTGTGCACAAAAAGAACGGAGAAATCAAAATTTGCGTGGATTTCAGGAACTTGAATTTATCGTCCTTAAAGGATTATTACCCCTTACCAATCATGGAGCATACATTGCAGACAGTCACCGGATCGGAGATGCTATCACTTCTTGATGGTTTTTCCGGTTACAATTAGATTGCAGTGGCCGAGGAAGAGCAGATCAAAACAACTTTCACAATGCCGTGGGGAATGTTTGCTTACGAGAGGATGCCTTTCGGCCTTATCAATGCCGGTGCTACTTTTCAGAGAGCCATGGATTTGGCGTTTGGGGATCTTAAAAATAAAATAATAGTAGTTTATCTAGATGACTTAACCGTTTTCTCAGATAAACGAAGTGATCATTTTTCGCACCTCGCGAAAGTTTTCGAAAGGTGCAGGTATCACAGAATTTCATTGAATCCTAAGAAGACCATCTTTGCGGTAACGGAGGGCAAGTTACTTGGCCACATCGTTTCCAAGGAGGGAACTAAAATTGACCCAAATTGGGTGGATTCAATCAAGAGCCTGTCTCTTCTTACAAGTAAGAAACAAGTGCATTCCTTCTTCGGTAAAGTCAACTTTATCCGAAGGTTTGTACCAGATTTTTCGGAGCTGACAAAGGAAATCTCAGCCATGATGAAAAAGACGTCCAATTTCATATGGAAAGAAGAAGGTAGACAGGCCTTCATCAAAATCAAAGAAGCTATTGCTAACGCACCAATGTTGGTTCGTCTTGACTTTCAGAAGGAATTTATCCTTTATTGTTATGCGTCGGAGCACACATTGTCTGCCATATTAACTCAAAAGCTTAGCGAAGAAGGAGAATCTCCTATCGCTTTCATGAGTACCAATTTTAAAGATTGTGAATCGCGCTATTCTCAAATTGAGAAGAATGCGTATGCTGTCGTTAGAGCGGTCAAGAATTTCAGGTTTTATATCTTGAATTCACATACTACGGTGTTTGTCACTGATCCAGCAATAAAAGGTGTGCTAACTCAACAAGAGATGGGCACAAAAAGAGGAAACTAGATCGCAAGAGTTCAAGAGTATGATCTGGAGATCAAACCGACCAAGCTCGTTCGCGGGCAAGGTCTTTGTCAATTATTGGCGGAAGATGGTGATGAAAAGAAGAAAAGCAACAGTGGAATTGAACCTGAATGTGAAGAGGACCTTCCTTTGGTCCTATTAGTTGATTCTGCGGAAGAATGGTAGACAGCCTTGTGGTATTATTCAACTTATGGAGAATGTCCACATCACATGGACAAACAGCAGAAGAGAACTTTGAAGCTAAAAGCACAAAATTTTGTGCTTGTCTATAACGTTCTGTACAAGCGTGGCCTTGACGAAACTTTCCTTTTATGCGTCGGCAGAGAACAGCAACAGAGATTGTTGGACGTTTTTCACACTCAAGCGTGCGGTGGTCACTTCTCATCAAGGGTTACTGCATTCAAGATCCTACGAGCACGGTTCTATTGGCCAACCATGTTTCGTGACGCATATGAATGGGTGTATAGATGTCAGTCTTGTCAGTAGTTTGCTGGTAAAGTCAGATTGGCGGCTACTCCACTCAGGCCAGTTATCATTGATGCTCCGTTTCAGCAATGGGGTATTGATTTCATAGGTCCCATCAACCCACATTCCAGCAAGGGGCATATTTATGTCCTTACAGCAACAAATTATTTTACAAAATGGATTGAAGCGGTTCCTACTAAGCGAGCTACCTCAAAAGTTGTTTGTGACTTTTTAAAAGAGAACATCATTTCGCGCTTCGGGGTGCCTCGCGAAATTGTGGCTGATAACGCAACAAGTTTCTCGTTAGAGGAGATACTTAATTTTTGTTTTGATCACGGCATCACTCTGTCCCATTCATCAGATTATTACCCTCAAGGTAATGGATAGGCCGAATCATCAAACAAGAACATAGTCACAATTGTGCGCAAGCTAGTTGATGCAAATCAAAAAACTTGGCACAGGACAATTTATGATGCTCTTTGGGCTGATAGAATCACTCCCAAAAGAGCCATATTCATAAACTTGAAATGGGTAAACATAGTATGTACACTAGGAATCAAAAGTAGCCATATTCATCCTACAACTAAGAAAGACACAATGCTGAAAGTAAATTGCATGGAAGGAAATAACATAGGTGTTGAGCATCAACCAATAACTAAACTAAGCTAAAATGCATGAAAAAATGAGGCACGAAATTCAATACATTGAAGCAGGTTCAGGCACAGAAAATGATGCAAATCCGCTGGCACAAAATTCAAGGCACAAAAAATGATGCACCCAAAAAAAACGGAGACCAACCCAGTTCAGATCTTGAGAAACCCAGAAGGAATCTGCAATCAAAAAAAAATTTCGACTTGAAATAGAGGGTCAAAACCCTAGCCGAATTTTGCAGAACCCCAGGCCACCATTAAAGCTCCAAAAATTGCAGAAAAGAGCTCGAAAAACCACGAAATCGAGGCAAACATGATGCCAAACCCTAGATTAGTTTCCTGTTGTTGCAGACCAGGTGCAAACAGAAAGACGACACACGTCCTTCACCAGGTCATTGGCACATAATTTCTTTGCAGAGACAGGCCCTAAAAAACGCGTCAAGAAATCACTTGAGATCAGGTCGCAAAAATATCAGGGCACAAAAAAACACGTGCAAAGTCCGCTTAGAAAAAGAACACGACTTGCAGAGATCGCGCGGCCTCAGAAATGACAAAAATCGCAGCTAGAAGTTAAAAGCCTGCTTGAATATTCTGAAAAAACGCGGCCAGTAGAGAAGCAAAAACGTAGATCATAAGGGCATAAAACAAAACGCGTCCACAACACCAAGAATCGAGGCCCTAGCACACGAAAATGCTCCTGATTTTTCCGAAAGGATGATCACAATTTTTTTCAGAAAAAAAACCTGTTTTTCAGACTTCTTCAGACCCTTGATTTTCACCTTAGAAAAAAATGCGATTTTAGCAGAAGCACAAAATTCTTCAAGAAAAATGAAACAATTTTCAGAATAGAGGCACAAGGAAAAAATTCACTTGAATTTTTTTTAGAAAATAATTTCAAAACAGAAAAAATTCAAGTAGCCTGCTCTGATACCATAAAACAATGTTGGCTAAAATTGCTTGAACTAATAGAAAGAGTAGATTACAATTTATAGAAGAGGTAGATGACTGTAGACATTTAAGATGTCTAACTACCTCAACAACTGACTACTGTAGCACTAATTGACCATTATACAGTAGAGAATTTAATATTCTAACAGGCCCTAGTACAGATCCGAGTCATCAGAGGCTGAAAAGATAATAGAACCATTGAGCTGGTGAAATTGGAGGTATCAATAGGATTTATTTTACTGTTGAGAAAGCTCTTATTTTTGGTGTTATGGTTGCCATAACCTGGTTACCAAACTTGGACTCAGCTAAGACTCACTTGATTGATTTTGGACTCAGACTCAGAATCAGACTTGACTGATCTGGATTTGGACTCAAATTCAAACTCAGCACATAGACTCGACAATTAGAAATAAACATGATATATACAAATTTTTGAAGGAACTACATGTTTCTCTTGACACTCTTTCCCAAATCATTTAATCAAATTGAAAAACATATAAAACTAATCAATTGCAAACTACTTTGATCATAATACACAAGTATACATTGAATAATTGAGTGTAAAAGTGGGTTTGAGTAGAAGGAAACAAGAGTTTTAAACGTATATAGTCTCAAGTGTTTATGGTGTACAAAACTCATTGATTACGATAACCATGATATAAAAAACAAAAAATCATAACATGGAGTCATGAATTATGGAAGAGAGGAACTTGTATCACTTGTTAGCTCTATAGTGGGTCATGTGGTCCCATTTCAGATAATTCCTTGATGCTAGTGCAGCCATAGTAACATTAATTGGGATAGGGACTATCTCAGAAAGCCAAAAATATTATTGTAATTCAATTACTTGGAATTTAGTTGGGAAAGGCTCAGAAAATGAAAAAAGACCAACAAATTCATAAAACAAGGGAAAAAATGTTGTTTTTGTTAGTTAAAGCTAAATAAAGGAAAAATAAGATGCTTTTCCATCCATTTCGGCCCAAAACAGTTTTTTTTCCTTTTTAAAATTGGAGTGACCCCCAGCAGGGGCAAGGGGCAGTGCAATTTAAGGCCTTTGAGGCCACATAGACTTTCATGGTGAATGCCCTTTTTCATGATTTTATCAATTTTAACCAAGCTCCAAGAGTCCAAAAGCTTCAACAAATGTGGGTTTCGAGGCCATAGAGCTGTGATTACCCCCTAACTAAATGAGAATGAAATGAATATTCACTTAATAATGAGTGCCCCCAAGTGTACTTTGATTGATCCAAATCTACCATGTTAAAATCTACGTCTGGTCACTTTGTTGTTTTCCTTGTTTTCCATTTTTGTTTCTTGAGGGTCTATTTGGCTAATTGAGTCTGACTGGCAGGACTTGCAATTTTGTTGAGTTTGCTAGACTTGACATGTCTGTCAGACGCTAGCTGAAACTTGTGGGTAAGTCTGCAGGCCTTGTTTGTAATGTCCCCTTTTGGGAATTACCCTAAATCTTGCCCTAGCATCATAGGTTTAATGTAGTTAGGGTTATAAAAAACCAAATTAAATGCTTTAAGAAGATAAATCTTGGTTTAGGTCTTGTAATTGTGTTAGCTATTATTGAATATAACTCATATGATCAACATAAACGTCTCATCTATTTGAACCATGTAAATTCTCAACTATTTCAAATGCATAATGGGAGTTTAATCATAAAAGGAATTGGATGGGAAACATGATAAGTCTGCCTGAAGCTATCCCCACTAACCCCAAGAGCGGACACTCACCCTCTTGGCCCCAAGTGGCAGGCACGTTGGACATCCAGCATGGGATCGTCTACTTAGTGGGGAAACTTGTATCTGCATTCACTATCCATGTTGCCTTATCCATCCTTCTTATGATTTGTGATTTCCCCAACAATAAACCATCGTAGAGGTTGGAAAGGAAATCACAATAGGGTGCCTAGAAATCCTCCTATCTAAGCCCAAGAGCGGACACTCACCCTCTTGGCCACAAGTGGCGGGCACATTGGACATCCAGCATGTGGTGGTTGTTGATTATAAGACAGCTGCGTGAGTAATCTCCAGGTGCACAGGAAGAAGATAAAATTGAATGTAGCTTATAGCTATTCAATTTTATATATATTTGAGATATCGATTTTATGAAGGGGCCGACTTCATTACTATTATATTTAATTAAATAAATGTGATTTTATTTAATGATGATTAATTATATTTATTTGAGGCCGACCCTAGAAGTGGCGCGACTTTTGAGAAGTCGTCCTTCTTGGCTGGGCCGACCTCTCATACCAAAAGGCGTGACTCTCACCTTGATGAATATAAATACAAGGTGTTTCTCATTCATTCTATCACGAAGTTCATTTAGCGATTATTCAAGGAGAAGTTCGCACCATTGCAGCAGATCAGAAGTTTGTAACAGCAGATCGATTGGATATATTCTTTGTATCTTTGCATCTAGGAGAGGTGCTGTTCATTGCATGATATAGGCATTACTTTATGCCTAAGTTGTAAGCAGATTTCAGCAACTGTTTATTCAATATATAGGAGATATATTGGCTGGGTTTTTCTCCCTCAAGCTGGAGGGTTTTCCCAGGGTATTGGCTGTGTTATTGTGGTGAATTTTAATTTGTTTTTTGCTTTATAATCTGATCACCTAAAATCTACATGGTATCAGAGCGGGTTTGAAGAGGATCCCAATCAGATTTGTCTTTACATCAGCCATACCCTTATCTTCATTCACTCGTCAAGATGTTGAATGGTCTTAAGGTTGATGATAGGCTTGAGGGAGCATCAAACTTCACCTCATGGAGATTCAAAGTCATGCTCACCTTGGAGGAAAGCGAATTGGTAGAGTTTGTGGAGAGCTCCGCCCCCGAGCCTACAAAAGAGGAAGAAAAGGCCCTATGGAAGAAGAAAGATACTAGGGCAAAGAAGATGTTGGTTGACTTAGTAAAGGATCATATTGTTCCTATCGTCTCCAAGTTAAGGACTGCGAAAGAGATGTTCAAAACCCTAGAGGAGATGTACGAGATCAACAACACTAGCCGGGCTCTTGCACTGAAGCAACGACTTCTTCACTTGAAGATGGCGAAGGGAGAAACTATCATTGCCTACTTTATGAGAATAACCGAATTGAGAGATCAACTCTCGTTTATTGGGCATGTGGTCGATAGCAAGGATCTAACCATGCTGGCTCTCAATGGTCTCCCTTCATCCTGGGAGTCTTATATTCAGGGAATTAGTGCGAGATCGAAGCTTCCCAAGTTTGATCGATTGAGGGTAGACTGTATTCAAGAAGAGTCTAGGTTGGCTGCAAGAGGTATTGGGAAAAGTTTCGCCAATGAAGATCTTCATGTTCTTGCCACTCAATCCTCAAAGAAGAAAGGTGGGAGGAAAGGGTATTTCAAAAGAAACAGAGATAGAGGAGTTGATGGTGGCCCCACATTTAAGAAAAAGAGGGACCTCTCCAAGGTCCAATGTTTCCGATGTGACAAGTATGGTCATTTTGCAAAGGAATGTCCTTCTTGGCCTAAGCAGCAGGCTGCCTTTGCTAATGTCGATGAAGCTTCTATGCAGAAGGATACAAGTGAATACTTGTTCTATTCAGCTTTATCAAGTAATGTATTTACCAACACCAACACTTGGTTGATAGATAGTGGTGCCTCTTGCCACATCACTGGATTCGGGGAACATCTATCTGATTTGGTGATGAAAGATTCTAACGAACAAGTTATTATTGGAGATGATGCTAGTTACTCGGTTAAAGGAGTTGGGACTTCATCTCTACATTTAGATTTTGGCGATTCACTACAGTTGGATGATGTTCTATTCGTTCTAGGCATTAAGTGGAACCTTGTTTCCATATCAGCCTTGGAAGACAAGGGTTATCAAGTTGCCTTTTTTGAAGGCAAAGTTCTCATATGGGCGAAGAACTCTAACTTCAAGACTGCCTGGATGGTTGGAGTTAGACTTGGGTGTCTTTACAGGCTATGCACGCGCCCCATTCAGGCTCTAGTACATGACTCAGCGAGCTTGGGTGATCTTTGGCAACGAAGATTGGCTCACTTTCACTTTCGAGCATTACCTGTTATGGAGAAAATGGTCACGGGCCTTCCTAAGTTCAACCAGAAGCATGAAGGAACCTGCAAAGGCTGCGCTTTGGATTAAGAGAATTCAAAGCTCAGGTGGAGAATATGTCCGGGAAAAGGATCAAGGTGTTGAGATCTGATAACAGAGGAGAATATACTTCTGTTATTTTCTGTAACTTCTGCATTGAAGCAGGGATTAAGAGGGAGCTTAGCGTTCCTTATAATCCTCAACATAACGATGTTGCGGAAAGAAAGAACAAAACTATTGTGGAAGCAGTCAAAGCCATGCTTCATGACCAAGACCTGCAAATTTCTCTTTGGGCTGAAGCATCCAGGACTGTAGGCTATGTACAGAATAGGAGTCCTCATAGAATCTTGGAGAACATCACTCCTGAAGAAGCATTCTCTGAGGTGAAACCTGAAGTAATTCATTTGAGGATCTTTGGGTGTCCAGTGTACATTCATATACCTAAGGAAAAGAGGATAAAATTAGAACCTTCTGGCAAGAAGGGAATTTTGGTAGGCTATAGTGAGACTTCTAAAGCTTACAGAATCTACATTCCAGGTCAGAAGACTATTGAGATCAGTAGAGATGTCACATTTGAGGAGGATGTTGCATTCAGAAGATCCAAGGGATCTCATATGGGGATTGATGAAGAAGAGCCTCCTCAGGATATGGAAGTTGACCGTATTCCTGAGAATCAGAGGGTGGTTCCAGAACCTCAAGAAGATGATGATCCAGTTGAACCCTTGGAGCCTACTGATGGGCCTACAAATATGGTGATTGGAAAGAAGAGACCTCTTTGGGCTAGAAAAATAATGCAGGAGGTAGAAAGTTTTGCAGCCCCAAGAGGAACTTTCAGAGAAAGTAAGAGACCTCATAAGTTCTCCGGTTATGTAGCTTTGACGAGTCATATCATTGAGTCAGAGCCTTCAAGTGTTGAAGAAGCTTCTAGTCAACAAGTTTGGAAAGATGCTATGACTGAGGAGTATCAATCCATACTTAAGAATGATGTTTGGGATATTGTTCCTAGACCTAAAGGCAAATCTGTGGTGTCTTTTAAATGGCTCTTCAAGATCAAGCATGCGGCTGATGGGAGCATTGAGAAGTACAAGGCAAGATTTGTGGCTAGAGGGTTTTCACAAAAAGAGGGAGTTGACTATGAAGAAACCTTTGCTCCTGTGGCTCGTTATACTTCTGTTAGAACCATCATTGCGATTGTAGCATCTAGAGGATGGAAGATTCACCAAATGGATGTAAAGACAACCTTTTTTAATGGTGTCATAGAAGAAGAGGTTTACATTGAGCAACCCAATGGTTTTGAGGTACATGGGAAGGAGTCTCATGTTTGTAAGTTGAAGAAGGCCTTGTATGGTCTTAAGTAGGCTCCTCGTGCTTGGTACGAAAGGATTGATCGTTACCTATTGAGTTTGGGTTTCTCAAAGAATGATGCAGATTCTAACCTCTACTTCAAGGTAATAAATGGTGAAGCATTAATTCTGATTTTGTATGTTGATGATTTGATTATCACTGGAGAAGAACACCTGATTCTAAAATGTAAGGAGTTAGCTTCTGAATTTGAGATGAAGAATCTTGGTCTTATGCACTACTTTCTCGGCTTAGAAGTCTGGAAAAATCCAGATGAGATGATTCTAAGTCAAGGCAAGTATACTATTGACATTCTGAAGAGGTTTGGTATGATTGATTGCAAAGCTATGTCTACACCCATGGAGACCAACTTACGTAAGTTGAAGGAAGCTGCAGCTAGCTCAAAACTGGTGGATTCTATGATGTATAGGAAGCTGGTTGGTTCATTGATGTACCTAGTTAACACTAGACTTGATATCTGTTATGCAGTGAGTGCACTTAGTCAGTTTATGTGTGAACCAAGGCAGATACATTTTGTTGCAGCTAAACATATCCTGAGATACTTGCGTGACATAGTTGGATATGGGTTGAGATATACTATTGGTGTGGATTTGGAGCTGCATGGTTTTACTGATTCTGATTGGGTAGGGTGTGTCACAGATTGGAAGAGTACCTCTGGTTGTTGCTTCAGTTTGGGATCTGCCTTGATATCCTGGTGCAGTAGGAAGCAGCCTTCATTAGCATTGAGTACAGTCGAGGCAGAGTACATAGCAGCTTGTGTGCAGCTCGTGAAGCAGTGTGGCTTTGTAAGCTTCTTGCAGGATTGTTTGGACAATCAATGGAGCCTACTATCATTCATTGTGATAACCAGAGCTGTGTGAAGCTTTCTATCAATCCTGTGTTTCATGACAGAACAAAGCATGTTGAGATCAAATACCATTATATCAGAGATATGGTATTGAGGAAAGCTATACAGTTGAGGTATATTAGCATTGATGAGCAGACAACAAACATTCTCACCAAGCCTCTCTCCAGGATAAAGTTTGTGTACTTTCGAGATAAGCTTGGTATGGTGGAGAACACAGCCTTAACTGAGAAGGAGTCTCAGTATCAGTGATCCTCTCTAATGAGTTCTTCTCTGTGAGAGAATTTCGAGGTGAATCCCTTGTTTTCCACCCTCTGGGAGAGCCATGATGGATGTCATGTGTGTGACTCCATGACATCATCACGTGAGTGAGTCCGTGATGATTTACATGTACTTGTGTTTCACCCTCTGGGGGAGCCATGGTGAAAGTCACGATGAGGTGACAACATCACGTTGAGTGATGAGCACTTGTACATACCATCTATGGAGGTAGCCATGATGGTTGATATCATGATGAGGTGATATCCAATATCCCGATGAGGTGATATGCTTTCATGATGAGGTGATAAGCTCTTTTCATGGATTGAGCCATGTTGATTAACATCACTATGAGGTGATACATTTCTTTGTATAGCTAGAAGTATTCCTCCCTAGCTGAGAGGGAGTGTTGATTATAAGACAACTGCGTGAGTAATCTCCAAGCGCACAAGAAGAAGATAAAATTGAATGTAGCTTATAGCTATTCAATTTTATATATATTTGAGATATCGATTTTATGAAGGGGCCGACTTCATTACTATTATATGTAATTAAATAAATGTGATTTTGTTTAATGATGATTAATTATATTTATTTGAGGCCGACCCTAGAAGTGGTGCGACTTTTGAAAAGTCGTCCTTCTTGGTTGGGCCGACCTCTCATACCATAAGGCGTGACTCTCACCTTGATGAATATAAATACAAGGTGTTTCTCATTCGTTCTATCACGAAGTTCATTTAGCGATTATTCAAGAAGAAGTTCGCACCATTGCAGCAGATCAGAAGCCTGTAACAGCAGATCGATTGGATATATTCTTTGTATCTTTGCATCTAGGAGAGGTGCTGTTCATTGCATGATATAGGCATTACTTTATGCCTAAGTTGTAAGCAGATTTCTGCAAGTGTTTATTCAATATATAGGAGATATATTGGCTGGGTTTTTCTCCCTCAAGTTGGAGGGTTTTCCCAGGGTATTGGCTGTGTTATTGTGGTGAATTTTAATTTGTTTTTTGCTTTATAATCTGATCACCTAAAATCTACAGTGGTCTACTTAGATAGTGATCTCATATCTGCTCCCTTTCCTCGCATTTCCTCTTCTCCTCCATATGATTGCTTATTGTAAGTCAAATGAATCAAAATCTATTATCCATATTTATATTAAAGAATCATAATTACTTATAAGGCTCAATAATTGCTGCAAGCATCATTATTACATAATCATAAATAACATATATATATATATATTTCTAATTGATTTGAATCTTCCCATAATCGTTCCATGTGAACTTATTTATATATATACATATGCAATGACATCCCATCTGCTGATTATATCTGCTGCTATACTCAGAAGTATATTCCGGATTTCTTATCTTTTTTTTATATCCTCTTATCCCAAAACACAATTACTATTTATATCTTCATGTCCTAATGAGGAGACATACCTCTTGAAACTATGATGCCCTTATGAAGTGACATATCCCTTTGTTTACCAAATTCATCGCTGCTTTTGATTTAACAAAACTGAGCAGTCCTTTTATTTGTTAATATACAGAATCGTTGGATATAACTTCTGCCCTCTATGTATTACTTTGAATCATTCGAGCAACTCATAATGACAGTGCCTAACTTCCATGATCACACCCACCTTTCTCAGATGTTAAAAGGAAGTGTGAATTCCATATGGAAGTCGCCTCAGCACAATTCCATCGGTCTCTTAATAGATTCCAGATACAACAAAGTGGGGCGTACCTTCACATAGTCAATTACATTCCATAATATGACTTTAGAGAAATGAAGCCGACCACTTAATGCTGACTTTGCTGACCAACCAAAATCCTTGCTGCATTGGAAATGCCTTAAAATCATTGTTCTCTAGTGTATGGAATCGCTGCTTTAAATCACTCCTTCAAATATAAGTTTGGTCGATCACATTTAACTTAACAATCTGCCTTTATTATATATATATATATATATATTATAATAATAATATTAAATTGTTAACATTTATAATTAAATTACATTGTTATTTGTTTTATTTTATTTATTTATTTGCATTTTAATGCTTGCAATTTCGGGGGCATGACATTGTTTGGCCTGCCTCCCTTAGAACTCAGTAAGTCGGTTGGTTACCCAGCAAATCTTGTAAATATGGCTGTAACTATTGATTGTGATTGTGCTGATAAGTATGATAGAACTGCTGTGCATTGATATTCTAATGTGGTCTTTGACCATATTTTTCAGTGCTGACCCTATTCTACTAGGAGTGACTTGTCCAGGGGACAGATTCATGTTTCATAGTTGACCAAGGTATTTGTAATATTTGGTTGTTTTTCTAAGGTATGAAGACTTATTGCCCATTGTTTCACTGAGTATTTACTTTAATGTAGAACTTCTGAATGTTGTACTTACATAGTTGACTTTAACTGAAATATTTAGTGTTAAGTCCCACAAGAACTTGTGGGGAATAGTCAGCTTGGAATTGTAGACTTTGAACAAATGATGTTCTCAAAGGAAAGCTCAAAGGAGATAATGTAGCCATTGTTGAAGACCCCCTGGATGCTAACAATGGTGAAGAACTTGCGTTTTATGCAAGAAGATCACACTCTGAAGATAGGTAGGAATCCAGTGTAGACAAAGCTTAGCATGGATGGTTGCCGAGGTAGCTTGGGAGTCTATGGATCTTGGGGGTAATATGCTTACAAGGGTTATGAGACAACTTGATGGAGCTTTGTGAGTGTAGCTTCGCATGGATTGTTGCCCAAAGGTTCAGGAGATTAGTGATTTGAGAGTTTAGGGAGGTGGTAATCTGAGAACTTGGTAATTTAGCTCGGTAGCTAGACCTTTATGAGGGTTCGAGGCAGCTTGATGGAGTTCTTCCTGGTCTATAGTTTTTTTTCGTAGTAGAACTTTCGAAGACTGGCGAATTCATGGTTTAGGGTGTTTTTAGTTTGATATGTTTTATGTTAGTTTGTTTTGTTTTACTGTAGTAAGCCTTAAGAGGGGGTTATTAGAATAATATTAAAGGATTATTAGAAGATAAGACATACTTTTATAATAAAGTCATCTTATTGACTTAAGAGAGTTTGCTATTTTAAGCATTTAGTGTGAGTTGTGTCATGTTTAACTAGTTGCATGTTTGTTTGGTTTCATCCTTGAAACTCTATATAAGAGATGAACTTCATTGTAATCTGTATCTTGATATCTAATAGAATAATAATATTTTGTGTTCTATTGGTTTTTACATGCTAGAGATCAAATTATTAAGAATTCCATAATATGCACTTGCCATGGCCCTTACCAATTGTTTCGTGTGGTAAAGGAATCACAATAGCTTACTAGGTTAAGTATTATAACCTCAAAGAACCTGAATATTTTTTCCATTTTGGGTAGCAAATACAATAAAAACCATCACTTTTGAAGGATGGGCAAATAGTGTGCACCATGTTCTGCCATACTATGCACTCACTCTTGCAATAATGATGCATTATTAGGTGCCATATTGTGCACCCATGCTGTGCAACCCCTTGCGATGTTGCATCACATCAATGTGCACAAATATTGCATCATCAGCCTACATGCTTCAATCCCTCCATGCCTACTTGATAATTGCCACCATCTTATTTAATTCTGAATTCCACACGCTTGGTGCACTTGATTGTTACCTTTTGTGTGGTTACCACTGTAGTAGCATTACACTCAAAAAACCGGCAACTGATATCAAGTATTCATGAGCTTCCCCATGTTTGCCATGTAATTTCCAGGGCTTTTCCTGCATTTTTCAAACATTGGTTTTGATTTTTGTATATACCTTTTTAAGGTTTTTTTTAACACTCGAGACAAAATAGGCAGATTGAACATTGTTGATATAGGGTAATGGTTATAGGTTATTTTAAAATTTCTTTTAGTTTACTTTGAATGAATTTTTGTTATATGTTAAATTTTGAACCACAGTGAGGTTTTTCTTTTAATTTATACCTTAGTAAGCATTCAGTTTAAAAACATAGATCCGCCCTTAAAATAGTAGGCCATGCTTCATGATTGAATGAAAAACTGTTTTAGGGCTAGCTGTATGCTTTTTACATAAACCTGATTAGTTGAAAGTAAAATAATTGTTTTGGAAGGCCTATTCAATTTTTTATAATTATAATTTTAATAATATATAATGTTTGTTTTTATATATATGAACTATATTTGACATTAAATAATACAATTAGTTTTATTTTTTATTTTTTCTGTTTTTACAACTGCAGCATTGCTCTTTAGGTCCCAAGTTTTGCTGTATTTTTCCCATTTTAATCAAGGCTAATTGAATTCCATCTATATGCTTTGACGACAATGCAGTGTACATGGAATGCTACTATGGTTACTACACCATGTTGGATCTTTGTACCATGAAGCACCATATAAACTG
Organism: Sequoiadendron giganteum; assembly: GCA_007115665.2. Classification (NCBI taxonomy): domain Eukaryota; kingdom Viridiplantae; phylum Streptophyta; class Pinopsida; order Cupressales; family Cupressaceae; genus Sequoiadendron; species Sequoiadendron giganteum. Next base: position 246,097,845 of record CM021106.1, on the reverse strand, counting down.
CACTTCTGTGGCTTGTGCCATGTCAGTACATGCATGGACACTATTTAGAAGATCAACTGTCATACCTACAAGAAGGATATCTGTTAATTGTTGCTCGAAACTCAAACATTTTGTAACTGTTCTAGTGTAATTGTGATTCTTGTAATGTAATATACATAGGTAGGGGAGATGAGATTGGATTAGAAGATGGACCTAGAGATCTATTGTAAGCATCTAGACACATATTCATAGCATAGGCGTAGTTAGATGACAAACAAGCATATATCTCCCTCTAGTGTATGTCATTTATAGTACACATGAACCAATATAGTTTGTTGTTTATGTTCTATGTCTTTCTTGAATGTCTCTTTTTTAATCATTCTTGACTTGTTTTCAATATTGCTTTCACCTTGCCACAACTAGCCTTCCACAATGTAGAGTGTTCTCTGCTAGAGTTTCCCAAGGATCTGACTCATGTGGGCCCAAAAGAACAACCTTAATTGTAAAATTCACTTCAATAAGATGCCTAAGCTGAAGCCACTCTTGTGTCAGGATAACTAGCACTAATCAGATTTGACTAATCTCTTTTGCTTCAACGGCAACCATACAAATAGATCATTGTTTACATTATGCTGCCCATGCTGCCTTAGTGAGTGCTTGCTTAAGCAATTTTGATGCTTAGAAATAGGTCAGGTTTTTTAGATCAACGACGAGTTTATGTATATACACAAAATTAATATGTGAGTTTTAAAAATATTTTAATATACAAAAGCTGAAAATTCAATATATCGTGCATATAAATTTTATACAAATGAAAAGATGTATATATCCTATGGAAGATTTCAGTGACATTTCTATGATAATTTGACATTTATATAAAACTTAATTGGAAATTGGAAAAATTGGAAGTTCTGACTTTTGCTTGCAACATAGGTTTTTAATAATGCCTTGTTCTCTATATTTACTATAGTGTGCAGGTATAACTAAGGGTCCAATCACTAAGAAGATGGTTGAACGTTGAGTAAGAAGCCAGTGGTAGGATGATTATGTAACATTTTTACTTCTACATGTAATGTCTGGATAGAATTCATCTGCTACATCCTTTGGCCTAATATTTGAATTTTCTCAATAGATCCCATAATTTAATGTTCTATATTGTCTTTTGTGCCTAGTGCTTATGCTAATGATTGTTTTTGAACTCAATATATAATGTCTTGCACCATCGTATAAAACTATGTTCTAGAAAATCACTACATCTTATGGCTTAGGTCCAAGAAATATCTTGATGTTTGTTAGTGTTTTAATTTTTCTCTTTTCTGACAAATCAATCTGAAACAGTATATGAGGAAATTCTCTTGTCAAATTAAGAGGGTAAGCTCCCTGACTTAATCTACTCCGAAAATCTTAAACAAATAAACTAGATTGCCACTTATGCATACAGTACAAATTATCCTTTGGGGCTTTTGCATGTAAACTAAAAATATTTGAAAACAATTTAGATCTATCTTTATAATCTTGGAGGGAGGAGCAGAAGACTTAAAGTACTTATCTTACCACAAGTTTTTTGTTATGCAACTGAATAAAGGTATGAATTGGAAACAAAACACTATTTCATGTTCAAAGCAAAGACCGATGAATAACAAAAGAAACAAGCCACAAACAAGATGAAACACAATGTGAGATCAAGAACAGTGATCCCTAAAAGCATGCAAAGGTACTAATTAAGAATAAAGGAAAAATGTTAAGCAAAGTTAAACACAAATCTTCTTATTATTGTCTTCTTGAATCTCAGCAAAATAAACTAACAACAAGGGTGAATGAGAATTCCAGCAGCATAAGGCCTAATACAAAGTTTCATTACATTTTATGTGCACAGTGCACTTATTTATAAGTTCTCTAAGAGAAGTTTCTAGGGAAGAAAAAAAATAATGTGATATTGCTATCAGGATTCAACCATGTACTTTTATGAGTCGAACTCATTGACCCATGTTTCATGAGTAGTGGTTCACAAGAACCCATCTCTCATGATAATGAATGCCCATTCATTATCATGAGAGATGGGTTCTTGTGAACCACTACTCATGAAACATGGGTCAACATTGCTATTAGGATTCAACCGTGTAGTTTTATGAGTCAAACTCATTGACTCATGTTTCATGAGTAGTGGTTCACAAGAACCCATCTCTCATGATAATGAATGGTCAAACTACACGGTTGAATCCTGATAGCAATATCACAATTTGACATGCTGTGGAAAATACCTCCTACTTATCAATAAAATAATGCTTAAAAGCAATCCTATTCCCTATCCTCCACAAAAGAGACAATAGAACACTTAAAATAGCTAGTAATATAATAGGCTTTTGTCTGATTTAGATCTACTTTCTCCTAGGCACATGCCAATTAGAACAAGGTGGCGTCATGTTTTTTGCCTCGATCCTTCACTTAGGCATTTAAACAAAGATTGAAGTTACTTTTTTAAATGCAAAAGGGGAGTTTCGGCCTGGTAATGGCATAAAAAAAGTGTGACATCTTTTTCCCTCAGTTACTTATTTAGACTTGGGGCTGATGACTTACCTATTTGCCACTTTCCTAATGCTTCGTCAGATTTTTTTTTGAGTGGCAAAGCCACATCAGATGTGTGCCATACTGCTGTTATGTTCTGATTTTTTTTGAGTGCCTTTCACTTAGAGGACTGCCACTTTTGTCATGGTTTTTGTTGGCTCAACCACTTAAAAAGGGCAATTTAACACTTATTTCTTTTCTTGGGTGCGATTTCATCATTAGCCCACAATGGTTGTGGGGGAGGAGTTAAGTCAGAGAAAGAAAATGTGGATGAAACAAAACAACAAATAGGTGAGTAAATGTGAGATTAAATTGCAAGGGTGTCCAAACACCAACAAGGAAATATAAAAGTATGTTATGGAAAAATTTAGGACTGCCATGTGGACAAAAGAAATACGTTGAAAGAAGGTGTACTATGTAAAAAGAGTTTAGCTCCACATGGGACGGTGAAAAGGTATACATGAGATCTGCAATTAAAGGAATAGTGAAGTTGTTAATTTCCTGGTTGAGGACTGGATCACATCATCTTAGGTGTGAGACCGATAGATGGACTATGCCCAAGGAAGAATGGGAAATAGGAACTGGCTTATTCTGCAGTAATCGGGTGGTGGAGAGAAAATGACATTTCATCATGGAGTTCGCAACCTAATATTACATCTGTATCTAGAATGAAAGCAATTTGAAAGTGGACAACCTAACTGCCTTATTTGAAGAAGCGAGGCTTAGCAAAATTGCAATTTTTTTGATCAAGATCCATAGTTGAAGACCCAACATCAAAATGCGTTTGAAAAATATCTTAGGGCTGCAGCTCTTGGTCCCTTAGACTGCTGGGTCTTGTGGACGTCTTTAAAATCTTTCATTCATTCATTCATCATCTTATTGCCACTTCAATCACCACTTTGAGTTGGCTCAACCACTTAAAAAAGTGACTTAACCTCTGTTTTAAATTGTCTTCATGCTGTTCACACTTTTGGTCATCTTCTGCCACTTGAACTAGAGTTTTTCATTGGCATTGAAACAATGCTCGAATGAAATCTTCGATATATCCAGTGAAGAGGGAAACACTCTTCATATAGAGTTTACAAATAGATGTTTCTAAATACAAAGTTTCTAAAATAGAAACTGTATTGAAGAAAAAGAATATAAATAAATCTAAACTAATAGTTTACAAGATTACAATATATTGACCATTAATAAATCTAAATATTATTTTAATACCCTCCCTTAATGGTCAATCTATCAACTACACCAAGATGCCCCCTGAATTTTACAAACTTATCTGCGCTAAGAGACTTGGTGAGAATATAAACAGTCCGATCCTTTGTCGGAACATATTGTAGTACCATTGATCCATCTTCGACAAGTTGGTGGATGAAATGACAGTGAAGTTCAACATGCTTTGTCCTTTCATGGAAGACTAGATTCTTGGCGAGTTTCAACCTCCCTTGATTGTCACAGTACAAGGGGAAAGGCCTGCTTGAGACATTTGCATGTTCGAAAGCACCCTTCGAAGCCAAACCACCGCACAAGCTGCTTTAATAGTTCCTTGATATTCAACTTCAGTCGAGGAAAGAGCCACTACTTGCTGCTTCTTGCTGGTCCATGTAACTGCACTTGTACCCAAACTGAATACATACGTTGAAGTAGACTTTCTGTCATCAACAGTCATCAATAGAACCTGCCCAATCTGAGTCTATATAACCAATCAGCTTAGGGTCTTTGCACCTTCCATACAAAATGCCAAAGTCGGAAGTGCCTCACATATCTCAGCACACGTTTCGGTGCAACCCAATGTTCAGCTTTAGGGGCTGTCATGAAGCGAGAGATGTAGCTCACTGCAAAACTGAGGTCAGGTCTAGTAGTAGTGAGA
>CM021106.1:245784634-246092257 GCA_007115665.2 Sequoiadendron giganteum | reverse complement strand
AGTGAACATGAGTTTCTGGCTTTTGGAATCCAACTTAGTGCGCTTGGCATTTGGAATCCGCACATGAGCAGTAGAGCCAAAAACTTTTAGGTGTCTAATCTTAGGTTTGCACCCAGACCAGGCTTCTTCAGGAGTCATCTTCTTAACTGCATGAGTAGGAGATTGGTACAAAAGATAAACAACAGTATAAATTGCTTCAACCCAACGTTTCTTCGGAATATTTCTATGCTCTAGCATAGAACGAGCCATTTTAGTAATAGTGTGATTCCTATGTTCAACGACACCATTCTGCTGAGGGGTGTATGGTGTGGTAAGTTGGCGCTTAATGCCATGTGTAGCACAAAAACTAGAGAAGTCATTAGAACAAAACTCCCTCCCATTATCAGACCTAAGAGTGACTATTGGAGAGCCCGACTCTTTTTCAACTAAGGCCTTAAACTGCTGAAATATACCAAACACTTCTGATTTGTTTTTAAGAAAGTACACCCACATTCTTCTACTAAAATTATCATCAAATAACAAAAAATACCTGCAACTAGTAATTGAAGGAGTGTTCATTGGGCCACATAAATCAGCGTGAACCAACTGTAATACCTTAGAAGCTTGCCATGAGTCACCATCTGAGAATGGAGTCCGATGCTGCTTTCTAGCCTGAGAAGCCTCGCATGTTCCATGATTCTGAGTTTTAATCGTAGGTAGGTCACCAACCAGATTATCTCGAGATAGATGAGAGAGATATTGCATATTCAGGTGCCCATAACGCTGATGCTAGAGGTGGCTGATGGAAGTACTCCTGGCTGCCATAGCGTGCTCTTGAGAATCACCAAAATCAACAAATCTATATAGAACATGATCCTCAAGTCCCTGAAAAATTGTAGTGCGAGTCTCTTTGTCAACAATGTTGCATATATGCATGCTGAAAACAATATCTAGCTGAGGAGAGTGAGTCATGATCAGACTAACTAAAAGTAGGTTCAACTCCATGCGAGGTACAAAGTATTCATCGAGAAATATTAAATTTCTCCCTCCAGAATGAATTTGCACGTTGCCCTTTCCGACAATAGTATACTCCTCGCTTCCTCCAGAGATAATAGAATCTCTGAATGGCATGTACTCAATGAACCAATCTCGATGATGAGTGAAATGTCGAGATGCACTTAAATCAATGTAGCATGCAGAGGATTTAATAGGATCTGCAGGACTCTTGGCCATAAAGGAATAGAACACAAACTCCTTCTGCTCAGTGTGCTTTGCAACATGGGCTTTAGGTTTCGACTCTCCTTGCTTGTTTTGTTTAGAAGCCAATTGTTTCCGACAATCTTTCTTCATGTGGCCATACTTATGACAGTAGTTGCACTGAACATTCTTCTTGTTGGAAGAATCTTGAGATTGTGCTTGATTGGTTTGCTGAGAGGGCTGATTCTTACCCTTATTCTTCGGAAATGTCTTGGCAAGAAATACCTGCTCTATGGAGGATGAACTAGCACCTCTACTGAACTGTTGTTTCCAACTATCCTGCTGCAAAAGTATGGTGCAAAGATCTGAAAACTTCAAATCGAAATTAGCGGAGGTAATGTTGAGTGTCTCAATAAAGTGCTCATAGGATTTTGGTAGACTCTTTAGAGTAATGACTACCATATCTTCCTTCATTTTCCGACCAATAGCCTCCAGTTGATCAAAGATATTCTTGATTTTTGTCAAGTGTGCTTGTTGAGTTGTCTTCTCATCCATCATGATGGAAAACAACATGTTTTTCAGAAAGAACGCACGACTCTTGTCGGATGTTTCATGAAGATCTTTCAGAAGATCCCAAATTTCAGTAGTTGATTTGCCAGACGGTACCTGAGGCAACTGGTCATCAGTGACCGACAATTTAATAAGCATCATGGCTTCCCAGTTTTGCTTATCAAATTTTTCCTTATCTTTACCCGTCGTTGTAGGATGTGTAGTATTGCCGAGAACAATTTGGTCCAGGCATCGATATTCAAATGTCGTCATCATATGCTGCTTCCAGGTGTTGTAGTTGCGACCGTTGAACTTCTGACTGCCCTCCAGCATAATGTGCGACAAAGAAGCCATTTGTCACGAGTTTGTACAAAGTAACAAAATTTGACATATAAGAGGCACAAATCCCCACAAGTAGAAATCTGTCAGAAAAAATACTTGCACAAAACCCGAGGTAGCTTGAAGTTTTGAACAAATCTGACACAAGAAAAGGAGAAGTTTCAAATTAAAGAGCAAATCCGACACCCAAGAAAGAATATAGAACTGGATGCATGCTTAGAGAAGAAAGGCAGATTAACAGAAGAAAACCTGAGGTCTCTATGAACTTGTAGAATATGAGGCAGAATCAAGGTCGACACCAAATAACTTGAACAACACCTAGAAATAGAAAAAGAAATTCCGTCATAGAAACCCTAGGGCACTCAAATGACGTCGCACAAAAGGCAAAATATTCGTCACAAAAAAAACTTTCGAACTGGCAAAAACCTGTGAAGAAAGAAGGATCGCACGAAAAAAATCTCACCCAAAACAATATGAAATGATGCCCAGAAAGCTGGAAAAAATCTGCGCTCATGAAATTCGTCCAAAAACCCTTCACAAAATGTCAGAGATCCTTCACAAATATGCAAAAAATCCGTGCAATTTCTTCACAAAAAAACGCGTTTTCCAAAAATCGCGATTTTGCTAGAAAATGTCTCATTAAAATCCTCGAATCTAAAGACAAAAAACGCCCAAAAGAGAAACAAGAAGATGTGCTTTAGAAAACCCATGAAAGCCATAAAGAAACCCATGAATTGATGAAAAAACGAGACGCGATTTTCACCCAGAAAGGGCCACAAAAAACAGACAAAGATATTGACGTGATTTTGCAAAGAAAACTTCATGAATAGGGCAAAAGAAAAAGACGTGATTTTTCATCTAAAAACTAGCGCGATTTTCAGAGGGTCGCCAATGTTTTTTTTTCCCCACTTTGATACCATGAAACAATGCTTGAATGAAATCTTTGATTTATCCATTGAAGAGGGAAACACTCTTCATATAGAGTTTACAAACAAATGTTTCTATAAACAAAGTTTCTAAAACAAAAACTGTATCGAAGGAAAAGAATAGAAATAAATCTAAACTAATAGTTTACAAGATTACAATATATTGTACATTAACAAATCTAAATATTATTTTAATAGGTATTGCCAATTTGAAGTGGTGATTTCTCTTTATACTTTAACTCTCCTTTGCCAATTAGACTTTTCCTAATGACTTATCACTTAATTTACCATTTTGGATTGGCACAACCAATGAAAAAGTGTGAAATTCCGCTTAATTGCTTTTGTTGGCATGCTGGTCACATTTTCAAAAGGTGTTTACCATCCTAGGCATCATTTCATGAATTACCACTCAAAAATGGCAGCTAACTTAAAGACTTAGTTCCCTTTTCTTAATATTTTGCTTTTCCCTTGACATTGCCACCCTTGTTGATTCTTGATGCAGTTTTGTAGTGAGCTTGCCACCATTGGCCCTTTTTCCTTGCGACATTGCCACCATAGGCGCCTTTTCTTGCTTTAAACAACTTACGGTGACTTTTTTGAGCTGTTTCTTGGATGTACCTGGTCTAGCTTGGGGTTGAGGGACAACCTAGGAACATTTTTTGACGTGTCCTTGCATCCTTCAAATGTTAAGGGGATAGGATTGCCCGGGAAAGGGTTGGGGACTTGTCCTCATGTATCCCTAGACAAAAATTAGGGCAGTGAGATTTGTAACATTAAATTTATAGACAAACAATTTCTAGTGTTTAAAGCTTATGAAAACTTTCCTATTCTATTAAGATTAAGTTACTGGTTCGTTTTTGGGTTCGGGTACGGGTTAGAGGGTTCAATACATAGGTTTGGTTAATATTTTTTTTGGGGTTGGGTTCGTTAAGTAGTAATTAAGTTCAAAATACACCACCATATTAATAGTCAAATAACATAGCAAAAATACACCACCACTTTCATAGTCAAATATTAAAATGTTAGTGATACTAAAATGTCATGATATAAAATTATAAATTAAAGTTCAAACATAAAAATGCCAAGTTTTTACAATCAGCCATTATTGATCATTGATCAATCTGAATCATATGGGTCATCAAAAAAAGCATCATCAACATCCCTATTAGATGCTACATTTTTTGTAGAACCACAAATAGCATCAGTGGCACTCGCACAAGCTTTGCCACTAGCACTGACACTACCACTCTCATGCTCATTAGTTGCCTCAGGCTCATAGTCAAGTGCAGCTAAGTGACTTGTGAAAGCATCCAAGTCAAGACGCTTTGGCTCAATATCCCACCTCCTTGAGTCTCCTTCTTTGTAGGAACTTTGTTTGTGTGTAAGTAGGTGCAAATTTGAATGCACATACACCAAGTCCTCTGCCGTTTTTGAATGTATCCTATTGCGCTTTATTGAGTGGATGGAGTATGTGCTCCAATTCCTCTTAGAAGAAGATGGACTAGCAACCTATTAAGACCAAATTAAATAGTTAAGAGTTACAAAATTTAACTAAATAAAATATAAATTAAAATTAAAATTTCAAAATATAAAACTTAAATTTAAAAGATAACAGAGTTTGATTATAAAACTTACTTGGGATAAAAATTTTATTGCAAGAGGTTGGAGGTGCATGTATTCTTGGCCATGGAAGTACCACCAACTATGAGCATCCACCCTGTACTTGTCTCAAAGAGCATCAAGACCACAATCATTGGAGCATGCAAAACCCATGAACTCAGCCCTCACTCGATCACGTTGGTCATGATCACTGAAGAGTCTATGAAGTGCTGCCTTGTACCCTTGAGCCACTTTAGCATCTCTATATGGAGCAAATCTTGATGAAGCAGAAAGTATCTCAGTACTATAATATTTGGGACTCAATGCAAAAGCGAAAAGATGCAATAGAGTGGTCATTTTGTTCCATCTATCTACAATGATTTCATGTAGCTCTTTGAAGAACTTTTCTTCAAGATCTCCCTCTTTTGCATTGATTTTCATCTTCTCAATCATTGAGTTGATACCATCATATACTTCGCCCAAACAAGGTCTATCCATGTCAATGTAATGGATCATGCTCAATATGGGCTCAGTGAAACTGAGGAGATACTCAACACGATCCCACCAACTATCATCTAGGATCATTTGCTTAACCTTGTTTGCCCTTTGAATGCTAGATTGCCTCCATACAGACCAATTAGGGTTGATGACCATATTACAGAGTGCCTCACGAACCTTCATAAGTCGTCTCAACACAATTGTGTTGGAGGCAAAACAGGTCTTAGCAACCTGTTTGAAAATCAAAATAAAATAGAATTTAAATTTATAAAATCAAAATTTAAAATTAAAAGAAAATTAAAAATATTGAGAATTAACTTACCTTCAACAACTCTAATTTTGAGAATTGTCTAAATATGCCTTGTGTCATATCGTGGTTGGTGACAAACATTTGGATGTCTTCGGCCTTAGCATACTTCTATTTGATCCACTCAATTTTGGTTCCAATTTTTTGTAGCATTAGATTGAGGGAAAAAATGTGTGAATAATTCTCCTCAATCAATAACCCAACAACCGTACAATTTTTTGCATTGTCGGTAACAACTTGCACACCATTTTGATGGCCCACTTCTTCAATAGCTTGACAAAGGATGTTAGCAATAAATATACCATCCTTCACCTATCCTTCACAATCCACTGCTCTCAAAAACATTGCCCCTTTAGGGGACACGACAATAACATTGATCAATGGGCGATTTTTTGCATCTTTCCATCCATCAAAAATGATGGTCAGCCCTATTTCGATCCACGAATCCCTTATGGGCTTCAAAGACTCCGCTACATGTTTCACCTCTTTATCCAATAAGGTGCAACACACCTTCTCAAAACTTGGGCCCTTATACTCCTTTGGAGCCTCATTAATAGATTTCACCATTTTTTGCCAATATGGTGATCGAACAACGTTGAATGCTAATCACTTGGCATAGACATATCTTGCTATGTCCTGATCACCAATCTCTCTTGCCTCACTCTGAAATGAAGTTTCCAATGGTCCCTTAGATCTTTTATTTGAAGAGGGCATGGTTTGCTCTTGAGGGATAAACATAAATGGATGGCTATCTGAAGGTGGAAAATGAGAAGGCGGTGTAGGGGGCTTCATTAATTGAGATCCTTTCTTCAGAGGATGACCTGTTTTGAGATTGATTGCTTTTTGGTATGCTTTTTCTTGCTCAGTAATATATCCCAACACTATATGATCCAAAATGCCTTGGTTATCTTCACCTGGACAAGCTTTGATGCCTAGTTCAAGGATCCTGCACAAGTACCCTTTCACTCGATTGTATGAGCTTGTATATTTAACATGGCAATGATTACAAATCCAAACATATACTCCACCACCTGAAATTTGTTGAACCATTTGTACATATTTCCAAAGGGGAGAGTTTGGGTTTGTTTTGAAACAAGATTGGTGTGAGCTTGAGGAGTTAGAATAGGTTGCCATTGTAATACCTAAGGCACAACATATTGAAATTAAAAGACTTAATTAATTTTAAAAAACTGATAAAATTGAGCACGTGTTATAGACACTTAGAAGAATGAAAACAAAATAAAAACTTAAAAACAAAACAAAATAGTTCATTTGTTAAAAAAAAATGTAAAAAATAAATAAAAAAACTTCAAAAAAACCTACCTCTTTTGAACAAATCTTGCTCTATGATCTTCTTGGCAATGAATGGACACTTGCAAGTGCTTAGGAATAGCACAACAACCAATTTCGAACAATCAACAATCAACCTTCAAGTCTATTCAAGGTTGTGCAAGTAAGAGAGAAAGTTCAGCAATGGAGGGAAAAAAACTTGTTTTTTATTTACAAATTGTTAAATGAGTATGTTTTTACCTATTTGATGTGTTAGGAGGCAAAAATTAGGGTTAGAGGGAATATTTTATTGTTTAGAAGTCAAGAAAAAGTAAAAAAAGTTAGTAAAAAATGCAAATTTCATTGAAAAACGCACGGCTTGGGTTTGAGAGGACGTGGATTTTGTCCGGGTTCGAACCAGAAATGATAAAAATGAATCCACAGACAAAGGTTTCGTACCCTGGTCGTTTCCACAGAGGAAAATTCATTTCTTGGACATATGTGCATCGTTTCGCACCTGTATCTTGTTTCCATATCGAATCATACCCGTACCAGGGGTCAGATTAGGACGTACTGATAACTTAGTATTAAGTTTGGTAATTATAACTAGGAGTATTTTTCACTAGCTTTCTGTCACTTATGAAGGTCATTTGAAAATTAGTGATTTAATTATACTTCTCAAAAATTATCATTTAGTTTTCAAGTGGGAGAGGTAATATACCGGTGATTAGATATGATAGAGAGGTACTCAACATGAACATGTAAGCCACTAAATGAGACAAATTCAAAATTGTTGTTATTATCATTACTCTATCTTTGTTTCTCATGTCTATAGGTGTTTTTAAATCTAGGCCTTTTGAAGATTTCCATGTATGAAAAGTTTCAAAACAGATCAGGTGCCCTTCTCAATGGTTTATGTCAGTTAACAGTCATCACTTTCTCTTCAAGCCCCGATCGTCTTCCATGCTGCTTCTAGAAGACCTTTTCATCCACTAGGTGCCTGATTTTGTTCTCTTTAACTCTTAAAAGGTTACTTTACTGTTAGAGGAGCCTCATGGCTATATGTCACTTAATGACCTTTTCCTCCTGTGCGCTCACTACAGTCACATTTGACACTTTTACTTCTGTCTTGCCTCCCAAACACTTTCAGTCATTATTGTCTCAAATAAGATTTGTTTTATGCTCCATGCACACTTTTCCCTTACTCTAGGCACTAAAGAGATCTTAATGACTGTGCAGGCGCTCATATATGCCATCTCAAACATGTAACAAACTATTTGTTTAGATTCCATGCACCCTTTATAAATTCTGTCCCTTATCTTTCCTTGAGGTGCCTTTTTCTGTTTTTCAGCTCACTTAATGACTGATTTGTCTGCTAGGTGTGCTTTATGCTTGTTTGACACTTAAAGATTCCTATTTCACTCCCCATACACAGCTATTCTAGGCGTGTTTGCTTAACATGTCAGTTTTTCTATTTAAAGTAATTTGTCAAAACTAAATTACAAGTACACAATTGAAACTATTTTAAGTGTTCGAAAACACAACTTGAATTACATCATCCTTGATTGGGTCTTCATGCTGGTGTTTGGAAAACATTTTTCCATCTCTGTTTTGAAAGCATTCTATGCTCAATCATGTCACTTATTCAACTCCTTGTGTGGCTTCATCATGTTGTTCTTTCTTTAGATCATTCTTCAGCCTTGGAATTTGCTTGAAAAATAAGGCCCATGCCTTATATTATTGATTTGGTAGGTCATGTGTGCAAATAGGACTAACGAGAATGAGACAAAGGGGCTGCAAAAGTGGGGCCAAAGCTCAATTTTGGGTTTTGGAAGGTTGACTGCAAGTGCAAATGAAAGGTGACTTACTTGCAATGTGGAAAAACATTATTACAAGTAAACTTTACAAGTATGGGAAGGAAAAATGATAAGACTTGCAATGTGGAAAAATGTTTTTACAAGTGTAAAATGCTATGTAAAACCCTATTTCAAGCAAATCGGGTTTTTAAAAGCTCATTGCAAGTTACTTTTTGAAAATCACTTGTAATAGGGCTTTTAAACTCTCATTATAAGTTACTTTTTGACTTAAAAGTGAAATCGGGTTTTTTGGAGCTCATTACAAGTTACTTTTTGACTTAAAAGTGAAATCGGGTTTTTTGGAGCTCATTACAAGTTACTTTTTGATTTAAAAGTGAAATCAGGTTGTTTGGAGCTCACTACAAGTTACTTTTTGAGTTAAAAGTGAAATTGGGTTTTTTGGAGCTCATTACAAGTTACTTTTCACACAACTTGCAATTTTATCAAATAGCTCCTACAACTTGTAAGTTATTGAAAAAGTCCCTACAACTCACTTGCAAGTGATTCAAAAAGTTCCTATTACCTATAAGTTATATAAAAAGTTCCTATAACTCACTTGCAATGAAGAACTAAAACCCCTACTTGTAGTAATGCTTCAAAAACCCGAAATTGACCCAAAACATAAGAAAAATGATTGAAAGACAAGGCAAATGAAGTCAAAATGTGATGAAATTTGGAGCAAAGATTCAAAATGACCCAAGGAATAAATTCCATTTTTGAATTAGAGATTTTTCACCTCGTAAAATGTGCCTTGACACAGAAAGATCCCTACTTGCAATGGTGATAAAAAATCCCAATAATTGGACAAAGCAAGGGAAAAAACATGTCAAAATGCTCCCAAATATCGCACAAGGCAAAATAGGAAGGAAACCAATGGCTGCACAATTCAATTGGAGAATTTTGGTGCCTCGAAATGCGTGCCAGTGAGATTTATGAAGTAATTTTAGGCAAAATTTCATATGGGTTGTTCAATTTTCAAAATTGAGGACAATAGTTGGCTTTGATAGGGGAATTGCCTTTGATCATGGAAATGAGTTAAGGTAGTAGAATCCAGAATCTTTAAGTGGCTTAGTATTCATTGGGTTACAGAGTAGAGCAACAAATAACATAAAACGACAAAAGGATGACGCGACTATCACAAAGCAAGCCTACAAAAACATGACACAAAACTTGTGCAAATGCACTTATTAAAAAGATAAAAACCTACCTAATTAAAACTAGCCAAAAATGGAAGCTTCTCAAATGAAACCATTAACTAGTTTTGCAAAATAGCTACCCTTTTGCAGTAGCTTACAATACCTTACATGGTCACAAGCAACTTTGTATAGATGAAGCACGAGCAATGGTACCAAAACTTGATGTAGTACTCTTTTGAAGATATGAACAAATTCACTTTTCTCTTGAGATGAATCATATGTACTGCTGCTCTGAAATGGATTTTTGAAACCAAACTGCTCTTGCTTAGCTACAATTGCTTCTTTGGCTTCTTGTTGAAGTATATCCTCATGTTCAGGTACAAGTGGAATCTCTGATTTCCCATCGGCTTCCAACCAAGCAAGATGTTTTATGGGACATCCCCTCGATCGGTCAAAGACTGAATTCTTCTTACCAACTGCTGCTTGAACAACTGATTGATGAACCATGACAACCTCATGCTGCTCCAAATGATCTCCTTCATGCTATTTAGATGAAAACATGACTGTATTGCTTTCCTCAGTATGCTGTTCGCAAACTTCTGATTGGAGAGAATCGTCAACAAGATTTGAGCAAAATACTTCTATAGTATTCATGAAATGATCTTCATCAAGTTCTAGGGTAGGTCTTTTATGTACGATATGTCCAAGTTCATGACCTTGAAACATGAAAGCATTCATTTCAATTTGATTGGAACCTTTATTCATGTTCATGTTTTCATAGTTGAAAACATGATTGTCTTCATTCATTTGAACCTTGTAAGAATGACTCGCATCCTTCTGCTTTTCATGAACGGCCTTCTAAGACTGTGTGAACCAAATATGAGAGTCGCCAACTATGTCTGCTTCCTTTTCATTGAAGAGAATAGAAAAATCACTGTGTTCAAATTCATAACCTTTCACTGCTTTACTTGCTGATGATGCCTTACGAACATGCTTCTTCGGTGGTGAAGATAACTTTCCCTGACTCTCATCAGCAAAATTATGCGCAGCAGGTAGATATGGCCTTCTTGGAACGATCTCATGAGGAACGGAGAACGCACCTTGAGCTAGCTGCCTTTTAAGAGCAAGCAGCTCATTTCCGACTTTTGCACCATGGGATTCCTTCTTGTGCTGGAGGAAAATGAATCTAAAGAAGAGGAAGCACTCGGTTCTATCCTAATCTGCCCAACAAGAATGAGTTTGTCTTCAATTTCTGTTGCCAGGGTTTGCGCAATTGCGAGTGTAGCTGGAGCTGCTCTTTTCAAAAGAAAACTGACCTCTGGCCCTTGAGCGTTGACAAAGAAACACTTCAAATTTGCAGTTGTGGGTTGAGCAGTAGCTGGAATTCTTCGCATCAACTTGTTGAATTGAGCAATGAACTCATGCATAGGCACATAAGAGGCCTTTTTCAGCTGTGTGAGCTGGGCCAACAAAGCATGAGCGTCTTCAGGAGGTTTGAACCTTTCTTCAAACTTGGCTATGAGAGTAGCCCAATTTGTGATGGTTTGTGGTTTGAGATGGTAAAACCAATCTGCAGCCTCGCCTTGGAGAGTCTCGATGAACAACCTTACAGATACATCTTCATGTTCAACACCAAGCACACCACATGCAATTTAGAAAGCAGCAATGTATTCGTCAGAGTGTTGTTGTCCATCACTGAAGAACTTGGGAAAATTCTTTCGTGAGCCATCAGGTAGAGCATTTAGACGAAGAGTCAGATTCAATGGACCAAAAACATTTCCAGAAGGATCTTGGACGGCCATTTACATGTCCTTGGTGAAAGCTTGAAAAACTACATAAAAATAAATTACAATGAAAAGGGATATTGGTATACTTCAAACAAAAGCGTGAGGCTTTTAAATGCGCATCGTATCCCCAGCGGAGTCGCCAAAAATTGTTGGTTGAAAATTTTGTATATTTTGGGGATATGCAAAATTGTGATTTCAGCCACAGTGTGTGAGTGTGATACTCTCCTAATTTAAGGAAGGCTCCCCCTCTTTACTAACTAACTTAAACTAATATGAGTGGAACAACAGGCTTTCCTCTTATTTTAGGAAAGATTACACTCTTTTCTCTTCACAGAAAAGTGATTATGACCTTTAATAAAACTTTTACAACAACTTGAAATGAAATTAAGAGAGAGGAAACTTCATTTCCTGAAAGCACAAAGACTTCCGTCACCTCCTCCGGGACGGGAAAACAATCTCCAAGCACAAAGTCTTCAGAATCAGAAATCCTATCTACCTTTTTAGAATTATAATATAATGCAACACATAACAACACAAAGTTTGTAAATATAGTGCACTTGCGAGTCACTTTATATGGGAATCACCACAAACACAAAGACTTGTAACTCTTCTCAACTTCTAACCATAAATTAAATTAATTTAATCTTTCAAACTTGTAGCACAAAGACTCCAAGAAATCAGACCAAAGTCTTTTCACAATAGCTCCACAATTTCACAAGAAGAACTCAGAAAAATGCACTACTGTAAAAAAGAACACAGTAATAACATGCAACAAGACTCAACACAAAGTCTGAAATCTTATATGCCTTCCTTATATCACTTGGAAATCAAGTTTACACACAAAGCACAAAGTCTCTTTGCTGTAAATTTCTGTAGAGTTTTCTCTATAGCCAAAAATATAAATATTACAATAGATCCTTGTTGTACCAAACCAAATTTTTGCTTTATTAAGGCATTTTGCTTAAAATGGTCTAAACCTTGTAAAAATGGGGTCAAAACTCAGTTTTTTGGGCAAATGAAGTATGGGCTTTTGGTCAGTGTGATGTTAGGAAGATATTGGCAAAATTTGAAAAATTTGAAAAATTTGAAAATTAGGGTTTCTGAACCCTATTTTTAGGTCAAAACCCTAAAAAATAGGAACTTGTTAGAATTGGCTGAAATTAATTTTGACTGGCTTATTTCACATCATGATCACAGTGGTGAAGTCAGTTTCAGATAAAAGTTAGTTTAAGCCTGGTGGGTAGTTTTCAAAATTTCAGGAGAAAAGTTAGGACCTCCGAGGTCGTCAATGGCAGTTGGCCAGTACCAGGTATCAAAATCTAAGCCTGAAACTCAAAGCAGAACATCAAAGAAACCAGGAAGCCAGAAAGCGGCGTGGAATGTTAGAGCTGTGATCGAAAGGGGGTCTAAAATAACAAAGGAACAATAGGCGTGTCAGGCTTGTTTTGGCATCTTTCGAGGTGGGGGCCAGCCAACACAAAAGCGAAGGTGGGAATCGCGGATCCTGGGTAAGGTCAACCCTGCTTATATCTTTAGCTCTGTTTTCACAGTGAATCTTGGGTTCCGTTGGGATTTGTCGTTTTTGTTCAACTTTAGCAAACAACAAGTTCCTTTTTTATTTTATTTTTTTGGTTGAAACCTGCACACGGGTCTATCATCAAAAAGGGCAAACAACAAGTGAAATAAACCTGTAGTGGCAGTATTCTAATAAGTGGGTGTATTTTAGAAGGAAAGTGGTGGGTCTAGAGGTGAGTCAATGGCGAACAATGTAGGCATGTTGATCCCTTATGGCATGTCTTGTAACATGGAATGTCCCACAAAACACTTTTATAACGGCTGGGGCTCTAGAATCATTACTGGGGCAGCTCCAAAAATAGAAGCAAACACAAACAAAGGAAACAGACACAGAGCTAAAGTTAACTTTTGTCAACGCTAAGCAGTATAAGAGGATTTTGCAGCGCAGGTAGATTAAAATAACAAAGAAGTTAAAAAGACTGGGAAACAAAAAATTCGTTGCAATACTTCCCAAGTTAACCTACAATACTCAAGTTCCATCAGTTGGGGAGATAAATAGCCTAAGTGTAACAACTCAGTTTGGAACTACAAATTAGGTGGATTTGTTGGAATTCGGGAAGGACAAACAGAGGGAGGCTAAGGCAAAGTCGGATTTGGTATTGGAGTAGCAGGACTTCAAAGAACACCTTGAGACCATCGAAAAGGGTGGAGAGGAAAGTCAAGACAGTTGGGAGGTATACAACCCTACGTCAACCCCCCTAATGTGGTCCTCTAAGCTGTAAGTCAAGGAACTATTTGCTCCAAAAGGGAGGCTTGCCATGTTAGAGGAGAGAGAACATATGAGAGATAACAAATTTCAAGCACTTTTAGAATCCAACCAGCAATTAGCGTAGGAAAATATGTTGTTTAAGGACCAAATAAACAAATTGCAATACAACTTCGAAGCAGGGCAGCGAGAGATGTTGGCTTTAAAATTTGAATTAAGTCAAATTAAGGCCAAAGACACAGTTCGATCAGGTGCAAATCAAGATTTTCATCATGACAAAGTGTTTCAACCAGCCCTGGCAAGCAAGGAAGTCAAGGAAAGCTTACAAATGGGCAGTTCAGAAGAGGCCAAATCATGGCCTCACGTGGCAAAGGGAGGATATAAGGAAACAAATCAAGCTGCAATTGTGGGAAGAGAAAGACAAACAAGGAAGAGCAACAAACATAATAGTTAAAGGATTAAAGGAACATGGTGAGAGTGAAGTCACTAGCAGAGTAGTAAGAGACTTTCTATTAAGCAAACTTCAGTGGGGAGGACATATCCTTCAAGCAAAAAAAATTGGTAAAACAAGTCGAGGAGAAAAGTGCAGAAATATAAGGGCAACCTTGAAAAGTGTTGAAGGTAGGAACCAAATTTTGAGAAACAAAAGGTTCCTCCAAGGCATGACATTTTATATAGATGAAGATTTAACCCCAGCATAGCTAGAAGATTGAAGAAAAGAATGAGAGAAAGTTATAGCAGCAAAGAAAGCAGGAAAGGAGGCTTGGCTTTATAGAGGGAAGGCCCAATTTAGAGACAACATGAACCATAACAAATAGGAAAGTGGGGGCCCCTAGGACTACCTCTCAATGGTAAGCTGGAATTGTAGAGGCTACCCTTGGAGGAGGGGGCCTGGGTTGGGGCCCATAGCTGAAGGCAAGGATATCATCGCACTCATGGCAACACATGAACATGAGGGCTGCAGGATACCTGATTTCGAAGGGTATAATAAAATATCTGTGTGGAATGAACTAACGAAGAATGGCAAGGGCCATGGGGAAGTAACAATCTTGGTTAGGAAAGAATGGGAAAGAATCATAAAGCTAGAAAAGAATGGCCCAAATAATCAATACATATGGGTGAAGATAACAGATGGAGAATCTTTGATTTGGATTGCAGCTTGTTATTTTGCTCCGTATGGCTCTAAAGTGTACAAGAAAATGAATCTAGATAGAGAAGACCCTTATGAAGCCCTAAAAATGGACATAGCAAAATACTGTGATACCGACAAGATTATTTTTCTTGGAGACTTCAATGCGAGGACGACAAATAACCAAGCTCTTTGTTTTGACAAGTAAGAGTGGCAGAATAGCAATCCTTTGTGGTTAGAGGAAGAAGAAAATCAAAGCTGGCAAAGAATATCTCTGGACTCAAAAGGTGCTATTTCATCCTTTGGTGTAAATCTGTTGGGGTTTTGCTGCCTCCACAACTTAATCATTTGTAACGGCATAAGCACTTTGTCAAGCTCGGGGGCTTTCACATGTCATACTGATAATGGGCAAAGCGTGGTAGACTGTGTCATTGGTTCACAAAGTATTATACCAAGGATAAAGGAGTTGGAAATAGGGAGCTGTCCTATAGAATTAAAATCTGATTATAGACCTATTTATATAAAGCTTAGTATGAAAGATATTGTCCAGCAAAAACCTAGTATGCAGCCGTACAAAGGGGGTGTCCTTCAAGACAATTCTTATAACAGGCGAGAATCAAAACATATTCAAAAAAATGCTTGAAAAATAGTTAAAGGAAATAAAGAATGTTGGCAGCCTCACTAGAAATCAAAGCATTATAAACAGTGACAAGCTGATGACAATCATTCACAAGGATCTTATAGTTTGCAAGAAGGCTAAGGGTAGAAGAGGTCCCAAAAACAGTTTTCCAGCAAACCCATGGTATGACGAAGAGTGTAAGGTGGCTAAAAGGAGGCTGAAAATACCTGGCAGCGAAAAAGCAAATAAAAAGCTGTATGAAAAATTAGTGAGATTGAAAAAAGAAGAATACATGATAGTAAGAAGGAGGGAGCTAATCTCTCTTGGAAAGCACAATCCAAAAGGTTTTTGCAGAGAATTGCAGCAGGCTAGAGATTCTATGGAAAATAGCATCACGAACATTCAATGGCTAGAGTACGCAAAAATGTTGTATGAAAGAGACCAAGAAAAAACCTACCCTTCGACAATTAATTCTAATGATAAGATTTTCTCCACAAAGGATATCAAGGGTGGTATTAAAGCTTTGGTGGTGGGCAAGGCTTGAGACATTGATGGGTTACAAGTTGAATATTTGAAATGGGGATTAGAGATCTTGGCTCTACATATCAAAAAGATTTTCAATAGGGTCATTCAACATGGTTTCCCAACAAATTGGACCACAAGTGTTGTTATCCCTCTCCACAAGAGTGGTGATGTCAATAACCCGTCAAACTATCGAACCATAATGATTAATCCTCTTTTTGGGAAGCTCTTTGGGAGCATGGTGGAGCGAAGAATCAGTCGTTGGGCCGAGAGGGAGGGTAAGAGGGCGAAAGGGCAAGCTGGTTTTAGGCCAAAGCATTCTACTATTGATCATTGCATTACTCTCAGACACATGGTTGAAAAAGTTTGGGATAAACAAGGCGGTGAGGTTTTTTGTTGTTTTGTTGACTTCAAAAAGGCTTTTGATACGGTACCTAGAAGTAAACTTTGGGATAGAATGGAACAACTTGAGATTCCAGAAAAGTATAGGGCTGCTGTCCACAAGCTTTATGAGCAAGTGTGGACCAAAATCAGAACAAAGACAGGTCTTTTCGAATGCTTTGGGAGCGACATTGGTGTCAAGCAAGGTTGCCCTCTTTCCCCCACTTTGTTCGGGCTATACATAGACAAGTTAGAAGAGTGGTTGGACAAGCGAGGAGGGGATGGTGTCCTTTTGGCCATGTATGTGATCAAGTTGCTGTTGTATGTAGATGATCTTACCTTAATGGCAAATTCTGAAAATAGTCTTCAAGAGCATCTAAAGGCTCTGGAACTTTTCTGTCAGGATGTTGGGATGCAGGTGAACATTAGCAAGACCAAGGTCATGATTTTTACGTTGAAAAGGACTAGGAAACAAATAAACTTTGAATTTGAGGGAAACAATTTGCAGGTGGTGGATGAATACAAATAATTGGGGCTTGATTTTTGCAACAATCTCAATTGGGAGGCTTGTAGGACGAAAATAATTCAAGGGGGTTGGAAAACTCTTTATCTGCTCCAAAATAGATGTAGGTCAGTTGAGTTATGGGATTGGAAAACTAAAAAGAAACTTTTTGGGCTGCTTGTTACACCCGTGGTTTTATATGGATGTGAAGTTTGGGGCAGCAACACTTCAGATGTAAAATGGAAACAAATAGAAAGACTTCAAAAACAATTAATCACAAGCAATTTCAAAATAAAAAGTACGGTCCCTTATGAGATTGTTCTTGCTGAAGCTGGAGCCTTTCCAATAGAAATGGCAGCGTTAATTCGCTTATTAGGCTATTTACAAAGAATAGATAATATGGAGGAACACCGTTGGCCCAAAACTGTGGTGGAAGAAAAATTAACTAGAAGGAAGAACATGTGGATGAAACAAAATGTCAAGTAGATGGGAAAATGGGGGATGAAAATGCAAAAGTGTCCAAGCACAAAAGTCGAGATGAAAAGGTATGTAAAAGAGAAAGTCAAAAACACCATGTGGTTGAAGCAACTTGGCCGGAAAAGTGAACATTATGTTTTGCATTTTAACCCTACTTGGGATCACGAACAAAAATTCTACATAGGGGCAGATATAAAATGGAAGGCTAAAATGCTAATAGTTCAATTGAGAACTAGCTCACATTGTTTGAGATGCGAAACGGGAAGATGGAAAATACCTAAAGAGGAGTGGTTAGATAGGATTTGTTGTTTCTGCTCTTCGGGTTTAGTGGAGACAGAGTGGCACTATGTTATGGAGTGTAAAGCCTATGAGGACATCCGGTATTGTTACTTTGATTTGTTAAAAGTCAAATCTTTAGTGGCTTTGTTTGAAGAAGAGAATATTGATAAGACAACAAGTTACTTGACCAAAATACATAGCAGAAGAAACAAAATAAGCAAAGAGATTGAAAACAAGAATAGGTAGTTTGGTGCGGTGGTTTTGTTGTGTTGGCAAAGGCAGTTTTCTAGTTTCATCTCTTGGGTCCCATAGACTGGTGGGTCTCATGGACGTAATTAAAATCATTCACTCATTCATATGATGAAAGATGCTTCTTGACGGAGGGGTTTTTCAGACTGGCAAAAAGTGCAAAAATATTCTAAGTTTGGAAATTTTTCACTATGTAACGTGGGAGACGCTTGTGCAATCAATGTGCAAATCAACTTTACGTGTCCGTACATGTGAAAATAGTGAGATACAGTCATGTACACATGTCAGTAGTGGTAACATCTCTACATGGTCAACCTCAACAACTGATGTTGTGTTTACAAAGCATGAAGTGGTGAAAATGGATGAAAATCATTAAGCAGAAAGCAAATCTGGACCCCTGTAGCTCAGGTGTG
The DNA here is from genome assembly GCA_007115665.2 of Sequoiadendron giganteum. Taxonomy (NCBI): domain Eukaryota; kingdom Viridiplantae; phylum Streptophyta; class Pinopsida; order Cupressales; family Cupressaceae; genus Sequoiadendron; species Sequoiadendron giganteum. The sequence goes on along the minus strand of CM021106.1, from coordinate 246,073,963 downwards.
CCCTTCTTTTTGGAGGCTTAGATCTTGTTGCATGTGCTTGCTGATGGATTCAGTCTCTTCAAAATCAGTCTGGCTTTCTGACGAGCTATCAAGCTAAGGTGTACATAGTGCAGAACTCCGATTATCAAGGCCAGAAGTTGAGATTACAAGCAGGAAGCAAGTCACAAAGATTGTCATGTTAATGGTTTGAGCGCCCCTGTAGCTCAGGGGCGCCCTTGAATTTGGCTTCCCAGATGGATGAGTTTGTAGATAAGGTCTTCCTGAGATCTTTTCCTGTTCAATCTTGCTTCTCAACACATCAGTTCGCTAGACAATCCGACATTTTGAGTGATCGTAACAGAGGTTCTACCGAGCACATAAATCAGAGGATGGAGAAATCTAGCTATACATAACTGCATATCTGTAGGCTAGGGGCGCCCAACCTTTAGGCCTGACAGATGGGGTTATTTGCATTGGTAGTCTTCACGAGACTTGTGTGCAATTACTCCAGTTATCCGACGAGTCCAACCGTTAGCCTCTGGGATTTGGCAAACGCTCGTACGTGCGAGGTCAGTGTGGTGAGATGCTGAAAAGTGAAAGCAATAAAAAATGGCTAAGTATGGCAAGTACACATCTCCTTGAAAAAGGCGCCCTTTTTGTTGAGGTCTTAGAAGCAGTTTTCTCGCTTCGTCACCTCCAGAGACATCTCTTGTAAGTTGATTCAACTACACAGAGAGACAGATGTTGCACGAATCAGAGCACTCTAGCTCCCGGTCTCAGGGGTCAAAGTATGGTGTTCAGATGAAAGTCACTTTTGTCAAAAGGGTTTGTGTGCCTTCATAGGCCAGGGGCACCCATCTTTTTGGGATTCCTGATGCAACTTTCAGATACCTTACATATAGTCGTTGGATGTAGAGTACTTCCAGTCGCGTAATGAACGTATCATTCAGTCAACAGGGTTCATCGTTCACCAGTGGCAGCAGTTTGAAGTGTCAGATGGCAGAATGGAGAAATGACTAAGTTTGGTGACCTTGCATCAATTTAATCAAAGGCGCCTAATTTTCTGAGGTGTCAAATGTTTGTTTTAGCAGTTGCAACTCCCAGCAGACATTTCATCCTTGCTATGCAGGCTTCGCAGTGGATGTCTCAGATCAATCACAGGTTCACTCAGTTACCTAGAAATAAGAGCGAAACATAGCCAACTGTAACTTTGCAGTCAACTATAAAATAGGAGATAGTCAAAAATCTAATAACTCTTGCAAATGGATGCCTAGAAGGTCAAATTTGGACTTTCTGGAATCAGTGAAGTTTGCCGAGCACATCCAAATGCTATTTTTGGCTAAATAATTAAAATAATATTTCAGTATTTAGTTTTTGCAAGCAAAACATTAAATGGTGATTTTCTTCGAAAGATTAAATATTGGCGCCTCTTTTAATGTTTATTCAATTCGCATGTTTCAAATTAAATATTATTTTTATTCACGAGACTCAGAGTCAGTGGCAGTTCAACTGGTGGAGGGCCAATCAAATTATTTCTTCCAGATTTAGGGTTTCAGAGCTTGCAGTCTTGCTTTTATGGGACGACTTTGTTTATTTATTGCAAGTATGGCTCCATTTCTCATTCATCCAGCTTAGAGAATTCAGATTTCTTCAAGAGATTAGCGAATTTTCATCAGACAATCAAGTGCGAAGGCAGAAACATTCTTTTGCAGGTAGAAATCTAGATTCAACAGCAGATTCAAAACAAAGTGGCGATTTTTGAAAGAAGAAAAAATAAAATAATAAAAAAATGTCTTTCTTCTCTTCTAGAATTCTTCCATTTTCTCTTCTAGAATTCTTTCACATGTTCGAAGAATTGGCAAATTTTGGCAAAACAAAACAGCTGGATTGATTCAGAATGATTTCCTCAGACAAACCCATGTGCTAGAATTTTAAAGAAAATTTGTTCCAGAACATCAGTTCTCGAAGCTGTAATTTTCTTAGTTGAAATTCCTTTGCATGGCTATGTAGAAGTCGAATTTTTGCATTTCTAACGTTCTAGGTTGTCTTAGAGTCATTTTTTGAGCAAAATGCATATCTCAAAATTTTCCATAAAATTTTACCTTCGACGAGCTATTTTTAGCTTTCTAGAAAAATTGTCAGAATATAGTCGTGTTCACAATAAACAGGCGAGTTTTTCAGAATGCAGTTCATACAGCTCGAATTCAAGACCAAGTCACTCTTAACTCATGACTTCATTGGAACAGTTGATACAAATCTACATAATGTGCTTTCAGAAGCAGTTTGGGATCCACTCAAGATCAAAGATTTGATAATCTAGAACATTCAGCACTCCGGGTTACTTGAGGCCGCTTCCATACCTTTCTCAGTTCATTGCGTAGAGTTTGTAATGTCTTGTATTAAGCATTACAATTTTGCTACACGAGAGATATAGTCAGTAGATGGGCGTGTTATTTGCAGTCTTAAACCCCTAGATATTGAGAGAAGTCTGGGTATTCCTGAACATCTAGATGGTCTGGTCATTTCTATGAGTTAGAGCGAGCAAGCATTCAATGTTGAATTAGATAAGTGTCAGAGTAAGATGACAGAGAGGGGGCTGAAACAGAAAAATACCAAGTTGCCAAACAATGTAGGTCGTGGCGAATACAGGGATGAGTATGCAATTCTGATTACACTGCTTAATCGTGTCTCAGGTCATGCAAATGCAAACAAATTCCACCCATGGATGTATTATATCATTGGTTGAATCATCTTTGGGCAAGAGCATTATGACTAGGCATCCTTCATTAACGATGCTATTCACGAGCAAATCACTAGTTTCTTAGTTGTGCACCAGTTTCATATGTGTTCCTACCTCGTGTACTTGATCGCCTATCAGGGTCAGTTTAACGGGTTGAACACAGTGGGCATACTTAGTGCACAAAAAGTCTATCGTTACTATGATCAACTCGAGTTCACAAAGGCTGAAAGTCATTTCAAACGTGTGTAGGAGGCTTTCTTGACATATACAGTGAGAAACTTGGACTGGGAGTTGCACATTCATATCTCAGCAGTTGCCAGAACGACAATGGAACGATGGACAAACTGGTACATTCAATTACCTACATACACCTACATCCGTGTCTATGGATACACAGGAAATCCAACAATGCTACCATGCTATCCTTCGGATAAGATAGTGTTCATGGAGTTTTTGAGGCAGATGTATGAGGTTCATAAACGTTTGTGCAACAAGCATAAACAGGCTGCCAACTTTCCTTTGCAATTCAGGATATATTGGTGCAAGACAATAGTTGATGCTAAAGCTACAGGGCAAGAGTTAGAGAATTGCAAACTCAAGTACTTGGTTAACACACACACATATGATCCTTGGGGTCATTACGCAACACGCCTTGGTAGTCGTTCTTATCACAAACCTACGATGGAGGACTACTGGGTGAATTGCGAGGATGACTTCGAGGTACGCAGACGCAACTACAATAGGTTCTATCTTCCGCAGATATCTATCTTCTTGGCAGAAGAGGTGGAAGGTTTGTCTTTGGACGAGGGAGATGCACTTCCCTAGTTTTACAGAGAATAGGTTGATGGACAACCATTGCCGACAGTTAATTGGTACGCCAAAGAGTTCTCATTGGTGAAGGAGAGGTCGAGCAGAGTCATCCAAAATAGTATGCTTTATCTAGAAAGCAGAAGGACCAGGAGGATATCCATGCCTAGAGCGAAGCCGCCACCAGTGGGTGTTGTACTACCTTCCTCGTCAAAACCCAAGCAAAAGAAGAGGAGTAACCCTCCTAAGAAGAATCCGATGCCTAATAACTCAAAGGGAAAGGCACTCACTGCTGTTTCACAGGTAGAGCCTGTCAGAGAAGTTGTTCAGAGGTCACCACAGCCTGAGGTTCAGCGACATATGCCGTCACCGACACCAGAGCGGCCTCCAGTTCCAATTCATATCGATTTGGACTTGGATTCACCGCCTCGCAGTAACACCTCTACTCATTCACTTTCGTCGGATCCTCCCATGACTAGTACAGATCATTCCAGTGGGATTAGTCGGGTTCGTCTTGGCTTGAGAGTCAGCTGGGTAGAAAGAGGAGACAACCATCTTATGTGCTTGATCATTTAGATTTCGATCATGTTACAAATGCGCCTGACAAAAGGATCAAGAAACAGGTCCACATTGAGAGGAATGCAAGTAAGGAGATCGCCGTTGAGATTGCCACACCCCCAGAGGATAAGAGTTTGAACGAGATGGAAGCTCAAGACTTCGAAGTGATCACAATCAACTTCGGTAGAAGTACTCGGCAGACGGAGATTGATCTCCTACAAGTTGCTACAGATAGTGCAAGGGATAGGATGCTGAAGGATGGAGAAGATAAGTCAACCCTTAAGGCTGAAATACAGTAGCTTCGCCAGTATATTTCTAGCCTTGTACACAGGACATGGAATGCTGTCACCGCACTTCCACATATGTTAGAACCACCAGCACAACAGGGTCAGCTTGATCACTTGGTTGCATATGGAAAGCGGTTAGATGAGTGGGAGGAGTTTCTTACTAGAGGCCACCTTGTACTTTCAAAGTTATACCAGTTGTGGTACAATGCATGTGAGCTCTGTCTACAACTGCAGGATGGGGAGTGTGACTTGGCTATTAGTAGACCCAGGAATGAGATCCTGATTACTAACCTAGGGTTGTCATTTGGATCAGTGACAGATGCACAAGATAAAGAGGATGTCTATACTTGGAGAACATAGTTGATCTTCAAGGCTAAGATAGAAGAAACGATAACATCAGAGTTGGCTGAGAGCAGAGAGCATGTCACTAGTGCACTCCTCTATGTAAGAAACTTAGTGTCTCAACTATCATGCTAGTATCAGTGTGTGGGTGGTGACTATGTCGAGCTTGCTGATGTTCAGTTAGAGCTCCAAACACTTATTCACGGTATTTTTAGTGGTGAGACCATTGGCTGTAAGATGAATTAGCTTAGAGTCATGTCAACATTGTCTCATGAGGCAACCAGGAGTAAAGGCGAGTTTCAGTGTCAGATCACTAGTGGAGAAGACATGCTGCATAAACATGGGATACTTCGTCGGAGCTTCAGTTCCCCAGAAGGTGACGCAATCGATGACTTCATGGATGGGTTGATTGCTCGGGATCAGGGTCAGTAGACTTCAGTTCTAGCCTTTCGGGATAGACTTCATGCACAACATTTAACTTGACATCTCACATATGTCTATCTTGGAAGTATCTACATTCACTTGGAGTTTATTTTCTAGGATTTTACGTTAACTAATGGTAGTATTCCAGTTAACTTGCTTCCAATAAGGATGTGCATGCTTACACATTGTCCACTTAGATTAGATGTTTCGGTTAACTGATGGTAGCTTGCCAGTTAACTGTATAGTTTCCATTATTAGGGTTTAGTAATAAAATCTTGCATGCATTGCAGGACTGTAGTTGACTCAAGGTGATTTTAGGGTTGCCTACACCTTTGACGCCTATAAATAAGAGCTTTCAGCTCATTTGTAAATAACTGTTGCATGAGAGAGTAATATATGCTGTGCCACCTTGCCTGTAATATTGCCTATTTTGTATCTGTTCAAGAGTATTTGTTATGATGATGAATTGTTATGCCACTTGGATTTCATGTAGTTATTATGGTAAATGCTCATCTTAGTTAAATGGGGTTGCTAGTTTGATCGTTGTTGTATGTGTGTCTCGTCTATGCAATACACTGTCCTAGTTGCTTACCTTGTGTTTTGTGTTTAATAAGCCTATTCAGATTGAGAAGATCGTTGTGCCACCTTGCCTTCAAGTTTAGAATTTGTACCTAAAGCTTATCGTGTGATGTGCGTTTCAATAAACTTATTCAGCCAAGCAAATAGTTGTGCCACCTTTCCTTCACGTTGTGAATCTGTGCTTAGTTTATCGTGTATTTGTTTGTTCTAATAAACTTCTTCCCTGCCAAGCAAATAGTTGTGCCACCTTGCCTTCACGTTGTGAATCTTATCTGAAGTTTATCGTGTAATCACATTCCCACTCCATTTCCTCATGCTCTGTTTACTTGAGGAAACTGGATAGATTTATAGTAGTTAGCTTAGTTGTAGTTAATGGTCTGCGAAACCAGAAAATCCTTAGCTGCAATGTTCTAGGTTTTCTTAACCTTGTGCCTCTTTCAGCTAAGATAAAAAAGATAGGATTTAGAATACTTTATTTTTTCACGCATATAAACAAAAGAGGGAGCTTCCCCTCCTAATTTGAAGAGCACTCATTACGTAGTGTGCATAGCTCTCCGTTTTGACTCACACTAGAGGTGTTAATTATTACGCCAACAACCCCCTCAAGTATTTATAAGAGAGAAGCTCTGAGAAAAAGGTGGGAGGATCCCAACAAACTTGAGAAATTCTCTCAACCACTAACTAACTGGAGTTGACTTATTCAACATTACAAGTCCTATTGTATTTTAATTTATAATGTAATTACATGTAATTACAAGTTACAAGTTTACAAGTGATACTATCACATGTAATTACATTTTTCCATTTTACATGTAATTTGTCAAAACTAAATTACAAGTACACAATTGAAACTATTTTAAGTGTCTGAAAACACGACTTGAACTACATCATCCTTGATTGGGTCTTCATGCTGGTGTTTGGAAAACATTCTTCCATCTCTGTTTTGAAATCATTCTATGCTCAATCATGTCACTTATTCAACTCCTTGTGTGGCTTCATCATGTTGTTGTTCTTTCTTTGTATCATTCTCCAGCCTTGGAATTTGCTTGAAAAATAAGGCCCATGCCTTATATTATTGATTTGGTAGGTCATGTGTGCAAATAGGACTAACGAGAATGAGACAAAGGGGCTGCAAAAGTGGGGCCAAAGTTCAATTTCGGGTTTTGGAAGGCTGACTGCAAGTGCAAATGAAAGGTGACTTACTTGCAATGTGGAAAAACATTATTACAAGTAAACTTTACAAGTATGGGAAGAAAAAATGATAAGACTTGCAATGTGGAAAAATGTTTTTACAAGTTTAAAATGCTATGTAAAACCCTATTTCAAGCAAATCGGGTTTTTAAAAGCTCATTGCAAGTTACTTTTTGAAAATCACTTGTAATAGGGCTTTTAAACTCTTATTAAAAGTTACTTTTTGACTTAAAAGTGAAATCGGGTTTTTTGGAGCTCATTGCAAGTTACTTTTTGATTTAAAAGTGAAATCGTGTTTTTTGGAGCTCATTACAAGTTAACTTTTTTGACTTAAAAGTGAAATTGGGTTTTTTGGAGCTCATTACAAGTTACTTCTCACATAACTTGCAATTTCATCAGAAAGCATCTACAACTTGTAAGTTATTGAAAAAGTCCCTACAACTCACTTGCAAGTCATTCAAAAAGTTCCTATTACCTGTAAGTTATATAAAAAGTTCCTATAACTCACTTGCAATAAAGAACTAAAACCCCTACTTGTAGTAATGCTTCAAAAACCCGAAATTGACCCAAAACATAAGAAAAATGACTCAAAAACAAGGCAAATGAAGTTGGAATGTGATGAAATTTGGGGCAAAGATTCAAAATGACCCGAGGAATAAATTCCATTTCTGAATCAAAATTTTTTCACCTCGTAAAGCGTGCCTTGACACAAAAAGATCCCTTGTTGCAATGGTGATAAAAAATCTTCAAATTGGACAAAACAAGGGGTAAAACATGTCAAAATGCTCGCAAATTTCGTAGAAGGCAAAATAGGAAGGAGACCAATGGCTGCACAATTCAATTGGAGAATTTTGGTGCCTCGGAATGCATGCCATTGAGATTTAAGATGAAATTTTAGGCAAAATTTCATATGGGTTGTCCAATTTTGAGAGTTCGAAATTGGGGACAATAGTTGACAACCTCTATTTTCACCATTCAATGTGTTTCTTGCAGATCAATCCAATTTTCAGATTGTGATTTTTCATTTTAAGCAAAGGGGTATTTTCTTTTTATGTTTCTAGGAGATTAAATGCAAAGTAGAACAATTTTTAGAGTTGTGGATTTCAATAAAGAGTGAAAGTGTCAAATTGAATTTTGAGAGCTTCATCAATGGTTTTGGATGCGAGTCACAAAGGTTTATGCAATAATCAAAGTCTTAGAAATCTCAAAGGATTTCAAAGCTTTATGAAATGTTTTGCTATGCTGCATGAGAACAAAGGAAAGCATAGTGAAATCATAATCATCTAGAGCCTCCTTTCGGAAGTCTATTTTTAGCTCGTGGTAAAAATAACTCATAAACATTTTCAAGAACAAGAGCATATTCCATAATAAGTTATTTATAGTTGGATCCTGCTATTTATAACTTTTTCTATTTTTAGCATTCTCTATTTTTAGTAGAGTATATCTTATCATGCGAGAGATGAAAGGTTTTGAGGGATAATTGTAACATTTTAATCATCAGTTGAATTGATAGTTAGTATTAAATTAGAATTAGTGGATGAGATAATTTGTAATAAAATTTGTAGATCATACGAGTAGTCATAGTAAGGGTAGAAGTGCAGTTAATTTATTTTATTTATTTTCATGCAGCTTTGTAAATAGTATAAATAAGTGCCTTTTTGCATGCAGAAGGCATTAATGAATGGTAATTCTAATGCTTGCAGATTGTTGAAATGGCTATTCATGTAGTATTTGTGATTGTTCAATGTTTATTTGCTCAATAGAATCTATTATTCCTATGTCTTTTCTAAGTATCTATTGAAATGTTTTGTTGTGTGCTGAGGTATATTAAATTACTTCTATTCAGTTTGTAAGCTTTGTTTTGCAAGTGATTTCGAAGTTAGATATTATGACTTTGTATTGAGTCCATTTACTTTACCAAAGCCATCGTGTTTTTATGTATTAGCCCATTGAATTCATGTGTACTTGCCTTGCTCAGTCTTTGCATTTATTTGAGCAATACAAACATGCAGTTATATGATTTAATTTCAATCTATATGTATAAAATCCCTTGCCTTGTGTTGAAAAATCGTTTTTTCCTTTTACACCAAGTCCGTCCAAAAAGACGCATTTAAAGTTTATTCCACTTGAACATGAGAGCATTGCCTAAAACACAATAAGGTTTGTAAATTGCAAGTATATATTGTTGATAGTAGGTTAAGTTTTATGTGTTAACCTATTGAATTCATGTGTACTTGCCTTGCCCAATCTTTGCGTTTATTTGAGCAATACAATTATGCAGTTATATGATTTAATTTCAATCAGAATGTATAAAATCCCTTGCCTTGTGTTGAAAAAGTGTTTTTTTCCTTTTACGCCAGGTAAGTCCAAAAAGACACATTTAAAGTTTATTCCACTTGAACATGAGATCACTGCCAAAAACACTATAAAGTTTGTAAATTGCAAGTATATATTGTTCATAGTAGGTTAAGTTCTATTTTATAGGGAGCTACACCTTCTAATTCAAAGAGTTGTTTTATCGCATCTCTATTTTGTTTCGTGTCACACAAAAAGGTGCGAATTAAAACACTAACAATACCTAAGGGGGAGTATTAGATATGATGTAATGTTAGTCTGCTAGGAAGAAAGAAATAAATTATATTAATGTCCATGGATGACCAAAAGTAGGCTTATGGGACTTAGGAGAACAACAATATACAATAGAGAGTTAAAAGTCCCACCATGGGGAAGGAAAAAGATAAAAGGTACAAAGCAATAACGGACCACTAAAACAAGTAGTCAAGAAATACGTACAAATAGCTAAGAAAGGGGAACAAGAACCCCGAAGAGCAAAGAGCAACCACAAAGGATATGTGAAGAACATCAAGTAACATTGTCTAGACTAGAAATGGTGAAGTGGTTAGTGCTGTAATCAGTCATTGTGAAGGGGCTGATACAAGATCTAATAATGCTCATCATGGAGTGTTGGCGACTAGGATCACACCTAACATCCAAGATTGAATTAACCCTTGTAGTAGCGAAAAGCTTGTAATATGCATCTGCCTTGTGAGTAGAGAGGTGGCTGGAGAGGAGTAGATCTATGCCAATATGAGGAAGTTGGGCTGCACAGTTAGTAATAAATAGGATCATGACTTTGAGGGGGAACATGATAATGATGGTAAATTATAACTTACAATGTAAAAGTTAAATTATAATGTAAGTTATAATCGCCAATGTAACTTCCCCATTCAATAACAAATACAAGAATAAACATATTTTATTGTTTGCCCTAAAATTTTCTTAAACTTTGTGCATTCCTTTTTCGAGCATGAGTTAATAATGTCAATCATTTCATCCCAATGTTAGTCTTTGTATGGTCTAGAAATTGGTCATACTGCCCAATTATGTAGCTGAAAGTGCATTTTGTGATTTAGAGTGTTTGCTTGTAAGCATTGGACTCATTGTAGGGTGTTAACTAGGTTTTTGAAACACTATACTTGAGAATCCATATAGTGAGAAGGATTGGCAACCTTTTGAATGGCTATTTCTACATGTACTTTATGGATGGGGTTAACAATTTATGCATATAGGTTTTGCTATTTTGTTTGTCTATCATATTATTCCTGAGGGAAATTGCTGAAACCATCATGTAATGCAATAAACTAATGTAGTAAAGTTTGTACTAGCAGAGCCTTGTATGAATTTTATTTTATTATAACCAAATTGATAATAAATACAATAAAACAATTTCAGTTGAATTACTTAGCATCAAGCCTAGATGAAGCCTTTATTGTTAATTTTGGCATCCAACGATATCTTTAAAGTCTTAGGGACCTTTAAAGGCATCAAGAAAAGTTTCAAACTCTGCAAAAAGTCCTTGGGCATGTGTATCTTGACAATAAGAAACTGTAAAAGATAACATTGCATTTAATTGATTATTTTGTTTCATTTTCTTAATCACCACTTGCAATTCGTAAATGAAGATTTTTGATTTAGTTGTATATTGCATTATTTAGTGATTGAATGTGTACAATCAAGCTTGTTAGGGTTTAATCATTTATTTTGCATATGTGCAGTTTGTGTGTTCTGCTTCGTTGGGGAGCCATGGATGCAGCAGCCTACCCAGAAGCATCAAAAAGAGTGTTTGAACTGTTATGGGAGGTTTCAAATTTAAAAGGCATGGAATCTTCAGATTTGTGGGTGAAGGCACGCATATCCGCGATTCATGCATTGACCTTCTATGAGGTTTGAGGTTTTATATTTTTGATTGTTTTTTGTACAGACTCAGTTAGAAAGCATCTTCTGGAGTTGCTCGAGTTTGTGAAAATTATTTTGAAAATACGAACTTAACAATGATGATGACTATGATTGATTTTTTTGAGTTAAGATATTTTTCTTTGTCTAGATTAACTGAGTTTCAATAAGAAACAGAGAAAAATATAATGTAAATAAAGAATCATCCAAAATGAGTTCCAATGGGATTTTTTTCTAGCCTGTGAACACCTTCAATAGGTAACAATTGATAATTTCAATTTGACAAATCATCCAAAATGATGGTTTTCGATTTCTGATCTTTCTAAGTGAAGAATCTTTCCCAATGCAATAAGACCCAAAACTCGGAATAGCTGGCAGGAAACTGACAGCATTGCCTTCTATGTTTGAGTTTTGCAACTCCCTCAGAATTGATATTTTATGGTAGTCTTTATTCATTTTACTTGAAAGTAGAAGTGAAATATTTGGGAAAACTGGATGAGGCTAGATTTAATGAAGGATAGTCACAAAGCAAGAGAAATGGCCAAGAATTATCCAGGGTAACCAAGAGTTGTATCAGAAAATAAATTCATTTCCTTAAAACAGAATGACAGATGAAAAGTTTGAAGCAGTGAGATGTTGCAATGTAGATTGTTAAAATCTTTCTTTCCCATGAATAGAGCTCAGCCAAGAAACAAAAGAAAGACATTTGAAGACTGAAAGTTTCCAAGAAACCTCTGAAACTAACAGTTTTTGAAATTCTGTTTTTCATATCTGTAAACAGCAAACTTGGTTTGAGACTCTTTGCTCGCCAATTATGATATTTTGTAAATCTAACTTATAATCATCTTGCAATGAAGTTAAGTAATTTTTTTTAAAGGGTCTAGAATGTCTTTCTGATCCAGTCATCTTGAGCAACTATCATTCTTATTTGACAACCTTGACAGATTCACAGATACAGCAGAGATTCTCAACTGAAGGCAAATAAATTTTCTGCTTCATTGACCTTGAATGTGTTTGGAGTTTGAAGTTCTATGTTCAACTTGAGTTGACATGATTCAAAGACTCTTTACCTCAGCTTTTTTGGACAACATTATAAATCTTCAATAGACATTTAGAAGCAAGATAGGTGTAATAAATTCTATTGAATAACAAATTGTAAATTTAACATTAATACTCAGTGAACAACAATTTAGCAACACGTAGGCTTTACGGTTACCATTAGCCATCTAAGTGAAATGTAGGACTTATTTATGATTTTTTCAATGCAATTGCATGATAAAATAATAATAACTAGCTATGAATTCTACTCTAAGAATAGTTGATTGCGTGAAATTCAATATTTATTACAAAATTCTATCCAGTATTTCAAAATCTAAAACCAAATTGATGGTAAAGATCTCTACAAATTAGCACTTAGGAGTCGCATCTCTTGAATGCCAATAGGTATAAAATTAGAATTCTAAAAATAGCCTTCTCAAAAGGCTCACTGATCTAAAAATAGCATGGGCTATAAGTAGCGCTATCTAAAAATAGTAAATCCTAGAATATTATCTTCCCTTTGGAAAATGTGATGGCTAAAAATAGATTTTTGGATAGGTAGCTTTAGATAATTTTAATGAAGCTTTCCCCTTGTTTTGATCATGGGGGATTTGGGATACTTTGAAAACACCTTGAAACTTGTATTGATGATGATATGCCAAACAGTTGAACTTGGAATTTTTTGTGGTGGCAAATTCATTGCTGAAAAATGACTTCTTTATTGTATCGAACATGTCTTAGAGTTCCAAGGGGAATTGGAGAAAATAGGTGGCAAAGCCACATCATATGTATGCTAGAGGAGATTTGCTTTACATTCGTCACAAAAAAGTGTGCTTGGAAGAACTTTTCATGACATTTATCACCAAAAAGTATGCCTGTAGGAACTCTTCATGGCATCACAAAAAACTGCACCAAAGGAACTTTTTACGACATTTGTTAGTAAAAAGTGCATCTAGAGGACATTTCATGACATTTGTCACTAAAATATGCACCTGAATACTACCAAACTTTTTCTTATGAAATATAGTTATACAAGTTGTTTGACTCTTTTAATGGAGATTTAGCATAACTTTTTGCTAGTAAAGCTACGCAAGAAGTGCACTTGCATTTGAATGCTTTTTAAATTGGTTTTCAAGATGACAAAAATCAATTAAAAGTGCCCTTAATTTGTTTGAAACCCCTTCAAGTCTGGGTCAAAGTTTGACATGGTGATGCCACTTTAAGAGAGTGCTCAAACCTGACTTTAGTGACAATCTGTCCCTTGGCATTAATCACTAGTATTTCTTTCATTTTTCATGTTTTAGCATACTTCACTTAGGGTTCGGTGATTCCAAAACTGTGCCTTATGTCTGTCCTTTGAACTCCTTGCTAGTGTGGATCACTTAGAACATTGCCGTTTTAACCTGCTGTTGCAACTCCCTGTTGAGTATGGATCAAAGTATACTTTGCTACCTTACACTGCCTTTGATCCTGATTTTACATGGTTTTGCCAATGGATCTGTGTGCCACACTTAAGACAGCCTAACTATTGCTTTTAGGCAAAGTTCTGTTGGGTTCAAGGTACTAAAACTTGTAATTGCCCCTTCTTCGACCTAAGTGTTCATTGAGGACCCTTCAGCCTATTTCATTCCCGTAGCCTAATTCAAGGATTTGGAGAGGGAATAATTTAATTAGTAAATAAGGTTGTCTTAAATTATTATCTTTCGAGCAACTTGTATTTAGTTAATTATGTTGTAAAGTTGAATATTTAATATTATAGAGTGATAAAGATGGGACCAAAAGTAAAATAATATATAGCGACTTTATAAGGAGCTGAAAGAATTATTAGTTAAAGTAATTTTTAAAAATATAACCTTCTCGAAAGTACCACCGGGGAATTTAAAAGCAGGTTGAGGCATCTCTTGGATTCATTCTGGACAATTGCATTTCTTTGAAACTCGAGTTTTGGTATTGAGCAATATTCTATCGCCATTGGATGAAAACCCCAAGGTGAAGATTGGATTCGGTGAAGAGATTTCACCCTAGCAAATGCAGAGTGAATTCTTGTTGAATTCACTAGTGAGCAAAATGACAAACATTTCTACTTTGTGATTAATGATTTCAAATTTCTAAGATAGTTTGATAATTTTGATTGGAGATTTCAGGAAGAGGCCAACTAGTATGGCTTGACAGGGGAAGAAATTAGAAGTTTGGACGATGTGTATATCTGGTCATATGGGAATCAAGCTACATTCCAAAATACTAGGTCTCGTTGAAATTTGCTGACAAATTTGTTAAAGGTCATGAGCGTTCTAGGGGAAGTTGATTGGATATTTAGAGCTGCTATACCTGTTGTCACCTACAATATTGTTTAGGCAAGCATATTGATCGTGTCCCATAGAGGTATTCATATTTTGTGTTGAAATAAAGGAATCGTGTGGAAAGATTAGGGTGTGGGGTTTCGCTTGGAGTTTTATCTTGGATTGTCACCTTTGCATTCAACATAAATGCTATTCATGGAGGTCACAATATTCTTGGTGTGACATCAGAGACTTACGTGAGGGTTTTTGGACATGAATAGCAATCTGTAGTGATAAATAGTAGGCACTGAAATTATCAAGTGCGAGTTATCCTTGGTAATGGTTGATGATTATATGAGGATGGTTTGTGGATGTTAAACAGAGAGTTGGAAAGAATCACAAGGAATCAAAGAAGGATAAATGAAGTTGAATGGGGCACATTTAGGAAATGTGATGTCCCCGCTTTTTAAATGACACCAAAAGGAATTGAAATTAATTAATTAAATATTTAAAATGGTCTTTATCTATCTTTTTAAGACTTTTTAATTATTTAATTAATTAATTATAATTGTAACTTGATAAAGTCGCTATTCAAGTCTTTAATGAAATAATTCAGTTTTTTAAATTGAAAATTGGCATAATAAAATAATGATCGGAGAGTTGAGTAATCATCACGGAGTATGAATATTACTTGGTTTTGTTCTGTGGGTAACTGAGAACGGAAACTCTCAGGGACTTAAGCCTTGCTTGGACGGAATCCCAATCATGGCGTATTGGTAGTATTTGCTGAGACTTCTCATCATGGTAGAAACTTTTAGTTCTATGGCGCTCTTAATATTTGATATCGACTAGTTTGTGCAAACGGGATTGTAAGAAGAGGTTTGAAGACACACAGTGATGGTTGATTGGGACATCTTGATAACGAGATTGATCTTCAAATATTGCTGTAAGGTTAATACATCCGCAGTCGATTGTTAACAATCGATGTTGGCAATTATTCAAGGACCCGATATTGGATGTAGTGATCCATGCCTTTGCGTTGTGAAGAATCTCATGGTCGGCCATTCGAGATATCAGAGGAAGAAATAGAATTGCAAGTTGATGGGTTGTTGTAGTAGTCGAATACACATACACATGAGACATATAAGACATCTCGATATCGGGAAGTGATGGTGTTAATGGTAGCAAGATGGTTGGCGTAAAATATTATCATTGGCACTAGGCGTCTAGAGTGCCCGATTCACATAAGTGTGTGATGCACATTCATTCTTATTATCTCTGTTATATGCTGTAGCGAGAGTGATTCAAAGACGTCTTTCAATGTTCTTCGGGCCTTGCTAGTGCTATTCTATATCTTATGCTAGTCGATGAATCTTAACAGGGGACGATTTAGTTATTTGCAGGATCGCTTGTTATATGGCCATGTCTGGGATGTAACATGAAATAGCAGTTGACATGGGCAGAATCTTGAGAGTCGACAAAAGATTTGAGGAATTTATGTTTACAATGTAAATAGTCTTCAGAACTGGAAATAATCATGTTATCGAGATTTTCTGAAGGTTCCCGTTGCATTATTGAAGAGCCGCGACCTGTCTATTTTTCGACACCTCTATATGAAATAGGAAGCTAGCCGAATGAGGTCAGCAATGTCCCATGTATTTGAGTGTTAGCAGATGTAATGATTATTTTCCGATGCATTTATACAGTTCTGAATAGAGTTACAAACCATTTGATAATAACGGCCAAGAGTTAAATCTGTTATATGATTACATGTTATTGCATTTATACAATCTGGTACTTACCATTCTAATTCTGGGTTATATATAAAGCTCGTAGTTATATCTATAATTCAATTCTTGGATATGGTTTGAAATTTGTTTCAAATTGATAACTCATATTGAGCTTGCTGAGAGTCTAAGCATATTAAAGTTCAACAGATTTCATATTTAATCTCAATATACCAGAAGACAGATAGAATTAGTTTGACAAATGACATTGTCAAACTTGTGAACTCAATAATAATCTTGGCCCGAGATGTCGGGGTTATTACAGGAAAGAAGATATACAAAACCATCATAGCTAAGGGTTGAATTCAATATTAGAAGCTAATAAGTGAATTCAATATTAGAAGCTAATAAGCACTGTGTAACTTGAAGTTTAGGTCAAGTCTTATTTATATTTGCAATGTAATGGAATGATTTCTGTTTATATGCAATTAAAAATCATTGATGGTTGCATAGTTTACATATATGTTATTTCCTTCCATGTACTCTATCAAACATCTAGAATATTCAATTCAAAACAACAAAAAAACTCACCAATAACATGTTGTCAATATTCATAAAGTGTAGAGCAAACAACTCCTCCCATTATAGTAGTATCAAAGTTGGTGTTCCTGTCAGCTTCTGGGAAGTTTCAATTGAATATAGTGAGAGTTTTTTATGTAGCCTAAAGGGTCATAGACGTATTATATTAGAAGAAAACCACACAATCCATCAGAGAATCCTGAAATTGTAGTGGAAGTTCCCATTACAAATTTTTTCAAAGAAGAGGCTTTAGGAAACATAGGAGACAAGAACAAAAGTAGTACAATGCAAATACTTAATGATCTTGCTAGAGGGCAGAAACAACTATTTCAATTGATAACTCAAGTGATGCAAAATACAAATTCAAATCAAAACAATATAGGTAACAATGGGAATAATGGCAATAATGGTGAAGTTAGTTACACAAATAATCCAGCCAACAATAGTTCTAGGATAGTCAGTGGATCAGCATCTAGACCTTTGATGCCTACATTTTTGCAGAATGAAGCTTAATTAGGAGGCAATCAACGAAATGCAAAAGAGGGTTATGCGAATTGGTTGCATGAGTACCAATCATTAGGTGAGGAGTTTCATGCTGCCATGTCTCTACCAAACTTTTGTCGACTCAAATTGAGAAATAGATCTAGAAGGGACAAGGGTCCTCAAAACCAAGATTTACAGAGGAGGTTGGGTAAATTATCCATCCCCACTTTTGATGGTTCGGACAAATGGACTGCTAGGTATTGGATCTTGAAATTGGATACCTATCTTTCATTAAATTTGATGTTTGAAGTGGAGGCACATGAGTGGTGGTACCATGGTTTATTGACATAGAGACATAACCTCGTTAACTCATTTTTAGAGACTTATAGACAAATTTGACAAGAAAGACTTAGAGTTGCATTTTTGGGAGTTAGCCTAGCTGAAACAGTATGGTACAATTGATACCAACATTTCAGATTTTTGGAGGCTTGCTGTGATGGTGTCAGATGTGTCGAAAAGGAGATTGATAGTTCTCTTCATTGAGGGGTTATTGGAACTACTATGTGGTTGGGAGAAGGGTTTTGATCTGCCAACTCTACTAGATGCCATCAAGAGAGCTAGAAACATGGAGTTCTCTACTCCAAAAACAAAATTCAATCTAATTTTTCCCCACCAAAGAAAGATAAGAGACCAAACATGAGGTATGGAGAAAGAAGTGTTTCTCTTACAAGGGACCATGGGAATTGGGTCATAGATGCCTAGGGAAAGGCAAGGTGCACTATGTTGAGGTTTTTTCTCACAACGAAGAAGAGAAAGCAAAAGGTGGTTAAGGTAAATGAACAAAATGAATTAGAGGAAAAACGAGTTGAATTAGAGGAGCACTCTTGAAGATAAGTTAAGGGAGGTAACCTTGCTACACTTTCTGGTACTGTAATGTCCCCATTCTCAGGGTGACATTTTGATGACTTGATTTTAGCCCATACAACATTCTCGTGTGTTAGATGGCGAGATAAGGGAATAATATTGGCCATGAGAATCATAAATTTTGGAGAGGAATTATCCTTAACAAAAAATAAAGCATTATGTTGATCGTATTTTATTAATATCTCATGGTCCACTTGCAAGTCAAAGCAAACAAGGAGGTCCACTGGCAAGTCAAAGCAAATAAGGAGGTCTACTTGCAAGTCAAAATAAACAAGGAGGTCTATTCTCTCTCCTAGGGCGGTTTAGGAGACTTAAGGGAGGAGGCAACCAATATTTCAATAAATAAAATCAGATCCTTAGATAAGGATGGCTTAGGTGCCTTGGTGAGGAAGGCAAATAATATTTTAATGAATAAAATCAGATGCTTGGATAAGGGCGGCTTAGGTACCTTGGAGAAGAAGGCAAAAAATATTTCAATAAAATACAATCAGATCTTCTCAAGGGTGGACTAGTGCCTTAGGAGAGAAGATAGTGGATATTTTAATATATGTGAAGACCAAATCAGATCCTCATTAAGGCGACTTGGGCTAGCGTGGTTTAAGGTACCTTAGTCTTGAAGTTATTGAATATTTTAATAAAACAAATCAGATTCTCTTGTAAGGGCGGTTTTGACTTGGAGCCTTATTTTAGAAGGCTTGGAAGGCTGAGAGATGTTATGTTTTGGTATTGCTATTTTGTAAAGTCATTTTGAAGAGAGTTGTCTCTTGACTGAAAGTAATTTTCAGTCAATTAAGGGTGGTGCTCCCTTGAATACAGTGGTATGGTGATGACCCTATTCCACCATGAGAGATGAATTCAAATGGAGCTCATCATAGAGCTTAACCAAAGTGCTTTAATAAAGTTTCATTTGCAGATTTGGATTTTGTTTTGTGACACTTTCATCAATATTTGCTAGAAGAGGGTTTTCAAGTGGTTCGCTTGGCAAAGAAGGGCATCTTTGGCAATTTCCAGCTTTCATGCATAATCAGATTTTTGTAACATTAGTCATCAAGTTGATTTCATTTTCAGACCTGAGGATTATTGGCATCTACAACCTCCAATGGGCTGCTACAGTCGCATTTTAGTCATTTCCAGCTGGGCATATCATCCTACTTCATATAGCTTCATTTTCCATTTATACCGCTAGGGTTTGGATTTGTTTTTTGGCACAATTGGATGTAATTGAAGGTCTGAAATTCAAATCAGACTTAACTGATTGTACTTTCCAGCCCTGTCTATTTGTAATCAGCTTTCAAATCAAGTAAGAAGATAAGCTATCTTTGCTGGGTATGTTCATCTATGTTTATGTGACTTGTTTGATTGCCTAAAATCTATGTTCAAGTTCATTTCTTGTTATTTATGCTTGGAACCTTTCAATCTACATGATATAATAAACCCTTGTTGAAAACAAAGGTTAAAAGCAAATCAGAAATTTTCAGACCAGCGAAGGGAAAAATTCAGTTTGAACCTGTAAGGGTTCTTACAGGTACGCCCTGATATAACTCATTGAAGGCGAGAGGAGTATTGCAGGGTTAGTGTGTGACACTGTTGATAGACAGTGGCTCAACCCACAAGTTCATTGATGAGGCCCTAGTGGGAAAGATAGGTCTATATGTAGAAGACTTTGAAGGTTTCAGTGTGATGGTTGCAGATGGATTCAAAATGACTTGCACCAAGAAAGTACCCTATTTGAGCAATGCATTAGGCAATTATATAGTAATTGATGATTTCTTTGTAGTAGGTATAAGGGAAACAAATGTTGAGATTGGGAGTTCAGTGGTTGCATTCACTTGGAAAGTATTCATAGAACTTCCAGACAATAGAGTTGAAATTTAAAGTTGACAAGAAGAAATTTGTTCTTTGTGGGATGTCTAATGGAGTACCTAGGATCATTATTGCCAAGAGGATGGAGAGCATTTTCCAGCATTGTGATGTAGCTTGGGCAGCCCAATGTTTTATTTCCACAAAGGACACTTCAAAGGGGAAGAGAGCATATCATGTGGATATCTAGTCCTTGTTGGGTAAGCATAGTGTGGTATTTAGTGACATTTCCCCAAGTAGGTGACTAGAGAGAGGTTTTGAGCATGTTATTGAACTTGAGGAGGGAGCCAAGCTTGTGATCAACACTCCTTACCATCATTTGAATAGACATAAGGAGGAGATCAAGAAGGCCCTCCAAGAGTTGCTAGATATGGGATAGTTCTAGTCCCTTTGCTTATTTTGTAGTTTTGGTGAAGAAGAAGGATGGGGCCACGAGCATGTGCATAGATTATGGTGCACGTAACAAGAAAACAATTAAGAACAAGCTAAGTTACTAGTTCTGGCATGGGTGCAGGTATGGGTACCAGTACCTAGTATGGCGATACGACAACTTTTTTTCCTTGGGTGTGGGTACGAGATATATATATGTATGTGTTGTACCCAAAATGAAATTTTTGGCATTCTGCTTAAATTGAGCTAAACAATGTAAAAATGCCATCGAAAGTATCTTTTAGGTCAAACCAAACATAAGGTCTTTGTGGGTTTATGTCAAGGAACCTATGGTTAAAATTCTGAAAAACTGAAAATTAGGTTTCTATGCCCCTATTTTTAGGGAAACCCTTGAAAATAGAACCTTCCCGAAAATGATTGAAAATGATTTTGATAGGGCTAATTGACTTCACGATCACATTGATCAAGTCAGAATCATCAAAAGACATGTTTTACTTTGGTGGGTCTATTCTCGTTTTTCAGGAACAAAGTTAGGAGCTTCGCAACCATTAATGGTAGATTGGCCAGTACTAGGTGCTGAAAGCTAAACCTCAAAAGCTCCAACGAAGAAGCCATGGCAGAAAAGGTCAAAAAGATGTTATAACGAGGGAGTTTCTCAAAATGAAAAAGGCCAAAATTTGGCAAAGATGTTATAACGAGGGAGTTTCTCAAAATGAAAAAGGCCAAAATTTGGCTAACTCTGGAACCTCCACATTTTTCTACCAAGGCAAAACCCAGTCTACAGGTAAAAAAGGCGCCCCTCTTGAAGAAAGGCGCCCTTGGATCTCAGATGGCAAATCAAAGCACTTGACACCTTCAGTTCATTCATCTCCTTTGTGTTCGTGTTGTCTCGACAACGCGACCATTAGTCAGATCATTCGATTAAGAGATCAATGACCAACCATCAGCAAAGTGTGGAGGAGCTAACATCAATGAAGATGTCAAAATAGAGAGCCTCAAGCTAAAAGCGCCCCTGCTGGCCAGCGGCGCCCCTCAGTTCAAGGTACTAGATGAACCTGTCACCAACTGCTTCATACAGAATATCTTTCGAGCTTCCTCTCAGCTACATGATCAACTCGATAACCCATTCACTGGACATGCCAAGCGATCACTAGTTGAGATCAAGCAGAAAAAGCCAGAATTGAAGAACTGAAAAGACAAGCCAAAAACTGGCTAAAGCATTGCCAAAAGCGCCCCTCTTGAAGAAAGGCGCCCTTTCTTGAAGGCATTCAGATTTAGCCAGAATCTTCACCGCTTCCCAGGATGACCTTCTCAACTATGATCAATCTCGTCAACGAGACGATCAACAAAGACATCTGACAGCTGAATCACCTGAGGACAAAGATCAAAGAAGGCAATTTAGAACACAGTCCAAACCAACCAAAAGGTCAAAGGCACCCCTGCTGGCCAGGGGCACCCTTGAACTTCAAGGACCTAAACTCACTTTCATTAGCTGATAAGTCAGTCATCTTGTGCAGAGTTGAGTTGGTTACCCAACGCCTCGTCAAGCAGAGTCATCTGATTCATCTATCAATGGGAACGCCAAATCGAAGCACGAAGGATCTGAAAAGGTCAAAACGAAGAACAGTCAATGAAAATTGACTAAGGCATTGTCAAAAGCGCCCCTCTCAAGGAAAGGCGGCCTTCATTCTGGAGGCCTAGACACAGTTTTCTGAGTTGATCTCTCCCTGACATATCTCATCAGGTCAATCCTATCTCAACAATGGAGCTGCCAACCACTGACAAAGATTAACTCGACAGCCAAAATCGAAGATCAAACAGAGGCACTTCAGCTTGCAAAATTGACAAAAAAGATCAACTCCAAGGATGGATGCCTAAAGGAAGTCAAAGCAAAAATGTTGACTTGAGTTAGCAAATTTGGAGGCAAAAAGAGGCCAAACACTCCACAACTAGTGGAAATCAGCTATTGGAACTCCAAATTAGACCTAAATCACGAGTTGGCATCCATACTTGGTGGATCTCAACTCAAATCATCATATATTCCTGGTAGGCGTCCCATTCTTCATTATTCTTTTGCAGGTTGAAAGATAAAACAACAAATAGCTCCCAAGAACACATTTTCAAGATTTGGCAGAGGTTTTGGACGGATCTTCGATATTTTTGAAGATCAGTGGCAGTAAAATTCTTCTTCTCCGAGGATTGTTTACAAAGGCAGATTATTGCAAAGTGGCAGTTTATAACTTCCAGTCCACCTTCTGTCTACTTCCTCTATTTCTGTCTATAATTCTTTGCATGTCATAGGAAACGACATATTACCTCAGATCTGACCAGTTGGGTATGATCAACACATTTTTCTAGCGAAACCCATCTTCTTAGATTTGCCAGAATCAACAAAGTTGCTACCCCTATTTTTAGGGATCTTTCCGGAAAAGTCTCCAAATCAAAAATCCAAGGAACTCGGTTTGTTTAGCTTCCAAGCACGAACAAAACCCACATGCCAGATTTTTCCTAGAAAAATACTTCTCGGCAGGCGTTATATTTAAGAGTTTTAGGAAAGTGTCAGAACAAGGTCAAGTGCCCAGCCAATCTTTAAGTCTTGCAGAATGCAGTACTCCCAGGTACAATACAAGACCAAGACGGTCTTGTACCATGATTATCTAAAGACGACTGACACTGACTTATGGCAGAAAAATCCAGAAGTCAATTCTGAGGACTTGGAGGGGATGAACTAGATTACATTGCAGAACATTGAAGAGTCTAGCTTATTCCAAGCTGCATCCATTCCTATCACTTTACAGAGCGTTGAGCTTGTAATTGCTTGCACAAAGCATTACGACCCTACTATAAGAGAAATCCTGTCAGTGGACGGGAAGGTGATTTGCAGCTTAAAGCCGAAGGACATAGAGACGTGTTTTGCAATTCCACCATGCCCTGCCAAGAAGGTTGTATCTGTGACAAAATGCGGAAAGGCATTTGAGGCTTCAAAGGACAAGTGTTCACTAATAATGGTTGAACATTGGTTAAAAGTGAAGAAGACCAGCTTGCCCAAATTGGTTGGGTGAGGAGAATTCAAAGTGTACGCAGTGTTAATCACTCTACTTAGCAGAGTTACTGGACAAGAAGAGGGAAAATCCTTCTAGCCGTGGCTATTCTATATTATTGGCAGAATAATCAGTAGGAAAGAACATTACGATTGGGCCTCTCTAATTAGTGACACACTCCACCAACAATTTACCAGGTTTCTAGAAGAGCACCGTTTCCACATGTGTTCCTACCTGATGTACCTGATAGCCTTCCAAGGCGATTTCAGAATGCTAAACACTGTGGGAACATTGGGTGTGTAGAAGGTCCAATAATACTTTCCTCGCTGTTGGTGTGTGTTTTTAATACCCACCAAACACAGAATAGAGTGCCCAAGGACACTCTATCCTCTCTTGAAAAGTTGTTGCACGTACAAAGATTGCAAAGAAGATCATATAGCCGCTCCAAGGTTTCTTTCGTCAGGTCTTGACATGTGGATAAGATCAGTGGGCGTTGTGATTTGCTAGTAATTGCAAGGGGACTTACATTAGAATTTGTTTGCAAGTTAAAGACTTAGACGGTTTTGTCATTGAGGCTTTTCTCATTGGGTACTTCAGATTCTCAAAAAAAAAAAAAAAAGGGCAAAAAGATAAGGGTTTAGGGGTCTAAGCTACGCCTAAGAATTCAAGAGACGCCAATGGTTAAATGAAATGAAATAACCACACATTGTTTCGCCTCCTTAGGACAACTACGCAAAGCGGGTGCAATACAACTACGCAAAGCGGGTGCAATTTTCAATGGAGGTGATAATGATTTTCATGTTTGAATCAATAATTATCCAAATTGAAGTTAAGCATCCACAACTAAATAGCTCAGGCTAAGTTTGCACATTGAATACAAATCATCTATTCAATAAAAGTATGAGCTTATTTCATCCACCACTGCTATCAGATCTATCATTCACAAACAACATTCAAATGAAAATACTAACTTTACTCTATTCTAAGTGTTGAAGGAGAATATGTAAACCTTGCACACTATTTGAAAACAAAAGTGGTTCTAAGCAAATCATGCACAAGAGCTTATTAACGGAAATAGTCTATCGCAACAATCTCATACTACTCACTTCACAAATTGAAAATGAGAGTACGCAAGTTTATATAGAGTTCTCAGAAATGAATAAATGGCCTAGATTAAAATGAGCCAATGACCAAGATTAAAACAAATAAACCCTAATTAGGGTTTTCCAAAACAACACCAGTGAACAAAGAGTTGACAATAGTGAGTTGGCATCCAAAGCTATTTTTATGGAAGTACGTCCCTATCCTCTCGAGTTGCCGTGTGTCCGATGAATCTAGACACGATTGAGGCAACCTCTTCCATGGTGACCTGTGGGAGTATTTTGATCCTGAACTCCAATTCGTCTACGCTTTCGACGCACCTGACAAAGATGTCCTCCCATTCTGGCTTAGTCTTCACAAAGGACTCCCGGATGTCTAGGAAGTTCGCCATTTTGGCCCAGTTATGCTTCAAGATAGGCCCAGTGATAGCAAAGAAGCTTTCCTGTACCTTACCCTTCAAAGCCTCCAACTGCAAATCGTTCTCCCGTATGACCTCCTTGTCCAGAATGTTGGCAACCATGTTGAGGATCCTGGTCTGGACTTCTCTAATCTAGTCCTCCACTTTGAGTCCATCAACCTTTACTCTTTCCAAGACCTCTCCTCATGCCGTCAAAGCCCAATACCAGGTGTGGAAATCATAAACTGCTCCCGCTGCAATGATGCCTCCATTTATCAGTTCCTGTTTTGGAACCCCTTTCAGAATCCTAAGGCAAGGAATTATTCTTTCCTATACATTTGGAAGGCCATCCCACATTTCTGCCAAGGCGGCCAGTCTAGAAAGTAATGAAGTGGCTTGACGATAGACCAAGGTCAACCTTTCCAGGAATGCATCAACTTCTGTGCTTTTGACCGCTATCCACTCCTTAGCCTCTTTGGCCGTAACCTTGTCTTCTTCTATATCCTTTGCTGCCTCCTGTGAAGAGTTCAGGAGAAGGGGAGCTGCCGTGTCATCTTGATCAAGTGGCTTGATCAGATGCTGTATGTACTCCTTCAGGCGCTCAATCTCCTGCTGGCACTCTTTCCTCTTCGCCACCTCCTTCGCCAACCTCGACTTGATGGTGGACACTGAATTGTCCAGATCTTCAACTTCCTGGCCCTTTGTGGTTGGACCCAAGTTGATGGTAGTGACAACGTACTCATGTGGGGCTATGTCTTCCTGTGGCTTGTCCACTATCGACACTGCAATCTGTATGGTTCGGTTGCCGGCCTCATCCCTCTATATGGTTGAGAACTTGTTGGCCGGCTTCTTGACTGAAGTTTGTGTAAGTCTGGCCAAGAAGTCCGCAGCATCATCCTCTTCCTGTTCTTCCATTGGTACCTGTATTTTCATCCTTTCTTTTAACCAGTTTGGGATTGTGAGTTGTTCGGTGCCATCCTCTTCTTGTACACCACCTCCATCGGGAGCGTCCAAAATTCCTCGAAGGGCTGAAATCATTACCTCCTGAAAGTCATCATTTTGGGGGCCAATATCATCATCTGACCCTAGTATTTTTGTGCCTGTGGGAGACGGTGGTGCGTCATCGTCCAGCTGAGGCTCTATATTTTCCTCAAGAATCGGAGAGGGGTTCCTAATGTCAGCCAATGAAGCATCAACGGTAGCCAGAACCTCATCGATGTTTCTAGACGTGGTAGAGCGTGAAGGCTCTACCCTTGTTTGTTTCTGAACTGGCTCCTTGCCTACAACTATCTCCTTCCTTTTCCTGGAAGTAGTGGCCTCTATCATTTCCATTCCCTGGGATGCTTCCGTATTCAAAGAGTAGGATTCCATCTCGCTCAACCTATCATAGGTTAGCGTCACCTTCATCTACCTTAGTTCCTGGACCTGCTGGTCGACCCACCATTGAGAGTACTTGATGACAAGTCTCATCAAGGTGTTCAAGTCGACATGTTCTGATTCCGACCATCTGATAGTAGGCAAGGGAAAACTCTCATCAAAGCACGGCTGCACCTGCTTTCCATCGTCATCCAGCTGATTAGGCACTCGACAAAGCTCCGTTGTCCTGATCAAGCTAACGGGCAGTCTGGACCACATTCTTCGTCTGACTTCGAACTCATCTGCAACATTTGCCCATATGTCGTCCAATTCGACCCTGTGCCTATACCTTCTCCCATCCATAATCTTGATATGATGGTGTGGGTCAAAGTTGTCCCTAGATTGATAAGTGGTGAAGGGGTAATGTTGTATTTCAAGCTTGGCACTCTCAGCTGCTTGCGTTGACGAACATGTCTCCAACATGTTCCCTATGAAAAAGGGAAAAGTGATTGCCACCTTCTGCTTTGTGCTTTGGAAGCTCTGATACTCCTCTAGCTGTCTCAGTACTTCAAGCAGGATCATCTTGTTCGTAGGAAAGATAGGCAATCGGTATGGATTCCCAGTGAATCCCTTGATTCTGATATATGTATACCTCAGATACTTGATGAACCAAGATCCGTATTTGCCTATCAGACTTTTGGCCTCATGAGTTAGCCGTTGGTGCGTTCCTCCTTGAAGTATCCTCGTTATGTACATGAGGAAGGCATCGTGTGCTCGTCTGAAGTGGGTCTTCTGACTCAACTGCAACTGTGGATAGCAGTCGTAGGACTTAGGTTCATTTTCCCTGTTGCCAACTATGCCTTTGCATATCAAGCTTGCATACCTATACGTCCTAGCCAACATGTAGATGACGTAGAAGCTTCTATAGAATGTCTTGGTCTTCTCTAGGTTGACCAGCTACTCGTGGAGACTGTTGCTTATCATGCGTGACCAGTTGAACATTTTTACGCCCTCTGTGATGTCCTCAATAAAATAGCACATCCAAGTCTCGAAAGTTGCTCCCAAAGGATTGCCAACTATCCTGTTCAGCAGGACAATGATATCCCCATAATCCTCCTTGAAGTCTGTGCGCAACAACTTCTTAGGCATCTTCTTGGCAGAAGCTCTCGGTTTATCCAATCATGACTTATTAATGTCGGCGGCACAGAGGTCAAGCTTTTCATCATACAATCTCTTCGCATCCTCTTTAGTTTTGTAAGTGGTCTTGTGATATGTGGGGGTGCCAAAAGCTTTTTGTATGGCTAACTCTCCGAGATGAGCTAGTATCCTCCCATCGGGTGCAACAATTCACCTTTCTTGAGCGTCATAGTGAAGGGCGCACTCTACCATCATCTCAGCACATTCAATCGCAGGTGGGAATCCGATAGCTTGAACAATTTCATTTCTCATCATTCTTTTGGCGATAGGCGTCAGCAAGAATCTATCGTGCCTGTACATCCTTCTCTTGAATTCTTTGAGGTCGATGTGTCCGAGGTTGGTGTCCGTAATATTCTTCCATTTTGACTTTATTTTGGACTTCGGTTGCGACCCTTTGCTGGCAAACTTCATTTGTGCTTGTCTGGATGGCTCTCCCTGGGTGGTCATCAACCTGCAAGTTCAAAAATAACTAACATTAATACGAGAACCTTCAAAAATCTGGTTATTTCGGGATGTTATTTGATAAAATCGCACTTTCAGCTTGTTTAAAATAAATTTCTGTGAAAAAGCAAGCTGAAAGTGAAGAAAT
Organism: Sequoiadendron giganteum; assembly: GCA_007115665.2. Lineage (NCBI taxonomy): Eukaryota > Viridiplantae > Streptophyta > Pinopsida > Cupressales > Cupressaceae > Sequoiadendron > Sequoiadendron giganteum. Next base: position 246,045,863 of record CM021106.1, on the reverse strand, counting down.
TTGCTAAGTACTCGATAAATCTTGCTCGGAATGAGTGAAGAAGATATGAAAAGAGTAGAGAAGTGCTGCCAATTAATTTCCAAACCTCCAGGAACGTTCTCCGGCTGCAAATAAATTATAAATTCTGAAAATTTGACAAAAGAAGTGCGCCAATCTGCTGAGAAGTGTGACTTTCAGCAAAGAAGTAATTTATTTCTTCTTAAAAATCACATCCTTGCATAAAATTACTTCTTCCATTGAAGAAGAATAACATTACTCTTGGTATTTCCCTGTCCGAAAATTACTTCTTGCAGATTTGAGAGAGCAAACTTCTTCTCGGTCGAATTGTGAAAAATGAGTTGCTGAAACTTATTTTATGGCTGAGAAGTGCGATTTTTTATAGCAACTGCTTTCTTTTCTCTCAGTACTCTCAATTTTAGAAACGTTTTCTCTTCCTTGTTTAACAAGTTTCCAATTTCTACCATGGCGCCACCTTTGTTTGAAATCTTCAGATTTCTTTCTCTTTTTAAAATTTGCCTAAGTGTTCAACAATTAAAATTATTGGAAAATATTAATTTAATCATTTAAGATTAATTTTCCAACACGTTTAATCCTCGAATCGTGACAAATTTAATTTTACCCAAGGCAAATTGATTATTATTCCAAGTAATCTCTCGTTTTCTCCAGATTTTGAATATTTTAATTAAAACTCCCTAAGTGTCGGGAAATAATTATAAATATTAAAAATTAAAATTCCAACCCGTTTAAAATTGATACTTGGCCAAATTTGTCTGTCTGTGGCGAAATATTTAATTCTCCAATCAGTTGCCTAGCCAAAATGTGCTCCATGAATTCTTTGCCAATTTTCAACTCTTCGAGCGGTCTTCCAGCTTCTCTGGACATTTGTACTTAGTCAACAACTCCATTTTCTCTCTCCTTCTAGGTTGGGCGAACTTAGAGATTTATCTACCATTTTGCAATTTTTTATCTATGCCTCAGGAATTAATTCAAGCTGAGAGTGATGGACTTCACGTTTGCCTTGCCATACACTCTTCCTTTCGTGTCATAGAATTCTGTTCCGTCACGCCGAGGGGTAAATTTCATGCGAGCTTAATCCCTTCTCTCTGTAGGCATACTTCATATTCATGCCTTAGAAAAAATTTACCTTCCAAAGTTGGGCGGATTTCTTATTCTTCCTTGTACTTTAGCCTTTGACCTTTTCCAAGGGCAGACTTGGCACCTTACTTGTCCAAGGGCGGACTTGGCACTTGCTCATTCCATTTACTTCTCTTCCTGGGGCGGACTTGGTGGCTTGCCAAGACATGGTGGACTTGGCACTTCATCAAGCCACTTCTCTTCTAGGGCGGACTTGGTAAGTCTTCTTTCCATGGGCGGACTTCATCCTCTCTCAAGACATGGCACATTTTAGCTTTGACTTGTCGAAGGGTGGACTTGGACACCTCTTTGACATGGGCGGACTTTGGGAGTCTTCTTTCCATTCACCTTCTTTCCTAGGGCGGACTTCAACCCCTCTTGTGCCATGGGCGGACTTCACCCCTGCTTGTGCCATGGGTAGACTTGACCCCTCCTTGTGCCATTGCGGACTTCTTCCTCTCTTCTTCCAAGGGCGGACTTCACCCTTCCTTGTGCCATGGTGGACTTGGAGACCAACCTTGCCAGGGTGGACTTCAACCTTGGCTTGCCAGTGCCTGCCTTTGGCTTGCCAAAGGCAAGGGCGGACTTCATGTCTCCTTCAACCATTCCTTCTCATGGGTGCACTTAACTAGAGTTAGCCACTTTTGCCAGTTTTTACCATTTACTTTGATTTTCATGTTGATTTCTGGAGACGTGTTGACTTCATGCTAAAAATAGAAACTTTTCCCAAAATAGAAACTTTCTAAAAATAGAAAAAAGCAAAAAGCATTCCTTAAAAATAGGAACTCCAGAATGGCCTAAAAATGCCAAAAATCAAAAAAGCAAAATCCCTAAAAAATAGGAAGTTTTAGAAATGATCGAAAGCATAGGTGATCCTCGTCTTCTGGACCTTCCGAGCCCTTCCATGACGTTTAGGCATGCAAACGAGTTACAAATCTCAACTTGGCCGGACCGACTCACAAAAATTCAAACTTTTGAACTCACAAAAAAATGTTGTGTAGAGGGCGAAACCAAAACTTGGGGGTCCTCATTTGCAATGGGGCGATGTGTGAAATAGGTCACAACACTCGCCTTGAGTTTACTCAAGCGGAAAGGCACTTCAAGAAGATGAACGACCTTTTCACCATGCACACCGTGCACGAGCTAAACCATGAGATGCACGTGCGTATTTCACCAATAGCCAGGGCGACAATGGTGGACTGGGCGGATTGGTTCATCCAATTCCCCACTTTCACCTACATACACGTGTACGGCTACAATGGCCACCTTGCCATGATGCCACGCTACCCCTCAGACAAGGTAATGTTCATGGAATTCCTGAGGCAGTTGGCCGAGGTTCACTCTTACCTTCTTCAAAAGAAGAAGTTAGTTGCAAACTTTCCTATTCAGATGGGTCTACAGATGCAAGACTGCAGCCGATGCTAGGTTGATGAGCCAAGAAACAGTGAGATTTAATCTTAAGTACCTCATTGACAGGAGGTCATCATATGATCCTAGAGGACTCTTCACAACACATCTCGAGCAAAGATCATCACATGAATCTTTCATAGAGGATTTTTCGGTCAACTGCGAAGATGAGTTCGAAGTGAGAAGAAGGAACTACAGCAGATTCAAGCTCTGGTAAATTGCATATTTCATGTCAGAGGACATCGAGGGCTTATCTGATGACGAAGAAGAAGTCATTCTTTCTTCCTTCTTCACGGATCAAGTAGATGCACAACCACTCGAGAAAGGAGATTGGTATGCAAAAGAGAGTACATCTATCGAGGAAAGAACTGGTAGAGTAGTCCGAGACAGTTGACTTTATCTTGACAGTAAAAGGACAAGGAAGGTAGTACTTCCCTGATCAAAGCCGCCAATGGTTCAGTCTACACTAGCTTCCACGTCTAGGAAGAAACCCAGAGAGAAGAAGATGAGCATCCTTCCAAAAGGAATGCGAATGGCAGGGAGCACATGGGGAAGAAGAGGAATTGTTGGTACAATTCAGCAAGAGGTACAGGTGGAGACAACCACCAATTTACCTGAAACAATTGAGAACACTGCAGCTGCACCAGAGCCAGTGATTGAAATAATCATTGCAGAGATGGAACCCATTGCAGAAGCAGTTACAGTAGAAGCGGTGCCTGTGATAGAAACAAAGCCACCAACTTCACCACCATCATAGAGGTCAGAAAGTCCCATTGATTTGGACTTGCCACCAAAAGGCATCGCCATGACACAGTCTCGTTCTTCTAGCATTCAGGGGGCCTATGTTCCTCCTCCTAGCGAAGGTAGCCGAGATTCTATCTGGCTAGAAAGCTCACTTGGAGGGAAGAGGGAAAGACCTTCTTATCAACTTGACTTTACAGAGTTTGAGCATGTCCCCCAAAACATGCCAACAAAGAAGTTGAAGAAGCAGACACATGTAGAGAGGAATGCAAAGAACAAGGTTGTCATAGAGACTCCTGCCCCACCTGAAGATAAAGACATACACAATGTGAGGGTTGAGGATTTCACGCTATCAAAGGTGAACCTTGGAAAGACCACTCGTCAGGTGGAGGCAAACCTTCTCGGAATTGCCTCAACGAGCGTCAAGTAAAGAATGACGAAGGATGGACAAGTCAAAGCAACCTTGAAGGTTGAAAACCGTCAATTAAGAATGTACATTTCTAGCTTGATGCACGACACTCCCAACACCTCGGCTTTGCGTCAAGAACTGTTAGATCTCCCAGCTGAGAGAAACCATCATCAGTTGATCACATATGGTAAACACTTGAGACGTCAAGTGGATGAGTTTGTTGTCAAAGGACGGTGTGTATTAGCAGAAGCATACCAGCTGAGAGACAAAGCACATGGACTCCGATCAGAGATCCAACAATAAGACTTTAAGACAGCTCAAGAGAGGCCGGGAGAGGAGGCGACAATTGCTGATTTGCAACTAGCATACCAATCAGTTACAACCACTGAGAACAAACACCATCTCTTTGATTGGAAAGAACAATTGGCATACAAGGTGAAACCCTATGATGCCAATTCAGTGGAGCTAATTGACTATAGACACTTTGTCGCTAATATTATCAAATTCGTGAGAACGTTGGTTGTATCCTTCCCTCAGTTAGAATATTAGCGTGAGGGAGGAGAATACATTGAGCTTGAAATGGTATAGAGACAGTTTCAAGATGTTATCCGTGGTTCATTCCTTGAAGATCCCAATGGTTGCAAGTTAGCCAAAATTGCAGCCATGTCTATCTAGTTGGATGAAGTAGCTGCCCAATGCATAAACTATCAGCAACAACTTGTGACAGGCGAAAAGATGTTGAGACGCCACACAGTCATCTTGAGAAGCATTAATTGCCCGAGGGCTGAAGAGGTCAACGACTGGATTGCGACTTTGTTGACCAGTGACGAAGAGGTGTAAAGCACCAAGGAAGGACATCCTACCCTCCAAATCGCAATAAATACGATTGAAGTCAACTTTATGCCGCTTTCCAAGTTGATTCCAGATCTCCACAGATCATGCATGTTAGATCCCACTAATCGAGGATGTCTAATTGACTCCCACGATTTATGGATCTCAGATCACCTTAAAAGGTGGATGTCTATTTGGAGACACATTTGTAATTATAGTTCACTTTTAGTTAGGTGTTAGTCAAGTGCGATAGATTCCCAGTTTGACTCTTGTTTAGTACCAGTTAATTGAAGTAGTTTTCCAGTTAATTGCTTGCTCACCTACTTTTACACATAGGAATAGATCTTGGTGATTGGCAAGAATTGTTTGTTAACTCAAGGAGATTTCAGGGTTGCCTACTCCTTTGAGTTTCTATAAATAAGAGCCTTGGGCTCATTATTTGTTTAACCTTTATTTGTTAAGCAAAATTGGTGCGCCATTGTTGCAAGAGTTCGCTTGTTCATATTCATTCACTCTTGGATGAGAGTTTGTTGGTTGATCGTAATTGTGCATGATTTCATGCCTTTGCTATCCCAACCTTTGTAATTCTTTGGAGAAGCTTGAAGAAATAAATCAGATGGCACATGTTTACTTGATCTAAATACTTGAGTTCTTTCAAAGTCTTGTTCTAAATAGTGTATTGTTTCAATCTCCTCTTTGGACAGGTGTTGTCACCTCCTTGGATATTTTGTTATCAGTTACTATCGTTTGATGTTGTTTAATGAGTTGTCTTTCAGCCTACACTTTGGACAAGTGTCGTCACTTCCTTGGGAATTTTGTTAGCCGAATCATCATACTTTGTTGTTTCCAAGCCTATACCTTGGATAGGGGTTCCTCCTCCTTGGCAAGTCTCAGATCAAACCTACCGTATAGAGTGTTTACTTGCATCAAACCTTATCTTGGTATATATTCAAGAGTTCAAAGCCTCAACCATATTCCACTGAGACGGAGGGTTCAAGTAATCCAACCCATCCATTTCACTCCTATGCGCTCATGCTCTGTTTATCTTGAAGAGGTAGGATAGTGTAGAAGCTAGTTAGTCGTAGTTGAGAATTTGCGGAAACCAGAGAAAAACCTTAGCTACGACGCATTGTGTTTATTCACCCTTGTGTCCTACCGCTGAGTAAAAAAGAAAGGAATCTTAGTACGCCCCTTTTTTTACATAGAAATAATCAGCAAAGAGAGATCTTCCTCTCTATAATCCGAAGAGCATGTACTAGCACACTTGCAATAGCTGTCCGTTTCCACTAAGCACTCCAGAGGTGCTAATTGAAATGCCAACAATATGTATATATGTATATGCTCAAAATTATAAAGATAAAACTTAGATCCAAATATTAATAATTTAATATTGTAGTTTGTCATGTCCCCAAAATAGCAAATACCATAAAGACCAAGTGTTAAAATACTAATAAATTAATAAATAAAATAAATAGAAATATTAAGATTAAATATAAAATAAATGTGTACCATATCAATATAAACATATATAAATAACAAATATAATTATAATATATAGGCAAATTATTGTTATTATATTCTAGTATTAAATAACTTAATATCAAAAATAATAACAATAAATAAATATTATAATCATTACACATCAAAGATTGTAATACATTAGAATAAAATAATAATAAGCTATTAGCAAATTGGTTTTATTATTATACTTTAATATTAAAATATGTTCAATAAAACATCAAAATAAAATAATAAAATAATAAAATAAGTATATAAATCTGAAATGTCATAATTATAGTAATAATATATTATTTTCAAATATAGATATTATTGTGATAATAAGTCTTTAAGGGCAGCAATTAAATCTAACAAAGGGATATATTTTATGAAAAGTCACCTCTTTCACCAAACAATACATTCCCCCCATGAGTCACCTACCTTGAATGGTATAAATAGAAGGAAGGAAAGTAAGGAAGAGGGAAAAACATGGAGAAACAAAACAGCAGCAACAATTATTGTTATGCATTGGAATATAGACTCATTTAATATATATATTATTTAATAGGCATACAAGTATATATGCATAGATATAGATAAATCTTATAATGAATAATATCATTATCAATGAATAAAGAATATATATGATTAAAGAAAGAATACATATATATATGGGTAAGTAGATAGGGGAATCATTGGTGAATATACAATAATGATACTTGCAACAATTATTAAGCCTTATAAATAATGATGGCTCTTTAATATAAACATAAGTAGATTATGCATATTTTGTCCTCATCCTATGATCAATCCAGTATAAGGTTGAAGGAAGACGATTAAGGAATAATGAGTCATGGAAGACATAGCCAATCAAGTGAGACTACTCACTTAGCTTTAATATTTAGTTGTCCTCAATCTGACATAACAATGTTGCATGAACCTTGTATGCCCAACAATTCTATGTATTATTAAAAATAATTGATATGCTTTATTCATTGGAATGCGCATAGTCCCCTCTGATGTGTCAGAACCATGCCTTCTTGATATCGAATTTGGAAATAGATTCCTTATACTGGAAATTGGCATTGAACTTAGGCGGACTGTGTAGTCTTTGACTACTCAGAGGCCAAATGGTTTATCTTCTATAGATATGGCTTTAATAATGATCAATCTACATTTATATTTGATTTTTGCCAATATTGGACTTGTAGGATGTATTGAATTACAAAAAAACATAATGAACATTTAGACATGAATATTTCTCAATTTAGTTTTGCATTATGATATACCTTCATATTAGGACTCAAGGAATTGTTTGATCATATTAAATAACTCTTATTAAAATGTGTAAATACAAATGAAATACTAATGACTGTATATAGATTGTCTGAATTGTGTTTGTAATCCCGCTAGGAGCGCTGAATCATAACTTAAAGTGGTTCGTCTGAAAACCTCACCCAGGTTCCGCCCCACAGGCCCAAAGCAAGGGTTGGGCAGTCTGCCCCACAGGCCCCATGGGTTGGGCAGTTCTGCCCCATAGGCCCATGACAAGGGTTGGGCAGTTTGCCCCACAGGCCCCATGGGTTGGGCAGCTCTGCCCCATAGGCCCATGACAAGGGTTGGGCAGTCTGCCCCATAGGCCCATTGCAAGGGTTGGGTCATGGAGGGGTGAGGGTCCCACCTTGGCATTCCGCCCCACAGGCCTGAGATACAGGTTGGGCATTGGAAGGTGGTAGACCGCAAGCCCTTAAGGGTTCCCCTCTCCTGATGGGCTGAGTAACTTCTCTTATGTTTGCAAACTGCATTGGTGATTATGTCTTATGTGGATTACTAGATATTAATGCTAACAGATGTGTTGTTGATATGTTGAATATAGGACTCAAATTTAGGGTTATTGAATTTAGGAGAACATATTTTTGGAAAGAAGAAATCCTAAACCTAATCAACAAGCGAATCTTAGGACAGGACAGGGAAGGAACATTACATAGTTATCCCCATAAAAGAAAAACCCCCAAGGAAAGAAAAACGTATTATAATTAAAAACTTATATTACATCACATGCTACCAATTACAAAGCTAAAATGTCCTTTGAGGGATAAACAAAATGAACTTTATATGATATCATGAATGTCTTTATTATTCCATTGGAAACAATGATTAAATGTTTTATTTTTTTGTTGTAAAATAAAACATTTTCTTTTTAAATGTTATATTCGATTGAAAGTTGATGCTGTCTAAAATGGCATCATTGAGAGGCCGCGCCAACGAGTGCCTGCCCAATTTTTTTTTCCACAGTCATTTGGCTATGGTTTTAGTGTCTTGGGCAGTACCTTGGGAATGCTTGGGGGTGGACTCGTAAAGGACCAAGACCCGTACTAGACCCATATGGGTATTGTAATGTCCCCTTTTTTTGGGATCTGTATCTTTGCAGTGGTTAGCCTACTATCTGGTCCCCGTAGGCTAATCAGATGTGTAGGGGACCGTTTTGAGAGTAATTAGTGGTTCCTCAACAGGCATTTGATGTTTATCTCAGTATTCTTTTGCTCAATGACTTAGTGTTTTGGTGGTGGGCCTTTAGGAGGTCATCTTGGTTGATTTCTCCCACACTTACTATTTATAGTAAGTCACTTGGCCATATTGCTTATACTTACTATTTATAGTAAGTCATGCCTACATTTGGAAAATGTGATTGGATCATTCTCTTGAGCTGGTGTTGGTTAATTATCGGAAATTAATGATTGATATTAATGAACAGGTTTGCAATCTTTTAAGTGTCGATCCTCACAGGTGAACATTTATCAATTTCTATGTTTTCCTAAAGAGGAAGGAGTGGGTATAAGTATTAAAGTGGGAGACGCGTCCCATGAGCGGATGTGTCTCCACAAGTGGAGACACGTCGACTCAAGGGACGTGTCTCTTTATTTACCTTTCTATCACAACAAATAGTCATTTATCTTAACTGATGCTATTTAACTTTAACACTCCCTCTTAGCTAGGGAAGATAAACTCCAAAAGTGATATCACCTAACTCGTGATATCAGAAGATATGGTATGCTTCGAAAGTGTCAAGTCACGTGACATTCTCCATAACATATTTTAATACTCCCTCTTAGCTAAGAAAAAATAATTTCCACCAAGTAAAATTGATATCACCTAACTTGTGATATCAGAAGATATGGTATGCTTCTGAAAGTGTCAAGTCACATGACATTCTTCATAACATATTTTCATTATTCAATACTCCTTCTTAGCTAGGGAAAATAACTTCCATCAAGTAAAATTGATATCACCTAACTCGTGATATCAGAAGATATGGTATGCTTCTGAAAGTGTCAAGTCACATGACATTCTTCATAACATATCTTCATTATTCAATACTCCTTCTTAGCTAGGAAAAATAACTTTCACCAAGTAAAATTGATATCACCTAACTCGTGATATCAGAAGATATGGTATGCTTCTGAAAGTGTCAAGTCACATGACATTCTTCATAACATATCTTCATTATGGTATGTGCACTGACATCAAGTCACATGATGTCTACCATAATTCATGGCATATCCACAGATATGTAAATATCCACCATGATTATCTCTTGAGGATCACAATGATCTTCAGATGACATCAAGTCCCATGATATCCATCAAAGTGTCCAAGAGATACTATCATGACATGTCCACAGATATCAAGTCACATGATATGTATCATGGTAGTTTATCATTGTAGAGTCGTCACTTTACAATGTCAAATACAAGTGTTCATGATTAGAAAGATCGTCACCTTTCAATAATGTACACAGGGGGAGTGGGTCCATAAGGTCATGGAGTCACACACATGACAAAAGAGTTTCCACATTAAACATCTTTATATATATTAGTACAACTTATAAACAATTTGAATTTCAACATAATATCAAATTATATTTCAACCATACCAGTTTCTTCCTGAAGTGTTCTACCTTGATTCGGGAGAGAGGTGTGGTGAGAATGTTTGCTGTTTGATCATTTGTACTAACATACTCCAACTGGATCACATTCCTTTATACCATGTCTCATAATGGTAGGGGATCTCAATGTGCTTAGATCAAGGAGTCCCACAAGCAATTTACGAAGCCAAACTGCTTCTCTTGCCCTCATAAAGTCTGCAATGTATTCAGTTTTTGTCAAGCTTTGTGCCACTGAAGACTGTTTTCTGCAGATCCAAAAGATCATAGCCGATCCTAAACTGAAGCAACATCCTGATGTGCTTTTCTGATCTGTTACACTCCCAGCCTAAACAAATCCAATGGTGCTTTGAAGATATCTCAATATATGTTTTACAGCCATAGGGTGAATTTCCTTTGGCTCGCACATGAGCTGGCTTAGAGCATTCACTTGGGCATTCCATTTGTAGCTGTAGTGTTCTATTAACTGAGCTACTGGCCTTTTGTGGCCAGCCCATCATTAGTCCGGGTGTGGCTTATATCCAACACCCCCCCTTAAGCCATACTGCGGGTGCATGGGGTTCTTTAGATCCTGGGACCTGTCGTCATGGAGTCTCTCAACATGACGCCTCATCTCAGTCTCAGAGATGAACAAGGCTTTCACCTCATATTTCACTATCTCAAAGCATTACAACAAGTGAAGATGAGACTCCCTCTGAAGCTCTAATTACTTCTTCTTAGAAGGGATGACTTCAGCCATCCACACAGTCTAATGGTTGCAAGTAGAGTCTTCATTTTCTTCTTCTTTTGTAAACAATCACTTATGCTTCTGATCCGTCCTGAAAGCATTTAGAAGAGATTATAATAGTTCATGGGACTCACCTATCTAGAACAAAAGTACCATTGCTAGAAGCATACATGATTGACTATCTCAATTTTATATCATGAATTAATAACTACATAGCTATTTCATGAATACTATTCAACTATGCAATACTTATCTCATTGAAATCAGGATCTCCTTAAATGCTGCACTTAAACGCTTTTCAGGTCTGCACTTATCTTTCCTGAGATCTGCTCATACAATATGAGCCAAGTCCCCGACTATGGCGAATGTGAGTTGACTTTGTAATCGCGTAAATACTATCACTTCCCTTTGATCAATATTATATTCAACTCCCCAATCGGACACCTATATCTCCCGTAAGCTCCTTCATAGAATTAAATATTAAACTCAATTCATCACTGTAGGCATGCAAATATGACATGAATCTTCTCTGAAGAATAATGGCACTTCTAGAATACTCCATGATACTCATAGAGACTTCAAATTAAGGGAAAACTTCAAATTCATCCATTTCTAATCTTTTGGGTCTATGCTAAACCTTCTTCTGGACAAAACCCATACCTCAGCTTTTTCAGAGAAACTTAAAGCTGTTGCTTTTTCAGTTAGAAGCCAGGGTTTTCAAAATCTAATCAACTGGGTGCATTCAGATTATGCTCAAGAACAATACCCAGATGCCAACTTTTTTTGCTTTTTTTGGAGAAAATTAGGGTTTGCTGTTTTTTCAGTCTTCACTTCATATTTTCAAAAACGGACGATCTGGGTTGGCTTGTAATGAGATTCTAATCAAAACCCATATCTTAGAAAAAATTCCAAAATTTTGTCCGTTTGATGAAGAAAAATCAGCAAGCTAAATTTAGAAAGTTTGCTAAAACTTGCCAGAACATAGGCGTGTTTACTGTTAATCTTTAAGTTTTGCAGAATGGAGTACACTCTCACAGAGTTCAAGACCAAATCGGTGCTTTACCATGATTTCATTGAAACGACCGAGACAAATTTGCATCATATCAAACCAGTATTCAATTTACGTCCTTTAGAAGATGCAGACAACACCACCATCAGGCATCTTGGCCATTCAGGTCTCCTTGCAGCAACATCCATACCTTTCTCAGTACAGAGCTTAGAGTTCATAATTGCTTGTATTAAGCATTTTAATCCAGTTCCCAGGGAGATACAGTCAGTTGATGGAAGAGTCATATGTAGCCTAAAGTTAGACATGATTGAGAAATGCTTCTCCATTCCACCTTGGTCTAGGAGTGTCACCATCAATGTAGAGGAACGTGAAAGGATATGGGAAGAACATCAAGATAAGTAAAGCAAGAAGATTGCACATAGGTGGCTGAAAGAGAAACAATCTACATTGTCAAAGGATGTTAGAAGAGGACAATTCAAGGATGAATTCGCCATTATAATCACCTTACTCGATCGAGTTACAGGTCAAGCGGATGCAACAAGGTTTCAGCCTTGGATGTTCTATGTGATACCCCATATAATGAAGAGGACATAGTTCTATGATTGGCCTACATTGATCAGTAATTACTTACATCATCAAATAACAAAGTATTTCAATAGGCATGCATTCCATATGGTCTCCTACCTAGTCTACTTGGTTGCCTATCAAGGTAAATTCGGAGGGTTAAATACGGAGGGTTCTCTAAACGTTCAACATGTCTATAACTACTATACTCAGTTGGAGTTCAACACAACATCACATCATTACAAACGGGTGAATGAAGCATTCTTAATCTACACAGTGCGAGACCTGGGTAACGAGCTACATGTTCGCATCTCATCCATTGCCAGGGCTGCAATATTAGAATGGGCGGATTGGTTTATATAGTTTGCCACCTTCACTTACCTAAGGGTGTATGGTTATTCAGGAGCTCCTCTTATATTGCCGAGGTATCCATTAGATGAAGTAGTGTGTATGGAATTCTTCAGGCAGATATCAATTGTTCACACCTGTCTGCGTAACAAGAAGAAACCAGCCTTTAACTTTCCTTTTGCTTTAGGTATTTACACTTGTAGATCATCCGCAAAAGCTAAACTAATGGGTAACGAGTTAGACAAACTTGGTCTCAAGCCTTTCAGTGAGAGACAATCATATGATCCCCATGGCTTCTATGCATCTCGACTTGGTCAAAACTATGCTCATGTGCCTTGACTTGAAGACTTTTGGGCTAACTGCAGAGACGAGTATGAAGTGCGGAGGCGAAGTAACAGTAGGTTGACCCTTCATCAGATGAAAGATTGCTTACAAAAGATATTGAAAGGTTGTCAGATGATGATGGAGATGTAATTCTCCCAGCCTATACAAGAAATCAGGTTGAATAGAAACCTCTTCTATAGGTCATTTGGGCCAACAAAGAATGCATTTCAGTTGAAGAGAGGACTCGGCAAGTGGTAGAGTACAATAAGACTTTATTGATCTTGAAAAGAAGAGAGTCTATTCCAGTAGCAGAGCCACCAAAGAAACACTCATCTCTTCCCTCTTCTTCAAGAGCGCAAACAAAGATGAAAGGAAAAGTTCAGTCTCAAGAGGTCACAAAGGGCAGTAGATCAGCAAAGAGTGCCAAAAGGAGGTTGGATTATATAGGGATTGTTATATAGGAGCAGCCTACAGCTGAAACAAAAATTCCTCCATCGGAGCCCATACTTCAAGAAGAAGTATAACATGATGAGCCTTTGATACAAGAACCTTTACCATCTCCTAGGTCTTCGCCAATTCACATTGATTTGGAAGACAAGGAGATAGAGGCTGCAGTTACAATTATTCTTCCCTTGGATGTTAATAGAAATACCACATCTTGTCTAGAGAGCTCCTTGGGAAGGACGAGAAGAAGGCCTTCGTATCAGGTGAATGTTGATGACCTTAGCATTTACTAGGAAACACCCAAAAAGAAGGCCAAGAAACAAATACATTTTGAGAGGAATCTTGAGGGTGAAATGGTCATGGAGACAGCTACGCCTCATGAAGATAAAATCAGAGATGAGGTGGATGAAGATGATTTTATTATGGTCAAGGCTAACCTTGGTAAGAGTACTCGACATGCTGATTTGAGTTTGCTTAAAATGGTAACAGAGAATATCTAGGAAAGAGTGCAAAAGGATGGAGAAGACAAGGCAGCCCTCAAGGCTGAAAATCGTCAACTCTTATCCAAGGCACCTCACAAACAACTCAGTTGCTGCCTCAAATCTTAGAAACACCAGCTGATCAACAACAGTTAAGGCAGTTAGTTATCTGTGGAAAGCAAACCCAAGAGTGGATTGAAGAAATCATCAACAGAGGAAAAGAAGTTCTAACACAGGTCTTCCAGCTGAGATACAAAGCTCATGACTTACGTCAAGGTATCCAGGATTTTGAGCAGTTGATAGCCGAATTCAAGCCTATGCACGAAATCATAATTGCAGATTTAGAGATGGCTTATGGCTCTACAATGGCGAGGGAACACAAAAGACAAATCCTGGAATGGAAAGGTCATCTTTTCAAGGTAAACACATATGTCGGAATATCTGAGGAGTTTGCAGCGTATAAACAAAGAGTGGTTGATACTCTTAGGTTCGTCAGAGAATTTTTTGCAGCAATTCCTTGTCAGTATTGCCTTGAGGATGGTTCACACATTGTGCTTGACGTAGTCCAAGAAGAGTTTCAGAGTATATTGCATGGCAGCGATGGCAGTGTTGGGAGAATGATGATGATTTCTATGATGTCAGCAAGGTTCGAGAAAGCGGCCAGTGAGAGTGAAGATTTCTTAAGATCTATTGCAAATGGCAAAGAAATCTTGGAAAAACGGCATTTTTCCATTAATAGCATCAACACCCCTACCAAAGATGAAGTTTCCTGCTTTTTAGCGGATGTGATCGAGTTTTGAATCTGCTTTCTTTCTTTCTATTCTTGTCTCAAATCTTATCCATTCTTTGAGGATAGAAAGAAAACAATTGTAACAAGTTGTCATGAGTTGGCACTTTCCGTTTTTAGATGCTTTCTAGGTTAGATGTTTTAATCTTGTTCTAGATTTAGAAATAAAGTTTTCATGTTGACAAGTAGTAGTAAAAGCAAGACGATTTTAGGGTTACCTACTCCTCTGCTTAGTTATAAATAAGAGCAATGTTTGCTCATTTTTCTTTAACCATGCTTGTGATAACAGAATCGCTGAGCTTATGCCTTCATGTTTGTTATCAATTTAGTGTTAGTTCACTTTGTGTAAAGAGCAAGTTTTCATGCCTCCTTAGCTGCAAATCCTTGTTTAGTGCATGTGTTATGTGTCAATTATAATCAGGTTGATCGCATGTTGCCAGCATGTTGCTACAACTTGCTATCCCAAAATTGTAATCTTTGTTCCAGAAGCTTGAGTGAATAAAATCCTGAGTGTGCTTTGTCTGCCTCGATATAAATATCTCAAATTTCCATCTATTGTTTTATGTTAGAAGTGTGAGTAAATAAAATCTTGAAGCTTGCTTTGCTGCTCTAGAAATAAAAGTCTCATATTTCCGTAATACTTTTATGATCTCTTTTTCAGCTTGCCTTAAAATGTATGTTGAAGAAAAGTTTGTTTAAGTATCTTTGTCAGAAAATCAAACTCGTCCATTTCTAAACTATCTTGCTCTGCATTTACTTGAGAGGGTAGAAACGTTTTAAGCGTAGGTTAAGTTGTAGCTGTCTAGTTTCATTGAAGGGAAAACCTCAGCCGCAACATCTAGTGTTCTATAACCTTGTGTTCTCGCAGTTGAAACAAAAAGATAGGCAGAATTAAGTTTAGTTTACTTTCTTTATGCAATTCAGCAAAAGAGGGAGCTTCCCCTCCTAATTCGAAGAGCAGTTTACTGCACATAGCTGTCCGTTTCCAAAGCGCAGTCCAGAGGTGCGATTTGAAACGCTAACAAGAATAAAAAACGAATGTTGATGAAGTCGAAATTTCTAAAGAAGCTGTAGAGGAAGAGTACTTGAGTCCTCTCAAAGAAGATAACATGGAGCCTCCTTGAGAAGGAGAGTTAGATCATGTGGATGATTGGCTTAAACCAAATGTTGAAAGTAACTTTCAAGTTTTTGATTATCCACTCTTTGAGATGAAAGCAAAGTTATCTTATGATAACCCATTTTATGAGGTAGAGTTGGAAGATGATCTTGTTGAGAGACATGTGCATGAGAAAGGGTCCTCACTTGAAATTAATGAGGCTTTTGAGCACCCTGAAAATTTTGAATCAGCTACTGTTCATGAGTTTTTTGATCATTTTGAAGATGTTAATTCAGTCTATGAGCATGGGTTTTCAATTCATAAAACATACATGTCTGATTTATAGGAAATTTACATTGTGGAGTATGCACTTGAGCAAAATGTTGACTATGAGCTTGCTACAATTTTCAGACCAGACCAGCAACTGAAGGTAAGAAATTTAACCATCTTTTGGTTTATAATCCAAGGCATGCGAGTAGAGAATTGAATCTTCGTACTTTGTCATTACAAAGAGGTCTTCATCAGAAGTTGCATCGCAAGAGAGATGATAGAATCCATGCATGTTTACCAATAAGAGTATGGGATTTAGGGGCTCCGAAACCTTATAGCAGTAGGAAGGTGAAGGATCTTTCCCAATTGTTTGTGCAGCATTCTCAAAGGTTGGATCATTTTAGCAGTATGCAGTGTATTGTGGAAGAGTTTCCAGTCATGGTTCATTTGTTTCTAACTTCCACATTGGTGATTAATGGTTGTTGCAATCATTTTATATTGCTAACCTTCATATTTTCAGATGTTACATTCATGATTGCAGCTGATTGCATGAATTTGTTTGCACGGGACTGCCTTTATAGCACTTGGAGGTTGGGTATTAATGAGGTGTTATCAGTGTATGACAGCAGAAGAATTGCCAGGATAGCTATGAATCTAATTTTCACATTTATCGGTGTTGTCATCATTTGTATCAGTCACTTAAAAGGGGGATGTGTGATTATTTATGGTAATTTGAGGAGCTATGATCTTCCTTCCAACTTTCGTGTGTATGGTGATAATCGTAGGATATGGGATCCTAGTATTGGATCAGGGCTCCCAACAGAGATTGTTGATGCATTCCAAAATGTGTACATTGTGTGGTATGCATATAGTTGTACTTTCAGCCTACTCACAGTTGATTTGATTATGCTGCGAATGACACGCAAGTGTGAGATGGATGGTTGGTGTGATGTGTTTCCTTCTATGGAAGAAGGAGACAAATCTTGCAGGTATTCTGAGCTCCATCTATAGAATAATCATACTGTTGGGGTACATGATATAGGAGCAGAGTTTGAGCTACTTGGCATTCCTGGTGTAGTTTGAATGGTGCAACAGGTGCCATTAGGAATCAGGAATGACAAATCCCAAATTTTTCCATTGGATCCAAGTGGAGTACACCCATGGAGGGTTATGATACATGGAGATTATTACATCGTGTTGCTTCACCATCTTCAGCTTGGTGAAGATTATATCAGAGTTGTGCAATAGAGGTCATTAGGTGTTGAGTATGGCAGGTTTCCAGTTGGGTTGCGGGCTTTAGGAACCACTATGCTTGGCAGTTTGCTTCTACTTCAGACAATGATTTACAGGGCTGCCAAATTTGGCTCTATTATTCTTTAGTGGTTGCAGTGGAGTTTTTGTAGAGCATTTTATAGATTGATTTGGGATCCCGACATTTAGAAGACATGCCTGGTTGTTTAGGCGAGGATTGCTTGGGGACAAGCAATCTTGGGGAGGGCAGATTGTAATTTCCCTTTTCTTTGGGATTTGTATCTTCGCAGTGGTTAGCCTACTAACTAGTTCCCATAGGCTAATGGGATGTTTAGGGGACCCTTTTGAGGGTAATCAGTGGTTCCTCAGCAGGCTTTTGATGTTTATCTCAGTATTCTTTTGCTCAATGACTCAGTGTTTTGGTGGTGGGCCTTTTGGAGGTCATCTTGTCTGATTTCTCCCACACTTACTCTTTATAGTAAGTCACTTGGTCATATTGCTTATACTTACTATTTATAGTAAGTCATGCTTGGATCAGTCGTCATCATGCCTACATCTGGAAAATGTGATTGGATCATTCTCTTGAGTTTGTGTTGGCTAATTATTGGGGATTAATGATTCAATTATATTATTAAAGTTAATCTGACTTTAATAATATTATTTTTTAATAATGACTTTATTATAAGGCATTATAAGGGGTTAAATGGAAATTAATAAAGTATTATATTTAAATGATGCTTTATTAATTATTATATTAAAAAAGCCAATGTATTAAAAGAATGAAAATAAAATATTTTATTTAATGATTATTTGGCCAAGTGTGGGCATTGGGATTTGGCAGAGTGTAAAAAACAGAAAGCATTTGCTTTTTCATTATCATTGATCATTTTATTAAAACTTGTGCAAATTGGAGAAACTAAGCAAGGTTTTGTTGGTTTTGAAGATTGAAGCTTTTTGAGGACGAAAATCTTTAGAGAGAATAGTCTCTATAGGTGTGAAAGATCACCCAAGGGCATTTCAAAGAGATAATCTCACACAAAGGTTATTACCAGGGTTTCATTGATTGTTCAAGAAATTCATTTGCAGCAAATACATAGGATTTCATTGCTAGATCGGAAGTTGAAGGGCTGGTTATAATTGCTGATTGTTCTTTCCTAAGCTGGTTGTGAGATTTAAGGCATATTTTACACCCTATTGCTGGCACATGTAAAGCATTTAATACAGGCCGTTCCATTCATGGCACTCCTTATATCTCCTTGCTGGGCGTGATGTTGTCTAGAGCAGGTTGCCTATGTTTAAAGGTTGCAAATAGCTGTAAGGGAGGTGCTTAGGGTTTAGCAAGAGAACTGCAACAATTCCTAGGCGTGGTAATCTGATACAAAGGTGTGGTGTCCATTTTTAGGTGTTTCCTGATGCTGGTTAATCACTTTTAGACCTGCATTTAATGCCATTGTTTCTTTTAGGTATGAATCTTATGTAATTTCCAAGCAATAATAAATATCCGAGTTATTAGTTTCATATATTTGTTTGAGTTGTCAATTATGCAATTATTTGCATTTACATGCATTACCTAGCGAAATCCCAATTAAATCAGTAAAACATTTTAAACAATTATACATTAGAGGGGGTTATTATAGGCTCTTATACCACTATAATAACCCCCTTTCAAGTTGTTGTACCCAAACCAATTTTTTTGCTTCATTAAGACATTTTGCTTAAAATGGTCTAAACCATAGATGAAAAAATCGCTTAAAACCTGCACAACTCGTGAGTAATTGCGCATAAAATAGCCAGGCGAGTAAATCGCTTAAAAACTCGCCACCGAGTAATGATAAAAACTCGCAGCGATTAAATCATTAAAAAACGCGAAAAATCGCGTGTCTCAGACAAAAACACAGCCAGAAAACGTGGCTAAAAAATACAGTTAAATTTCATTTCGTTTGCCCTAATCTTTTTGTGAATAAAAAACGCAAACCGTTGGTGCAAAACGCAAAACGCAAAACACAAAATGTAGAAGGAAAACGTGAGCAGTAAAAAACGAGGGCAACGATTCAGGGAAATGTGACGCACAGAGGGAAAACACGATGCATAGAAAAACGACGCAGCCAGAGAAACTTGAAAGAATGGGCCACGAGGAGAAGAAAATCGTCAACGGTAGAAGATTTACGCAGGTAGGTATTTTGCATTGTTTTTTTCCGCGAATTCATTTTTTAATTATTTTGAGTTTGCAAAAACTTAACCATGTCGACCCTAGGTTTTTTATTAATTATTTATTAATTTATTCATTTGAAAATATCGAACATTAAAAATTTAAAAGGTTTAAAGAATATTTTTTAAAAATATTAAAGTTTTAAACATTAAAACTTTTAAAAATTACTTTTAAAACTTATAATTTTAATTTTAATATATTCGTAAAAAAAAAATTTATTATATATATATTATAGACGTAGTCACGTAAGCATTTAGAAAATTGTATTTTTTTAATCTATTTCATTTTTAAAACTTATAATTTAATATATGTGTAAAAAAAAAATATATATTTTATATTAGACTCAAGTATTTAAAAAATAGAAAGTTTTTAATTTATTTTATTTTTAAAACTTATAATTTAAAATATTAAACTTAAAGTTTAAATACTTGAAGTTGATTCTTATATAATATATTTCTTTTAACAAATATATTAAATTATAAGTTCTAAAAATAAAATAAATTAAAAAAATTCAATGTTTTAAATACTTCCGTCTATAAAATATATAATATATTAATTTTTTTTATAAATATTTTTAAAATCTTTTAATGTTTATAAATCAATAAATAAAAAATAATTAATTAAAATATTATTATTATATTGCTATTAGGATTCAACCGTGTAGTTTACGAGTCAAACTCATTGACCCATGATTCATGAGTAGTGGTTCACAAGAACCCATCTCTCATGATAATGAATGGTCCACTTAGCACTCATTGCATATAGGTGATGCTCACAGAGGTGAAGCATTGGTCCTCTCCGTCATTAAAATATTATTATTAAATATTACATTTCAAACCAAGAAAATAATTTTTTTTTCCATAATAAAATGACAAGAGAATGATTGTATTAATTTATCTCTTTATGAAACTGCATTATGAAAAAAAGTTTAAAATTTAAATGGAATCATGGATTACCTTGTTTTTAATTTTCGATGTTGTCTTCCTTTTACCAGGTTTACGTTCATAATTTGCTAAAAGAATATGGCTTCTGCAAGTAAAAAGAGTGGTGGCAAACCAAGAGATCCTTGCTGGAAACATGGAACACCAGGTGCAGCGCGAGGAGAGGTTATTTGCAACCATTGCATTGAGTCTTATTTTGGTGGCATAAACCGGCTGAAATACCACCTTGCACGAATCCCTTGTCGAGATATTACACCATGTAAAAATGCACCCGTAGAGGTTGAGATGGAGGCCAAAGCACTCCTTGCAGCATTTGACCAAAGGAAGGAAAGTAAATTGAGAGTAGCAGAGGCAATGGCAGCCCCATATGCAGATTTCAGTTCTACAGGGTCAGAAAGGGCTATGGGAGGCTCTTCTTCTCTTGGGCCATGGATACAAGGATTAGGAACTGGAAGTGTGGGCAGCCTCAATTCTAATTTTTTTGTTCCACGTAATACTCCTGGTGCACAACCTTCATTGGAAGGTACTTCTTGGAATAGAGACTTGCAAAATGAGGCAAAGTTGGCATGTGCTAGATTTTGGTACTACAACAATATTCCATTCCATGTTGCTTTTAGTCCTTATTGGGAAGAGTTGGTCACTGCTTTGACTGTGGCAGGTAAGGGGTTTAAGGCCCCAAGTCGTTATGAGTTGAGTGGGCCATTATTGCAGAATGAGGTCCAAAACACATACAAATTAGTGGAGGAACAGAGGAGAAATTGGGAAAAGAATGGCTGCACCATTATATCTGATGGGTGGACGGATGGCTGAAATAGGACACTCATGAACTTTCTAGTGGCTTCAGGGGGACAATTGGTATTTCTAAAATCAGTTGATGCCTCCAATGAAACAAAAAATGTAGAGACATTGTGCAACATGTTGGATGAGGTGGTGATGGAAGTGGGAGTTCAAAATGTAATTCAAATTGTGATCGACAATGCAGCTGCATATGTGGCAGCCAGTAAATTTCTAATGGCGAGGCATCCTACATTATCTTGGAGCCCTTGTGCTGCCCACTGTCTTGACTTGCTCCTCGAGGACATAGGGAAAATAAGTTGGGTGAAGAATGTGGTTGAAGATGGAAGGAATATCACAAAGTACATCTACAATCACACATGGGTCCTCAGTGTCATGAGAGAGCACACTGATGGTAAGGATCTCGTGTGATCAGGAGTCACACGCTTTGCCACTAATTTCCTCACCTTGCAGAGCATTTTAGCTACATTGCCCAACCTCAAGCGCATGTTTGTGAGTGAAAAATGGCTCGAGAGTTCTTATTCCAAGAAGCCTGAAGCAGATAAGGTGAAGAAGACCATTTTTGATGATAGATTTGCCAAACAAATGGAGGAGATCATCAAAGTAAGTTTTCAAACATTTATTGATGATTTATGTTTTTGCTTTCTAATATTACAGCTTGCTGATTTTGTTAATTTTTTTATATTTTAGGTGTCAGAACCGTTGGTTAGAGTTCTACGATTGGTGGATGGGGATAAATGCCCCATGGGGTATCTATATGAGGCCATGGATAAGGCCAAAGTGGCAATTCAACATTTATATGGGTCAAACAAGACCAAATATGAACCCATATGGCGCATAATAGATCGGAGGTGGAACCGACAACTCCACCAACATATTCATGCAGCTGCCTATTTTTTGAACCCCAAGTTTTATTTCTCTCCTACTTTCAAAGTAGATGTAGAGGTTCAAGTTGGCCTCAATACATGTATTGAGAAATTGGTTAGTGATGATGACCTTCGAGATCTCATACTTGATGAGATACAGAGCTATAAGAGGGCTGAAGGGCCATTGTTTTCTTCCAAGGATTGCATTCGTAGGAGAGACACTCTACAGCTAGGTAACAAATTCATGTGTTTAATATTATTTTACTATTTATACCATTATGTTAATGTTTAATTTTATTAAATCCTTACTAAGTTATAAATGGCAATTGTTATCCTTGCAGATTTGTGGTGGCAAGATTATGGTGCCACAATGCCTAATCTTCAAAAGGTTGCCATTCGCATTTAATCTCAGCCTTGTAGTGCATCTGGTTGTGAGTGCAACTGGAGTGTCTTTGAGGCCATTCACACAAAGAAGTGCAATCGGTTGACTCAAAAGCATTTGAATGACCTTGTCTACGTGTGCTACAACCTTCAGTTGCATGAGAAGAAGGTACAAGGGTTGAGTTCACATGAAGCACTTGACCTTGATGACATTGATCCATACTCAGATTGGATTGCTGAGCCTGATGAGGTCAATGTGGAACCATGGATAAGTGATGATGAGTTTGCTGAGATGGAGAGGGAGGTAGAGGCAGCTGAATGGGAAGCAGAGGTGGCAGCATATGAGGAGGAAGAAGGCGAGCTTGGTCAGCCAATAGAGGTTGTTTCTTCACACAAGCAGTTTGATCCTATCCCTATGGATGAGGCACCTGTTGGGGCACCTGTTGAGGCTTCTATTGAGGACATTGCAGCTATACTATCTACTTCAGTACCACCCACACGACAGCAACAAAAACTTTTGAGTTTCAGTCGTAGAAGAAATTTAGGATAGATAATTTTTATTGATACAGAAACTTGAAGTTGATATGTATTGAGAAGTCGAACTTGTTTTTTGGTCTATGATACATTGATGATTGATATGTTTTAAGGTTTTAAACTCTAATTTTGATTTATATGTGATGAAATCAGTTGATACATTGATTATTGATATGTATTGAACTCTAATTTTGACTTATATATGATGAAATCAGTAATATGTTCTATATTTTTAAAAATCGTGTATTTTCAAATGTTCGATAAATTTGCCGAGTTATTGCCGAGTTTTTCCCCGAGTTTTTGCCGAGTCCCGAGTTTTAAAAAAAATTGGGTCTGTCGAGTTATTGCTGAGTCCGAGTTTTTCAACTATGGTCTAAACCTTGTAAAAATGATGTCAAAACATAGTTTTTTGGGCAAATCAAATATGGGCTCTGAGTCAGTGTCATGTCACGAAGATACTGACAAAATTTGAAAAACATTTAAAATTAGGGTTTTTGGACCCCTATTTTTAGGTCAAAAACCCTAAAAATTGAAACTTGTCAAAATTGGCTGAAATTTGTTTTGATTGACTTATTTTGCTTCACGATCATAATGGTGAAGTTTAGATTCAGTTAAAACTCAGTTTAAGCCTGGTGGGTAGTTTTCATTTTTTCAAGTGAGAAGTTAGGTTTTCTGAGCTCATTAATGGCAGATGGCCAGGTGCCAAGTGTCGAAAGCTAAGCTCAAAACGCTTCAGTGATGTTTCTATGACAAGTTTTGTCTGAAAAGAGGCTTCATCTCGGAGGGGATTTTCGACGGAGTGAAAATGCTGAAAAAATGGCCAACTCTGGAATAAAAAGCGCAACTCTGAGCTAGGGGCGCCCTTGATTCTGAGGCCTAGATCAACTTTTTGTGACTTGTCTCTTCAAGGATGTTTTCTCTGGAATCTTGTTAGCTTTGCAATGAGCCTACCAGACAATCCAGAAGATTTGTTAGCAGCCTGTAGCTGGAAGTTAAGTGATTTTTAGCTAGTTCGAAAAATGGCTAACACTAGTAGAGAAAAGCGTGTCTAGAGGCTAGGGGCTCCCAAGAATTCAAGGCATTAGATGTCGGTTTTTGTAGACTATCTCCAAGATGATCTTCTCAGCTTCAGCCCTGCTTCGCTATGAATCTATTAGCCAGTTCCTAGGACTGATCAAATGGCAGCAACGGTGGAGCGAATGAACATGTAAAATGGAGGTTGAAGAGAAGATCACCAAGGCAAAAGCGCACTTGTTAGTCAGAGGCTCCCTTGATTTTGGGGATCTAGATCAACTTTTTATGACTTGTCTCTTCCAAGATGTCTTCTTCGGAATCCTGTTTGCTTCACGATGAGCTAGCCAGCCAGTGCGACGGATCTATATATCATCTAAAACTGGAGATTGAACGCAAAATGAGGGAATTTGAAAATGACCAAGTCAAGAGTGAAAAAGCGTGCCTCTTAGTCAAGGGCCCCCATCTTTTTGGAGATCTAGATTAAGTTTTCTAATCAAGTGACAGTTAGGAGGTTTTTTTAAATTTTGATCCAGCTTCGCAATGTATCCGTCAGAGGATGAATCCGAGTTGTCATGTTGTTGTGGTCAAAGGACAAACTTGAGGTTCCAGACATGATCAAAATTATCCAAAAATGTCAAAAGCATCCTTGGCCTCGGTGTTGGAGCCTTGAATTCAATCTTTTTGATGATTTTAAATGCTCATCTTATTTGTGTCAGCTCTAGCTTTCCGTTGCATATCTCAGCCGGGTCAGAGGATGTCTCAGCAGCCTGGAGCTGAAGGTTTAGTGGATTTTAGCCAGTTTTTGAAATGGCTTAAGTCTGGGTCAAAAAAGCGCCCCTAGAGGCCAGGGGCGCTCATGTTTTTGGGCTATCAAATGATGTTTTTACGAGAAGTGCTCTCCACGAGCTCTTACTCAGAATTTAGCCTGCTCCATAGTGAGCCAGTTAGCTAACCTTGAAGTTTTGCTGGACACCGCGTAACACGAAGTGAAGTGAGGTCAAAAATCGCAGTGAAAATGATGGAAAATGCCTAAAAGTTTTCTAAGTCTGATGTCAGAAAGCGCCCTTGGAAGCCAGGGGCACCCATCTTTTTGAGGCCTCAGATGGATGAATTTAGGATTTTCACCTCAAGGAGCCTTTTTGTCAGATTTGATCCTGCTCTTCAACGAAATTGTCAGCCAGTCAATCCAATGTGGCAGTCAATCTGAATTAGTGGTAGAATGTGAGCTCTGGTGAGATTTTCAAATTCAAGTTTTCAGAAAAATGGCTAAGTCTAGAAAGGATGCCTAAAGTCAAAGGTTGACTTTTGAACTCAAGAAAAGAAGTGCGCATGAGAAGAGGATTCAGTTAACTAAAATTAACTCTTCAATTGACTGTTTTCAAGGGCGATTTCTTCTAAGCCTATTTTTGGCTTGTAACTGAGCGAGATCAGCTTGCATGTGCTAGTTAATTGAACTATTGAAGGTGGCGCCGTATTTAGAGTATATTTTTCATTCAGTTAATTGTTTTGAGAGCCAATCAGAGGTCATGCGTGGGTTTTGAAGGTTCAGTTAGAGTTCAAGCACATTTTCCAAGGCTGTGCATGCATTTATGACGCCTTTAAGAGTTAATTCTTATTTATCAAGCATATGGTGTCCATTATTTCTCATTCTGAGTTGATTCAAGATGCCTTTCTTGAGCAATTTTTAATTTGAAGATGCTACAGGCGTCAGAATTCATTGATCTTCGTAGCTACAAATTCAAAATTTTCAGAGGAAGGATACTTCAGACTTCGTTTTCCGTTTGCGTGTAGGTTTCACCGAATCCATTTCAAGCATAGGCAAATTTCTACAGAAGAAGAGAGAAAACAAACAAATAAAAACTTCTATGTTTTGTCTTATTTTCCTCTATTCCCGTCTTAGGTATTCTTCTCATGTCAAAGAAAACGACAAAATCTTCAGAAACGCATCCTTTGGGTCCGTATAGTTCAACATCAACGACAATACCCATGTCTTAGATTATTTTGTGAAAATTGCCTAGCTGCCTCTATTTTAGAGCACTGTGCTTTTTTCCAGAGTTTTCTTTGCATGTGGGCCTAAAACATGTTTTTTCCAGAATCTGTCGATTTGGGTCATCTTAGAACTCAGTTCTAAATAAAACCCATGTTCTAGATTTTCAGGGAAAAATTGCCCCCAGTGCCATTAACTGTCAGTTCAAATCTCAACTGAAAACCTTTTGCATGCGGGCCTAAAACTCAATTTTTCAAAAAACAAAAGATCTGGGTTTGATCAGTTCTCCAACATTAACAAAACCCATATGCCAATTTTTCGTGAGGAAAAATGTTCAAGAACCCTAACTGTCAATTCAGTTCTCGACTGGAAACCCTTTGCATGCCTTACTAAAAGGTGCTTTTTCAAATTTCTGACGTTGTGGGTTTGCTTAGAATCATTTTTTGCACATTACCCACATCTTAGAATTTTGCGTGAAAATTCTCCTTCGACTGGTTATTTTTAGCCTCATCGAGAGTTGTTTTAGCTTTCTGGAAAAAGTTGTCAGAACATAGCCGTGTCTACAGTCAACAAGCGAGTTTTTTAGAAAGCAATTCACTCAAACTGAATTCAAGACCAAATTGGTCTTAATTCATGATTTCATAAGAAAAGCTGACACCATTTTCCATCAAGCGCATCCAGAGGGGTGATTCAGACAATTTGACAGGCTTAGTCACTCAAAGTCTACATGGTTTCATACCTCGTATAGCCGATAGCCTTCCTAGGCCAGTTTAGACGGTTGATATCGTTGGTGTTCTGCGTATGCTGCAAGTTCTTGTGCATTTCTCACAGCCAGAGTGTTCGCCGTCAAACTTCGTGGTTTCATGATGCAACACTTTTCCATGAGAAGAATCGAGAGAAGCGTCAGAGGCATAAAGCTGCAGAAGAAACGAAGGCCATTACTCTAGTTACGAAGCCGCTAGACTTTATCTTTCAGATCCAATACCACTATCTTCGTGAGAATGGCGCATATGCTAAGCTTGATGGTGTGCAGACTGAGTTCTAGAAGCTGGTTCGTGATAACCTAGATAGAGATCTTGAGGCGTCCAAGTTGAATGAGTTCTTAGAGATGATTGCCAGTTTTAGAAAGGCAACTGCAGAGGCCGGAGACAGTCAGAGGGCGATCCAGGATGGAGACAAGGAGTTAGACAGACAATTCATCATCGTAGACAGTGTCAAAGTGCCAGATGATGACACGATCAATAAATTCGATTAACAAAGAGGGCTTGTAGTAGACACCCAGTTGAGTCTTGCAGTTATTTACGAGGATGAGTCAGAAGCAACAGTTAACTCAAAGTCAGTTCTTGAGTTTCCCTTGTTGATATCAGGCGTGTCTATCTCATTCTTGGAGATATTTTCGTAGGAGGAAGGACTTTTAGTTAGAACTAGTTAACTGATGGTAGTTATCAATCAACTTTCTTTTCAATAAGGACTTGCATGTTGCACATGTCCAATTAGCATTGTTTGTATCGATTAACTGATGGTAGCTTTCCAGTTAACTGTATAGTTTCTTTCATTTAGACTTAGATGAATAAATCTCACATGCTGCGAGACTGTAGTTGACTCAAGGTGATTTTAGGGTTGCCTACACCTTTGATGTCTATAATAAGAGCTTTCAGGTCATTTGTAAATAACTTTTGCTTGATAGCATACATGCTGTGCCCACCGTGTCTATAGTATTGCTATTATTGTATCTTTTGAAGAACTTTTGCACGAGAGAGTAATATATGCTGTGCCGCCTTGCTTGTAATATTGCCTATTTTGTATTTGTTCACGAGTATTGGTTATGAAGATGAATTCTTATGCCACTCGGGTTTCATGCAATTATTATGGTGAATGCTCATTTTAGTTAAATGGGGTTGCTGGTTTGATCATTGTTGTATGCGTGTCTCGTCTATGCAATACATTGTCCTAGTTGCTTACCTTATGTTTTGTGTTTAATAAGCTTATTCAGATTGAGAAAATCGTTGTGCCACCTTGCCTTCAAATTTAGAATTTGTACCTAAAGCTTATCGTGTGATGTGTGTGTCAATAAACTTATTCAGCCAAGCAAATAGTTGTGCCACCTTGCCTTCATGTTGTGAATCTTACTTGAAGTTTATCGTGTAATCACATCCCCGCTCCATTTCCTCATGCTCTGTTTACTTGAGGAAATTGGATAGATTTAAAGTAGTTAGTTTAGTTGTAGTTAATGATTTGCGAAACCAGAAAATCCTTAGCTGCAATGTTCTAGGTTTTCTTAACCTTGTTCCTCTTCCAGCCGAGATAAAAAAGATAGGATTTAGAATACTTTACTTTTTCACACATATCAACAAAAGAGGGAGCTTCACCTCCTAATTTGAAGAGCACTCATTACGTAGTGTGCATAGTTGTCCGTTTTAACTTACACACCAGAGGTGTTAGTTATTACACCAGCACAAGTTAAATTGTTTAAAACGTTTTAAAAAAATAAATTAATTGGGGTTTGTCAGGCAATATAGGAAATATGGAGTTTTCGCAAAATTAATAATACCAACAATTGCATAGAATTAATAAACCAGATTTTATTAATGCTTCAACAAATACATATAATTCATACCCGAAAACAAACAACATAAATTGCGAGTCTGAAAATGACTTGATCAACAATTTGAAGACCATCAAGATGAGACACCACACCTTTGAATCTGATTATCTCACCCCAAAATGGCTGCTGTTCTGAAAAGAAACTCTAGATGCCTTAGTATTGTCAATTTGCAACACTAAAACCTAGGCGTTCTGACCTGAAACATCTTATGCCTAGCATCTATTGATGTATGACCTGCTGGAAAGGTACGACCAGCATTAATGGGTCTCATGTGCCAACAAAAAGTGTGCAATCTGTCACAAACTCATGTGCCAGCTTAGGGAAGAAACAACAACAAATTTAATCAGCTTATCAACTGCTGATCTGTTAATGAAATCCGTTGTATTTGCTGCGAATGGTGATCTTTCACACTTGTAGACACTGTTCTCTCTGAAGATTTTCATCCTCAAAAAACTTCAATCTTCAAAACCAGCAAACCCTTTCTCAGTTTCTCCAATTTGCACAAGTTTCAATAAAATGATCTATGATAATGAAAAAGAAAATTCCTTTTGCTTTTTATACTCTTCCAATTCCCAATGCCCACACTTGGCCAAATAATCATTAAATAAAATATTTTCTTTTGAAGCTTTTGATACGTTAGCTTTTTTAATATAATAATTAATAAAGCATCATTTAAATATAACTTTATTATTCGCCATTTAACCCCTTATAATGCCTTATAATAAATTCATCATTAAATAATAATATTATTAAAGTCAAATTAACTTTAATAATATAATTGAATTATTAATTCCCAATAAGTAACCAACACAAGCTCAAGAGAATGATCCAATCACATTTTCCAGATGTAGGCATGCCGCATGATGATGACCGATTGAGGCAAGACTTACTATAAATATTAAGTATAAGCAATATGAGCAAGTGACTTACTATAAATAGTAAGTGTGGGAGAAATCGACCAAGATGACCTCCAGAAGGCCCACCACCAAAACACTGAGTCATTGAGCAAAATAATACCGAGATAAGCATCAAAAGACTGTTGAGGAACCATTGATTACCCTCGAAAGGGTCCCCTAAACATCCCATTAGCCTACGGGGACTAGATAGTAGGCTAATCACTTTAAAGATACAAATCTTGAAAAAAGGGTACATTATAGGTATGGTGTGGAAAATAGGACCTGATAATATAGAGAACAATGATTCGATTCCCAGGATTGATGAGCTTATCGATGAGCTTCATAAAACAATTTATTTTTTTAAGATTGAACTTCAGTTAGGATACCATCAGATTAAAGTTAGGGAGGAGAATACACATAAGATTTCTTTCAGATGTCATTATGGCCACTACGAGGTTTTGGTCATGCCTTTCGGATTAACCAATGTACCTGCTATATTTCAGTCTTGTATGAATCATGTGTTTAACAAGCTGCTGTGGAAATATGTACTTGTTTTCTTTGATGACAATTTTATTTACAGTAGGACATGGGAGGATCACCTCCGACATATTTATGAGGTATTGGGCATTATGGAACCACAATCATTATTTGCTAAGGCCTCCAAGTGTGAGTTTGGAATTACAAAAGTCATATTTTTAGGACATGTGATTGGGGTTGGTGGAGTTAAGGTTGATCAGGAGAAGATTCAAGCCATCCTTAATTGGCGACCACTTAAGATATTGACACATTTGAGAGGATTCCTTAGGCTATGTAGTTACTACAAGAGGTTTGTTAAGGGGTTTTCACAACTAACAACACCCTTGAGAGATTTGACGAAGAAGGGATCATTCTCTTGGATGGATATAGCTCAACAAGTATTTGACAAACTTAAGAAAGCGATGAGCACTTGTCTAGTGTATTAGTGCTTCTTGATTTTTCTCAACCCTTTTTTAGAATGTCATGCATTAGGAGAGAGAATTTGAGATATGCTTATGCAAAATAAGCACCCAATAGCTTTTGAAAGGAAGAAACTCAAAGATGTAGAAAAGTACTATTTCACTTATGATAAGGAGATGTTCACAATCATGAATACCTTGGTTAAGTTTAGACAATACCTAGTTAGAGGGAAGTTTCTAGTGAGAGCTGATCATATCAACTTGAGACACTTCCTTTTAGCAAAATGACTTGAATGAACGTTAGCAGAAGTGGGTAAGAAAAATATAGGCTTATGACTTCATTAGTAAGTATGTTAAAGGAAAGAGAAATTTGGTAGCTGATGCTTTGATAAGGAGACCCACTTTATTCTCTATATCGGAGACATCAGTTGAATGGAAGGCTCACCTTTTGGTTGAGTATTCCAAAAATACCTTGGCTTGTGAGATCTTGCATGGGAATTTTGAAGATGACAGATACAAGATCTTGGATGACATCATTTATAATAAGGACAAGATTTATTTGTTACTTGAATAAAAAATGAAAGAGAAGATCTTGAGGGCTGTTGATGATGCGCCTTTAATAGAACATTTGAATTACTTTAAAACTTATAAGTAGGTGAGGGAGATTTTTTTGGAAAGGATTGAAAGATGATATTCTTAGACACATTCAAGATTATGTAGTTTGCTAGTAGAACAAATTTGAGCACACTTTCCCTACAGGTCTATTGCAGCTTTTGCCTATTCCTAATCTGAAATTGGAAAGGATATCGATGAATGTTATCACAAATCTACCCAAAGTACAAGGAAAAGATTGTATTTATGTTGTGGTGGATAGGTTAACCAAGTATGGTCACTTCTACACCATATCTTTTGAGTACAAGGCACCACAGGTTGCAAACTTATTTTTTATATAGGTGTTTAGGCTCCATGCATTGCCTAAAAACATTGTATGGATCGGGATAGCAAGTTCCTTAGTGTGTTTTGGTTGGATCTTTTCATATTAGCAGGTATTGAGTTGACACCATGCACCAACTATCATCGACAAACAAATGGGCAGATAGAAATAGTTAATAAGTGGGTTGAGGGATACCTAAGAAACTATGTAGTAGGACATCAAAAGGCTTGAGTCAGATGGTTGTATTTGGGGGAGCATTGCTACAACACCACTCATCACAGGAGTAT
This sequence comes from Sequoiadendron giganteum, assembly GCA_007115665.2. Taxonomy (NCBI): domain Eukaryota; kingdom Viridiplantae; phylum Streptophyta; class Pinopsida; order Cupressales; family Cupressaceae; genus Sequoiadendron; species Sequoiadendron giganteum. The sequence goes on along the minus strand of CM021106.1, from coordinate 246,014,218 downwards.
AGGCATGACTCTTTTCAGTGCTTTGTAGACTTGGTTATTTTTGATAGTAGAGCACCAAAAGCTAGATATTAGATGCTGGAAAATTAAGATATTATTAGCTTTGAAGGAAAACATTCAACACGCTCATAATCAATAAAAGGTGTATGCTGATAGGCACAACACAAAGAGGGCATTTGAGGCTGGAGATTTGGTTTTCTTGCGGTTGTAGCCTTATAGACAATCCTCATTCCAGGGGAGTGGTGTAGAAAAGCTAAAACTAAGGATTTATGGACCATATAGGATCATATAGAGGATTGGGAAAGTTGCTTATAAGCTTGAGGGCACTAGGACAACACATTATACCTTTTGCAGAGTTACCTCCATTGGATGAAGAAGGAAAATTGATCCTAATTCTTGAGGTTATCATTGATGTAAGGGACAAGAAATTCAAAAATAGGAGTATTCTGGAGTATTTGGTTTGTTGGAAGGATTTGTCTCCAGAAGATGCCATGTGGGAAGGGGGGTAGATTCTTTAGAATTCGAATGTGCTATTGCTTGAGGACAAGCAATTTCGGGGAGGGAGGACTGTATTGTCCCCTTCTTTGATCTAGGCATTTGTTGAGGACACTGTAGCCTATTTCATTCCCGTAGGCTAATTTAGAGATTTGGAGAGGGAATAACTTAATTAGTAAATAAGGTTGTCTTCAATTATTATCTTTTGGGCAACATGTATTTAGTTAATTATGTTGTAAAGTTGAATATTTAATATTATAGAGTGACTTAAGATGGGAGCAAAGGTAAAATAATATATAATCACTTTAGAAGGAGTTGAAAGAATTATTATTTAAAGTGATTTTTAAAAATGTAACCTTTTTGAAAGAACCACAGGGGAATTTAAAAGGAGGTTGAGGAGTCTCTTGGATTCATTACGGACAATTGCATTTTCTTTTAAAACCTAGTTTTGGTATTTAGTATTCTACGGCCTTTGGACGAAAACCCCAAGGTGAAGATTGGTTTTGGTGAAGGGATTTCGCCCTAGCTAGTGCAAAGTGAATTCTACATGAATTCACTAGTGAGGAAAATGATAGCCGATTCAAATTTGTAATTAAAGATTTCAAATTTCTAAGATTATTCAATAATTTTGGTTTGAGATTTTGGGAAGAGGTTGACTAGCAAGGAGTGACAGGGCAAGAACTTAGAAGTTTGGACGATGTGTATATCTGATCATATGGGAGTTGAGCCACATTCCAAAATACTAGGTTGCGTTGAGATTTGCAGACATATTTTTAAAGGTCATGAGGGTTGCAAGGGAAGTTGATTGAATATTTAGAGCCGCTATACCTATTGTCATCTGCAATATTGTTTAGATAAGCATACAAATTGTGTTCCATAGAGGTATTCATATTTTGTGTCGAAATAAAGGAATCACGTGGAAAGATTAGGGCCTAGGGTTTCACTTGGAGTTTTATCCTCGACCATCACCTTTGTATTTGGCATAAACACCATTCGTGGAGGTTGCGATATTCTAGTGTGACATTAGAGACTCGCGTGAGGGTTCTTGGATGAGAATAGCAGAATGCAGTGATAACTAGTAGGCGCTGAAATTATCAAGGCCGATTCATCCTTGGTAATGGTTGATGAATATATGACAATGGTTCGTGGATGTTAAATATGGAGTTGGAAAGAATCACAAGGAATCAAAGAAATATAAAGGAAGTTGAATGAGGCACACTTAGGAATGAAGACACATAGGCCCATCATAGGTAAGAGTTTTATTCAATATTAGAAGCTAATAAGCACCAGGTAACTTGAAGTTCAGGCCAGATCTTATTTGTATTTGCTATGTAATGGAATGATTTCTGTTTATATGCAATTAAAAATCTCTGATGATCGCACAATTTATATATATGTTATTTCCTTCCATGCAACTTATCAAACATCTAGAATATTCACTTCTAAACAACAAAAACATTCACCGACAACATCTCGTCAATAATCATGTAAGGGTAAACCAAACGGCTCCTCCCATTACAAAAGGTAATCCAATTCACAAAAGGATGTTACTCTTTGTAAATGGAATGATGTTTGAGATCACATATCTTGGAGTGAAGGACGAATAAATACAAGCAATCATTCATATGTCATTGTCTAGCATCATTTTAGCAGCCTTTTTTGAAATCATTTTGAAATTTAGGCTGAATATATCATTTTCTAAGTATGCAAGAATTTGATATACAGCCTTTGGCTCCTGTTCTTTTGAGTTCCAGAAGCAGAATATGGCTGGTAAAATGGAAGACAACTCTATTTTCACACATTTTTTTTACTTCTTGTATATCACTTGAAACTCAGGATACACAATTGAGAAATCATTATAACATGGGCATGAACAAATTCACATTTTCATGATCTTTTTGCAACCTGGGAAGTAGGATTGACATTCTCTTGTTCAGACAAAATTCAATAGATTTTTGAAAATTGCTTTCCGAGTAATCAGGTTAGAAGAATCAAGAGCATTCATGGTTTGTCTAATTGAATAATTTAGCATCCTCTATTGCTGGGTTACATGAGAAGATATTCTTCTTCTATCATCTTCTGTCTGGATCTTTTCCCCTTTCTTGGTAATTGAGAATAACTGATTGTAATGAATTCTTCATTAGTCATTTTGCAGTCCTCATGGATGATGGTAATTGTGAACATAATATAGTAGTAGCATCCTCTGTGTGCTTCAAATCTGAAAGTCTCCACATTTTCTACATTATCAGGAGCAACTAAATGGTCATTCAATTATTCCTATCCTTACCAAGCATATTCCTCAAGTGGAAAAGAGTTTGATAAGACAATCTCCATCCATCAGATGGGTATTGAACTTGATTCTTTTGAAATATCTTTAAATTTGCTCTTTACATTGTCATAGAATTTTTTAGAGTTCTTGATGAGAGAATATGGATGATCAAGTTTATATTGGACCAATGATTTATTTAAGGAAAATTTGTTGGGGTTTGAATCAGGCATGAGATCTGAACAAGAAACTATAGATATGAAATCTGAGGTTTCAGCTTTCAAACTTCTAGGGATGGAACTGATAGATTTGATTTCCATTTTTCATCATTTTCTTATTCCAATGTTCTGTTGAGGGATCTGGGAAACTAACGTTGTTTGGACTTAGTTTTGGTTTCAATCTTTTATCCAAGCAAGGCGTGCTTCTTACTAATTGTATGCCAGATTTTCTCAGGTTGAATATTTTCAGCAAAAAATTTCTGAATTTCCTGGGAAGCATGTAGATTTGCTTATTTCCGAGCATTCTTCAAAAGTGCAAAATGCTAGAGAGGGACTGGTAATCAAGTTCTTGATGCATGAGCATAGGTTAGTATTTTGTTTAGTAAGAATAGTTTCTATATATCAAATTCACCTCATTATAGTTTCATTATATTGGGCGAAAATGAGTATGGAATCTGATTGGGTGAAATTCAGCAATCGGCGTAAGGTTTTGAGACAGGAGAGAGTTGGGATGAATAAGGTTGAGAAGTTGTTGCATGCTCTTCCCAATGTTATATTTTCTCCAGGTAGCTAAAAACTGCTGCTTGTGTATATTTTTTTTATTATTTAGAAAATTTGTATGACTGATATTTTTTGGTTGAAGCATTTACTAGTAACACCCCATTTGAAAGGGGTTTGGCTTATTTATCTTTTCTTTGAGGAGGCCCTTTCAATTTTTAATTGCCAAAATTGAATATTATGTATTGTTTTCTGTTCATAAAGTACTGGATTTTCATTTTGCAGTTAATTTTGTAATAACTGTTTCCACCTAAGTTTGACTAAATTTTGAATCTGGTACATAAATATTTGAAAATTGCACATAGCTTATTTGCCTTGACAAAAATTCTACTTGTTTTGGGCCTTAGATCTGTGTTTGGTTGAATTATTTTTTTTCCTTTTTTGTATCAAATAAGATATAATTGTAGTGATTAACATTTGTAGCCAATGCTTATGTCCACTTCTATCGCAGTAGGTACCTATGTACATGGTGTATTGGAATGCACCTTTTGTAAATTGAGCGGGTGGGATTAGATGGTTTTCAGAAACTGGTAAACATATGTTTAATATTTTCATCTTAAAAATTGATAGAGGGGTGAACTGAAATTTCTTCTCTGCAGCCGTTATTTGCCTGGATTTTATAAGAAATATTTTTGATGTGAGTGAATAGAATTTTTACTTGTATACTTAAGATGGGATAGTTTTCAAGGTGGAAATTAGAAAAACATTGCAAGCTGTTGGAGAGGAAAATCATATATCACATCTCCTTATACACCACTATGAAACTCAGTGTTCATACTTACCTTTTTGTCATATATCATCATGATCTATTGTCAAAGAGTGGTAACCCAATATAAGTTTTGGGTTGCCCCATCAGATTGTAAGGTTGTTGTGTCATGGTCTTGTTTTTCGACTAAAAACATTTCTAGGTTGATTGAGGTTGCAGCTGTTCTGAAATGAAATAATGATGAGGCTTGAGATTGTTGATGATTGAGGTGAAGAAAGGAGAATATGAGAATGGCTAAGGCTCAAAGGCACGCTTTTTATGTGGATAAGCCTCTTAAAATCTCCACTGATGTTTTGAGGAAAGTGGTTTCAGTTTGTAATGTCCCTGTTTTAGCTCGTTTCAGTTTCCTGATGGTTTAGCCTATTATCTGATCCTTGTAGGCTAATGGAGTTGGTTAGAGGATCTTGTGTGGAAGATATCTGGTTCTATGATGGCATTTGGTGGTGTCTTTCTTCTTCGGAACTTGGTGTTGTTCAAGATTGACCTTTGGGAGTGATTTGGGACTCAGTTGTGCACACTTACTATTTATAGTAAGTCACCTGGTTAATGGAGTCTAGTATTACTATTTTGGGAAAGGCTCCTGGATGCACAGTGGATGTAGTGTTTGACCTCCTAGTTCAGACGGAATGGCAAAATGATGATTATTGTGAAAGATATATTATTTTAATTATTATTAAAGTTAAGCTTTAATAATAATTAATAATTAAAAAGTGCATCATAATGATACATTTTGACTTTATGAAAGTGGGGCCACTTAATGACTTAAAATCATTTAATAAAGTGCATAGAAGTGGGTGCCTATTTAATGAAATGACTTTAAGTGCAACAAAAACAAATATTAAAATATATTTTAAAAGTCAAAATGCTCCGAGGGGGTCGTGCTTTTTTATGAGACATATATAAGCATCCAAAAAGCAAATGGAATTCATTCTTGATCGTTCAATACTTGTGCATTTTGAAAGCTTTTGTTGTGGAGAAGAGGAAACCAGGGTTTCTGCATTCTAGGGCATTGGAGAGCGTAGCTTCTTCATTGTTTCAGCTACCTGAGGGTGTGAGATATCATCTGAAGGTTGCTCAAACTGGTGGCTGCAAGTTAGTGGTCACATTTGAGCTTATTGGTGTAGTTTACTGGAAGAAATCGAAGAAATATCATTGTCAAATCTGAAGATCTTCATTGCTGTTCATTAATGTTCAATCCATCCTTGCTGGGCCGTACACTGCAGCAAGTACAGGCCGTACAATTCACATTTATGCAGGCCTTACAGTCTTGAATGAGGGACGTTTTCTTCCTTGGCTGAATCGCTCAAGTTCAAGGGCTGAAACCATTAGCATTTGGGATGGCTATGGGTATGATATAAGTTTGCTGCTTTATTTTGGTGGAGAACTTTGTGATTGCTGCAAATTGACCTCCATAAGGGTTTTACAGTTGCAGATCCATTTCCAGATTTTGCAAATAATTATGTACAGCATTCCCGGGTATGATATTCAGAAGAAGTTTCATTAAGACATTTGGATTTGATAGCCATTGTAATTATTAATTAATAGAGATCATTATCAGTCTCAGATTAGCTCTATTTTGTTTTACTTGCATATGTTCTTTATTTACTGGCATTGCTTTGCAAACATTAAAAAATACAAAAAAACAAAAAAAAAAAACGAACAGGCAGATTACAGTAGAAATTATCTCAGGGAGAACAAGGGTTCTTACACAGTCATCTAAAGTTTGCTTGGATATGGCAAAAATGGTAATGCTAACATGTTTTTCTGTCTGAGTGCACTTTAATAGTTGCTCAACTAAGTGAAATCTCCGTAAGGATAGAAGTGGCAATGGTGAATGCAAACTCTGCTTGGATCTCTGCCCAAGGCTTGGTAAAATGGTTCAACTCATTGAAAATTCTGCCAGCCATCGTAAAATTGGCTAAGTCATTGAAAGGTTTTGCTCTCCATCTTAAAAGTATCAAAGAAATGATAAAATTTCGCCTGCACATGAAATATAGTCAAAGACCGAGCTGCACAGCTTAATTGTTATAGCCAATTTTAATGATTTTATATCATTCAAAAAGGTAGCATAAGTGTAAGAAACCTCTGCCCAGCTTTGAATAAAGGTGGCAATATCTCTTAAGATCTTTGTGTTGGCTTAAGCTAGTGAATCTTTTGCTTAACAAAAGTATGGCAGTTATTGCCATATATATATTTAATATTAGAATGAAGTAGAAGAATAATCTAATAAAGTGTATTCACACTTGTATGTATTTAAGTAGATAGGTGTAGGTCATTAAATGAGGTAATTGTAGTTGTTGTAGTGCTTTGATTAGCCTGTTTTATTTTTATCTAAGTTACCGGTTCGGGTTCGGGGACGGGTTCGGGTACGAGAACCCGGTACTTGGGTACGTGAAATTTTTTTTAGGGGTTTGGGTGTGTATGGGTACGTGTGTATATATATATATATATACAAAAAAATAAGAGAAATATACAAAATTGTAAAACTAAATCATTTCATAGTATGATACTTGATCATTGATCAATGCCAAATGCCAAAGATAAATATTAAATGCCAATTGATAGTTGAAAAGTATTCAAATATGCCATATCAATGATATCATATACGATTCTAATGGAATTATGGAAATCATCACAAAATTGGAATTACAAAATTTAGTTCAAGAAAGTTGAAACATGATTCAATGTTCATTGTTCAATGTTCATCAATCATCAAAAGTGTTGAATTAAGATAGCATCGGTCAGATATAAATGATGATTGCATTTATGCATCATCATCATTTATATTTAATCGACCTACTCTTAAAATATAAAACCTTCAAATAAGTTATTCAAATTTCTGGTAATGATGATCAAAATTTGCAGTTGAATCAAATCGGAATGCATCTTATATAATCGCTGCTTGTTAAAGCACGCATTGGTGTTTATGAGAAACATAGTATGATTATGGGTTGTTGAGGGAGGTCGCACGCCCAAGGGACACGTCCCATGAGCGGACGTGTCTCCACTTTGTGGAGACACGTCCTCTCATGAGATGCATCTCTCCTTGAGGCATGTCTCTGGAGACACGTCCTCTCATGAGACGCATCTCTCCTTGAGGCATGTCTCCCTCATACAAAAGGTAGTTCATTCCTTATTTGAAAAACATCGAAATTAATAAATGTTCTGCAATCAGCACATTCGAAAGACAAGAAGTAAAATTTGACTTCGAATTCTTACACATAATTTCAGACTTAGAATTTCCATAGGTCCTTCTTAGGATTCAATTTGACTAGATTTGATTAACAATTACAAAAAGGATTATCAAAAAAATCATCGTGACTTGGATTTTCAGCGGCTTCAACTTCAAGATCATCATCATTTGAACCCAAAGCGGTTCCACTTCCAGCACCATGTGGTATGTCATGATCATCATTATCATCCACATCATCCATAGTGGCTCTAGCAAGATCCTGAATGGTTGCATCCAAGTCAGCAGACTCGGGTGCTACATCCCAAAGCTTCGTTGCCCCCTGCTTGTATTGAGGTTCCTTACGTGACAAAAGATGCAAATTGGAATGAATATACACCAAGTCTTCAGCTCTTTTTGCAGCCAACCGGTTACGCTTCATTGAGTGGATAAAGGAGTATGTACTCCAATTCCGTTCAGCGGCAGAAGAGCTTGCAACCTAGAGAGAAAACCAACAAAATAAAAAATAAAAAATGCAAGATAAATTCAAGAATGTTAAGTGTTAAATTCTACAATACAAGTGGCAAAAAAAAAAAAAAACTTACTTGTGAGAGGATCTTGATTGCAAGAGGTTGGAGGTACATATAATCTTGACCATGGAGGTACCACCATGTAATCGCATCCATTTTGTATTGGTTTTTGACAACATAAGGGCTAAGATTTTTTCCTGAGATAAACATTCCAAATTCTTTCATAACACTTGTCTGCACTTCTAGATCAGTGAAGAATCTATTAAATGCCCTCTTATACCCTCTAGAAACTTCAAGATCTCTATATGGCGGTATACTCCCTGGGATAGAAAGTACTTATGTGGTATAGTACCTTGGAGATACGACATATGCAAGGAGGTGCAATGGTGTTGTCATCTTGTTCCAACGATGAAGTACGATTGCTTCCACCCTTTTGTAAAAGGTGTCTTCAAAATCATTCTCTTTTTTGTATTTCAATTTTTATTTTCTCGAACATCGTGTCCATGCTATCATAGACATCCCCCAAGCATGGTTCATTTGTATTAGCAAACCGAAGCATAGACATGATAGGTTCGGTGAACTCCAATACATAATTCACACGATCCCACCAATTGTCATCCAAGATCAATGCCTTGACCTTTTGGGCCCTCTCTAAATTTGATTGCTTCCATATACCCCATTGGTTGCTAATAACCATTTGACTTAATGCCTTTGTCACCTTCACAAGTCGTCTCAGAACAATTGTGTGAGATGCAAATCAGGTCTCAACAACCTAAGAACATGTTAATAGTAAGTTAATAACACATTTAAAATATGTAAATTACTAAATAAGTAAAAAAAATATTTTATTCAATTATGTAAAACATGACATAAATGAAACTAAATAAATTCAATTTACTTTCAACAATTCCAATTTTGAAAAATTTCAGAAAATTGCTTGCGACATGGTGGTTTGTCACAAACATCTGGATCTCCTCAGCCTCCTAGTATATTTCTTTCACCCACTCTATTTGGTTGCCAATTGCTCGCATCACCAAATTGAGGGAGTGTACAGTGCAAGGTGTCCAAAAGATGTGCTCATATCTAGCCTCTACCGAAGCACCTGGAGCCCTGCAAACTTATGCATTGTCCGTAATTACTTGGACAACATTTTCATTACCCACCATCTCTATGGAGTCAATGAGAATCCTGGAAATGAACTTTGCATCTTTCACTTCCCCTTCACAGTCAACCGCCCTCAAAAACATTGCCCCCTTGGGGGACACTCCAATAACATTGATCAATGGACAGTTTTTGTAATCTTTCCATCCATTAGAAACAATAGATACACCTGTTTCAATTCAAGAATCTCTAATTGGTTTTAGTTGGGCCTCTAAAGATTTCTTCTATTTTTGCAATAAGGTGGTACACACCTTTTCATACCCAAGATTTGTGAAACTAGGAGGTGCACTATTTATTGTTGACACCATGTCCCGCCAGTATGGTGATCTCACCAAGTTGAATGGAAGACCATTGGCATAGAGGCAACGCGTAATTTTTTCTTCAGCAACATCTCTTGCCTCCATTTTAAATGCCCTCTCCAATGGACCTCTCTTGCGGTTGGTGATCTGTTGTTCATCTTCATCTTCCTCTTCCATAGAGGGCATAGGCAAGAAGGGATGTCTGGAGGCCCTAACTGTTTGAGAGGGTAATGTTGGTGTTTTTTTCTTTGTGGAAGAATAACCACTTTGTTTTCCTTTTGCAATCAATTTGTTAGCATCTTCTTGTTCTTTTATAAATCCTACTATTTGTACAACAAACAACCCCTTCTTATTTGGGCCCTCACATATATTAATCCCTTTACCACTAGGGCCCATAAAATGAAGTTTCACTCGGTAATAGGAGCTATTATATTTTGCATTGCAAAAATTACACTTCCAAACAAATCCTCCACCTCCAGGAATTTGTGAAATTCTTGTGGTATGTCTCCATAAAGGAGATGCTTAATCAGTTTTGAAGTTTTGACTTCCCTCCCCACCCACTGAACTTTGACTGCTGGACATCGTTGTAATCTAAAAAGAAAATGGAAAAAAACATACTTGAAAATCTTCACAAACTTGAAAAAATTCATCAAAAGACTAAAGAATAGGGTTTAAATGCATACCTTAAACACTTAAATCTCCTTTGTAGAAGCTATTTGGCACTCCACAATTGATCTCCTTCGAATACAATCACCTCCCTTCAAACTGCCAAGATGGAAAGAAAATATGGTGAGAGCAAAATGAGAGGTAAAAATGAAATGTTTGAGTTTTAAAAGGCTTCATATTGGGCCGTTTTAGGGTTAGGAGAAAAAAAATAATAATAAAAATGTATTTTATGTGTTTTTGGGCCCACTTTTTAAGTGCTGGGCCATGGGTTCTCATGGGTTCGCTCGGGTTCACGGCTGATACGCTCGGGTCTATGTACCACAGTGCTGGGTTCACGCTGGGTGCACATAGGGTGTGCGCCCAACACTATGGGTTCGTCCGGGTGCGCGAGTGTGCACACCCGGGCGAACCCACAGTGTTGGTCGCGCACCCTGTGCGCACCTAGCACGTACCCACAAGCGAACCCGAACTGGGTTCGTACCCGAACCGGGTTTGAGGCCTGTAGATACAAACCCTGCGACACAGATTGTTATTGAATGAAGTTGATGTAACATTAAATATGTTAACTGTAATAATGAATGTCTATATCTATATACACGCTATGATCACTGTTGGAAATGTTGTCATTGATGTCAAAGGCAGATAAGGTTGTCAAAGAGTTTATCGTGGAAATTGTTGGTCTAAGATGTATGGACGAGAATGTCAATATAAGATTGAAGAGATTGTCATTGAAGCCATAGATGAATGAAGAGAATGTTGGAAATATTGTCATTGATGTCTATTGGCATTTCAATTAGCACCTCTGGAGTGCTTATTGGAAACAGACAGCTATTGCAAATGTGTTAGTACATGCTCTTCGGATTATAGAGAGGAAGATCTCTCTTTGCTGATTATTTCTATGTAAAAAAAGGGAGCGTACTAAGATTCCTATCTTTTTTACTCAACGGTAGGACACAAGGGTGCATAAATACAATGCGTCGTATCTAAGCCTTTTCTCTGGTTTCCACAGATTCTTAACTACAACTAACTAGCTTCTCGACTATCGTACCTCCTCAAGATAAACAAAGCATGAGGGCATAGGAGCGAAATGGATGGGTTGGATTACTTGAACCCTCCGTCTCAATGGAATATGGCCGAGGGTTTGAACTCTCGGATATATACCAAGATAAGGTTTGACGCATGTTAACACTTTATACGGTAGGCTAGATGTGAGACTTGCCAAGGAGGAGGAACCCCTGTTCGAGGTATAGGCTTTGGAAACAACTTACTGGTGACAACAAGGCATGATGATTCGGCTAACAGGATTCCTGAGGAGGTGACGACACCTGTCCAAAGAGTAGGCCAAATGACAATTCATTAAACAACATCACACGATAATGATCGATAACAAAATATCCAATGAGGAGGAACCCCTGTCCGAGGAGGAGATTGAAACAATACACTATTGAAAACAAGACTTTGAAAGAACTCAAATATTTAGATCAAGCAAGCATGCACCATCTGATTTACTTCTTCAAGCTTCTTCAAAGAATTACAAAGGTTGGGACAGCAAAGGCATGAAATCATGCACAATTACGATCAACCAACAAACTCTCATCTAAGAGTGAACAAATATGAACAAGCTAACTCTGGCAACAATGGCGCAACAATTTTGCCTAGTAAATAAAGGTTAAACAAATAATGAACCCAAGGCTCTTATTTATAGAGACTCAAAGGAGTAGGCAACCCTAAAATCTCTTTGACTTAACAAACAGTTCTTGCCAATCAACAAGATTTATTCGTATGTCTAAAAGTAGGTGAGCAAGCAATTAACTGGAAATCTACTTTAGTTAACTGAAACTAAACAAAAGTCAAACTTGGAGTCTACCTCAGTTGATTGACTCCTAAGTAAAAGTGAACTCAAATTACATATGTGTCTCCAAAATAGACATCCACCTTTAAAGGAGATCTGAGATCCACAAATTGTGGGAGTCAATTAGACATCCTAGATCAGTGGGATCCGACATGCATGATCTGTGGAGATTTGGAGTCAACTTGGAAAGGGGCATCAAGTTGACTTCAGTCATATTTATTGCTATTTTGGAGGGTAAGACGTCCTTCTTAAGGTGTTTGACACCTCATCATCATTGGTCAACGGTGCTTTTTTTCATTCGTTGACTTCTTCATACGAAGACCATTACATCCCTGTCAATTGTCAGCTTATCGCTTATCAGCAACTTGATATATGCATCTCCTTCATTCTGCTTTGCTTAGGAGGGTTACTCGTTTTCTTTTTGTTTGTGTTTCCACTTTGACGTGGAAGGTAGTGTAGTATTAACCGATGGTGGCTCTGTGTTGGGAATGACTACCTTCCACGTTCTTTTGCGTCTTTGACGTTTTCCTTGATCTTTCTCAATGGAAGAGTGTTGTATGATGAAACTGCGAAATTTGACCACGATCACTCCAACCGTGAGAAATGCACATGAACTTGTTGCATGTGTAAAATTCCATTGGTTACGATCCTCTAAACTGGCCTTGGAAGGCGATCAAATATAGGAGGTGAAACCATTATGGAACCCATGGACTTGTGTCTATGCTTGTCAATTTGTCTAGATTGACCTCTAGGTGTGCCCGACGCAGATTGGTGTCAGTTGTTTTCAGAAAATCATGGAGTAAGATCATTTTGGTCTTGTATTCGTCTTGGGAGAACTGCGTTATGAAAACCTTGAAGATTGATTGTGCACACGATGCTGGTCAGACAACTTTTTCTAGAATTGCTAAAAATAGCCTCGTTGGGGGTAATTTTTACGATTTTTTTTGAGACATGGGTTTGGTTGAGAATAATTCTCTAAACAAACCCAAATCGTCAGAAATTCGAAAAAAGCGTGTTTTTCTATGACATGCAAGAGCCCTTCGGTGGTAGAGGTAGCGAGGCACCAGAAAGCGATTTTTCTCGGAAAAATCCAACACATGGGTTTTGTTCATGCTTCAGAGTTGAACAAATCCATTTTGTCTGTTTTTCAAAATTATGACTTTTTTCGGAAACCCTAAAAATAGGGGCAACAGGGCTACTTTTTTCATTCTGGAAAATTCCAACATGTGGGTTTTGTTGAAAAACTCTACTGATCATACCCGGTTGGCTAGATCTGTGATTATTTGCCGTTTTCTCGGAAATGCAAGAATTTTAGACAGAAATAAAGGAAGTAGACAAAAGGTGGATTGGAAGTTATCGACTGTCAATCTGGAAGAATTATGCCTTTTTATGTAAACTCTGATAAATAGTTTCTATGTGCAACAGATCTTCAAAAATATGAAGAATGGTGAAAACCCCTCTGTCAAATCTTCAAAAATGTTGGAGAAGAAAAATATTCGTTCTTGAGCTCCTCAACCTGCAAATAAATAATAAATAATGGATGCCTAGATGCTTTGATATGTCAATTTGGAGTTGCAAGCATTAATTCGGCATCCAACTCATGATTGACCTTGATTTGGAGTTCAAAAAGGTGATTTCCATTGATTGTGGAGTGTTTGGCCTCTTTTTGCCTCCAAAATCTGTTAACTCAAGTCAACATTTGCTTTTGACTTTCTTAAGCGTCCCTTTTGGAGTTTTGATCGTTTTTGCAAGCTAAAGTGCCTCCATTTGATATTTGATCCTGGCTGCTCAGTTGATCTTCAACAGTTGCTGATGGATTCGTTGTTGAGATGGGATCAACCTGATGAGATATGCCTGGGAGAGATTAACTCAGAAAACTGAGTTTGGACCTCCAGAATGTAGGGCGCCTTTCTTCAAGAGGGGTGCTTTTGGTTGTGCCTTAGTCAATTTTCATTGACTGTTCTTCGTTTTGGCCTTTTCAAACTCTCTTTGTTTTGATTTGACGTTCCCGTTGATGGATGAGTCAGATGACTCAGCGTGATGATGCATCGGGTAGCCAACTCGGTCTTGCATAGGATGACTAACTTCTCAGTTGCTGACAGTGAGTTTAGGTGCTTTGAATCTAAGGGCACCCCTGGCTAGCAAGGGCGCCTTTGACCTTTTGACTGCTTTTATCGACTCTGAAAACTATCTGCTTTGATCTTCGTCGTTAGATGAGCCAGGGGCGCCTTTGACCTTTTGACTGCTTTTATCGACTATGAAAACTATCTGCTTTGATCTCCGTCGTTAGATGATTCAGTAATCAGATTCTTCCGCTGACAGTCTCATTGTCGAGATTCGCCGAAGCTGAGAAGATCATTCTGGAGGTCAGTGATCAATCAAACTGCATTTACTCCTCCAAAAGGAAGGGTGCCTTTCTCCAAGAGGGGCTCTTTTCCTCTGTCCTTAGCCAATTTTTGGCTTGTCCTTGCAGTCTCCAATTCTGGCTTTTTCTGCTTGATGTCAATGTGTGATCGTTTGGTGTGTCCAGTGAACGTGCTATCAAATTGATCACGTAGCTGGGAGGAAGCTGAAAAGATGTCATGTATGAATCAGCTGCTGATGGATTCAGCTAATGCTTTGAACTGAGGGGTGCCCCTGGTCAACAAGGGTGCTTTTAGCGTGAAGTTCTTTGATTTGGCATCTTCAATGCTTATAGATTCTCCATACTTTGCTGACGATTGGCCAATGATCCTTGAATCAGATGATCTGACTCATAGACGCGTTGTCAAGCCAACACGAATGTGAAGGAGATGAATGATCTGAAGATGCAAGGTGATTACATTTTCCCTTTGAGATCCAAAGGCACCTTTTTCAATTGTAGACTGTGTTTTGCCTTGGTAGCAAAACGTGCACCTTCCAGAGTTAGCCAAATTTTAGCCTTTTCCGTTTTGAGAATCTCCTTTGTTGAGCGACATCATTTTCATCCTTTTCCGCCATAGCTTCTTCGTTGGAGTTCTTGAAGCTTAGCCTTCAACACTTGGTACTGGCCAATCTGCCATTAATGGCTGCGAAGCTCCTAACTTTGTTCCTGAAAAACGAGAATAGACCCACCAAAGTAAAACATATCTTTTGATGATTTTGACTTGATTAGTGTGATCGTGAAGTCAATTAACCCTATCAAAATCATTTTCAATCATTTCCGGGAAGGTCCTATTTTTTAGGGTTTCCCTAAAAATAGGGGCATAAAACCCTAATTTTCAGTTTTTCAGAATTTTAACCATAGGTTCCTTGACAGAAACCCACAAAGACCTTATGCTTGGTTTGACCTAAAACATACTTTTGACGACATTTTTACATGATTTAGCTCAATTTAAGCAGAATGCCAAATTTTTTATTTTGGGTACAACAATGTCAAAGGTATAAAGACGATTTAGTGTTTGATGTCAAAGATTTCATAGAGCAAAGATTGATAGACAAAATAGTTTCCACCATTATCAGTCAAATGAGATCGAAGTCAAAGGAGAATTAATATCATTTAGATTCAATGAGAGAAATTACAGTTTACAAGGGCAGTGATTATAAGACAAAAAACAGATAAGACAAATATACATATATATATATATAAGACAAAAAACAGAGAAGACAAAATAAAAGTAAGACAAAAAGGGAAGGAAGAGCAGCGATTAGTGAAGAAAGGAGAATAAGACAGTAATTACCTTTTACCAAAGACAGCGGTTGATAATAAGCAGCATAAGACAAAAGATTCCCTTAAAAGGCAGTGATTCCCTTAAAAGGCAGCGATTCTCATAAGGAGCAATTCATTAATTAAAAGGAAAGAATTACTTTATGAAATGCACGATTTGTTAATGAAAAGGACAGCAATGAGTTTGAAGAGGTGTGGCTGTAAATAAAAGTCATGTCCATTGTGAAAGGGTGTCTCTTTTGGAAATATGAAGATATAAAAGGTAGAAAGGGTTGCTCTTTTGGAAATTTGAAGATATAAAAGGTAGAAGAAGTTGTGGGTAGAAAATAACAATTTCAATGAATATTTTCTGAGTTTAAAAAGCAGATCTAAAGGAAGAAAAAAGCAGAAAATGAAGTCTAATTCTGATGTGTAAAATAATGTCGTGATTATGATTATAAAGAAATTTTGAGCAAGTTTATGAGCAGATTTGAAAAAGGTCTATATGAAGTTTATAGCAGATCTTAAAGCAAGTACGTAGACAGATTTATAGCAGAATTAAAAAGATTTATAAGCAGATTTGTGAAGGAATTCAAAAGCAGATATGTAAAGAAGTACATGATAGTGATCAGATTTATGAAAAGAAGAAATACATGATAGTGATCAAATTTGTGAAAAGAAAGAGTGCATGAAAATAATCGGATTTGTAATTGGATCAAACTTGTAAATCGTGATTAGATTTGAGAGAAGTATATTCTATGGTGCATTAAAATAATCATATTTGAGAATGAAGGGAGTGGTTATATTTGAATTAGATTTTGTGGAGTTCATCATATCAACATTGAAGAATTAAACAGGTTGAAGCCTCTTGCTGGGTTGGAGCTCAGTTTGTGTGTGGGGGTTGGAGCCTCCAATAGGTTGGAGGCTATCAAGTAGAGGTTGGGGCCTCTTGCTGAGTTGGAGCTCAGTTTGTATAGAGATTGGAGACTTTGATGGAGCCTACAAGAAGAAGAAGATTAAACTAGAATATATCTGATATATTGTGCCATGGTTTCCTCCCGAAAGGGTTTCCATGTAAATCATGTGATCTTACTTGAATGATTTTAATTGTGATTGAGTTTTGAAAAGTAAAGGATTATTGGATATTGATTCACCCCCCCCATCTCCCCCGCCCACCCTCTCAGTATCGCCGTGTGCTCAACAATCACCTTGAGTCACAAGCCATTTTTTCTCATCTCATTTCATTGGTTGTACTAACAGGAGTATTAGAGCCAAGTAGGGTTCGATGGTGCAATTAAAGTTGGGAAGAAAATGTAATAACCCACCCTAAATTTCTTTTTTCAAATTTGCACCCGTTAGCATTAGCCAAAATGCAATAAGAATCAATGGAATAAGCAACCCTCCACTTTCTGATCACCCAGATCTCGATGTGGGTAAGGTGAGAGCATACGATGAAAGGGGATCTTGCATTACTGAGATCAAGCTAATTGGAATAGACACCTTCCACTTTGTGATCATCTAGATCCCGATGTGGGCAAGGTGAGAGCATATGGTGAGAAGGATTACAACTGAAATCTGCTATGCTACCACTTCTTTAGTGGGGTGAGTAATCAAAACCAAATGCATGAAAGTAATCATCTGCTTATTCAGCGGGAAGTACAAGAAAGTAAATAGCACTTGGTGGCAAGCCTACCAATCACACTATCCTTCGCTTGTTCAATGGGCATAACAAGAAAGTAAACAAAGAACTCGACCACTTATTTAGTAGGAGTAAACAAGTACACAAAGAAAGGCTCAACCACTTATTCAATAGGAGCAACCACTTGTTCAGTGGGGCGAGTATGAAAGACAAATACAGGAGCATTCATCAACAGTACTACCAATTGGTGTTACAATAAGCTCAACATAAGTATATCAGACCATCATATGTTGCTGTTAGGTAAATAAAATGATAGGAATATGAAGTACAAACTCCCCCAAGATGCTACAATGAAGTATGAGAACACTCCCAACCCAAACAACAATAATACCTCAGTTAAAAGTCCTCCGGTGGTCAAGGAAAGGTCAAAACAGCTGCTGCTACAAGTCTGATACACAGAACAACAGACTGATATGCATGAACAGCAGGCTGGAAACACCAACCAGCAATGGTAAAATGAGTATAACTTCGCCAAAACTCTGTGGAATCACCTCAAACCACTTGCAAGTGTAGGAAAAAGGCTAGGCATCCCAAATGAGCTAGGATGCAGCCATCAACAAGACTGATCAGCAACGTAACACAGCAAAACACCCTCCAGCAGGGTTGTATGGCCTCCCTAGAGGGGCAACCAGCAAGGATAATTCCATCTCTCCATTAAAAAATCTCAGATTTTGCAAAAAAGGGGGCCCTAGGGTGGAAGAGCCAATAAACCAACACCCACAAAAAGTTACTAGCCTTTCCAAACAACATGAGTGAAAAGGTGGGTCAGTTGGCTATGGAAAGGCATGAACCAACAACACCCAAGTCTGATGAAACACTCCAAAAATGCATTCAAAACACTGCAAGAAGAGTTAACAAACCAAAGCAAAGCTAGAAGACATCATAGCAATCCAAAACTGAAAGAAACAAGTAAGCCATCACTAGTATGAGCTCAAATGCAACCCTTGAAATGGAGCTACACCACTATTTGGCCAAGAGATATAATGCAATCTCGAAATTGAAGTCGACTTAGAGGGGTTTCGTCCTCAAAGCCCAAGGAGATCTCTTTGCATTTCAGTAGCACTTCGTTATCACAAATTAGCATGTCCAAATGAGAGCAAGTGAGGGCATATATATAGCTTTTGAGACTTGGAAGTTTGAATCCCTTTTCCCTCCAAAAGGGGACGCCACACTTGTAGAATAAAATATTTTATTAAAACTGCTTAAGGCCTTCACTTTTGGCATCCACATTAGTTATGCATGAAATTTACTTTTAAAACAATTTAAGTCTCCATCTAGGCGTCCAAGCTCAAGCCCACCTTTTAAAACCAACTTAAGTTATTCATCCTAGGTGTGGGGGTCAAAAGGTGACTTGGCATTGTAGAATAAACTTGAGTTGCTAACCTTTCCATTTTTGATCTACAAGGATGGTGGAGAAGCCAACTGCTAGAAATAACAAGATGCCAACCATTGCAACTGCCATCATTGCCAGAAATAGTAACCCTGCACTGAACTGTTGCCAAGACTATTGCCAGAAATAGTACTTACTAAAAATAGCATAATGCTAAACATAGTGTGTCCAATCTCAAAATAAGAACATTCTGAGATGCAACTGTAATCTACTAAAAATAGTAAGTACTAAAAATAGACATTGCTAAAAATAGCAGTGATTGCCCACCAAGGATCTCAGAAAACTCAAAAAGACCCAAAAAACTCTTTGGCAAACTCCTGCAACAACCTCTTGAAAAGCTGATGAGGAACCTCCAAGAATCTTGGAAACCCAAAAAATACCTCCGAATAGCCTACACGACTCCATAAATAGGCAATCGGTCATTGGAAAACTTAGGGCCAAAAATTGGACATTACAGAAAAAGTCATGTTTGGGGTAAAGGTCACAAGGTCATTTAGGGCATAGTTGTGGGTAGAAAATCTATCAAAAATTGCAAGCAATTTTTTTGATTTCTACAGGTTGTTAGTGTCACAGATCTATAGGGTTGTGGGTCATCATTAGAAAAAGGGGCAGATTTTCTCATCATTGTTACATACCAAATCCATAAGTTGTTTTGGTTGTGAACAAAAAACATGGGTAGAAACCACCTTAGCGTCGTAAATTGTCATGGATGACAATTTCACACTATGTTTTGCTCCCTTTTAAGTTATTGGACCTAATTAAGCACTTAATTTCCTAAATTATGTATGCCACAACTTATCTCAAATATTTTTTAACAATTTGGAAGCATAAAACAAATGCTCTCATTTAATACTTTTACCTCGATTGCTTAAACTTCCAAAAATAGGGCTGGCACACTGGTTCCTAGGGCACCTATTTTCCCTTGTTTTGGCTCCAAATTCAAGTATGTTGGTATCGACATTTATTATTTGAATTTCAAATGTCTAAAGTTGGTTGTTGGGATTTAATTTTCAGGAAATTAGACTAATAGCATATAAATACCTAAGTATTGCATCATTTCAAATCATCTAGAAACATTAAGAAGAATTTATGATCAAGCAATTATCAAGAGCACTATTTAGCAAGTCAAAAGCAACCATTAGAGATTTATTGCAGCAATTCAAGATCCAACATCATGTCAAATCTTATGTGAGTTCATGTGTGTTCATGTTATCATTGTTTTGTGAAGGCTAACTCTTGTTGTAGGTCTCCAAAGCAATTCAAGCATTCAAGCAAGATCAAGCAAGTAAGATCCAAGACCTTGAGGTGATGTGTAAGACTTCAATCCTTCGAGGAAGCCATTGAAGGGTGGTGAGCTGCAACACTTTGTGATTTCATCATTCCTTCCTATCATTTATCCATCCACCTTTACATTGCCATTGTGGAAGTGGAAACACTTACACGGGGTTTGACTGAGGCATGCCCCTAAATGGCACAACATTTCCTCTCTTTGTGAATGTGCAGATATCAGGTATTTTGAAGATTCAAAGGAGCTTGAAGACAATTTATTCATTGTTGCATTCGAAACTCTAGGCCTTGGCAACTCACATAAACTCAATTACAAAATTATTTGGCAGTGATCCACCAAGCTTGCAGATAGGAAACATAAGATCAGATCCGACATCAGAGGACTGCAAAAATAGATCTAAAAAAGACCTACTAGTATAGTGGCATCCCCAGAGGAGACGTCCTCGGAAATCAGGCTCAAATTTATACAAGTGCATAGTGTCCTCAGTTTATTCCTGTAGTCCGATTTTTCCCATGACATTCCAGATTTGTTGTTTTTGTGTTGAAGTGGATATTTGCATCATTAGGTCAATTGAATCATTGCATCTCATCTTTAGGACATTTCCAGATTTAGTTAAGGGCTGCTTGACTCACCTATCAGGCTGTAAGTCAATCGCACACCTTGTCCAAACCCATCAAGCCCCCGCTACCATTCAAATCTCTAATGAACCATTTGAAAAAGCACCAAGCCCTAAGGTTCAAAACTTAGGGTTTCATTTTTTCTATGTTTCCTTTTGGTGAACTCGACATGTTAACATTATATACCTTTTGAAATTTGGAGCATTGCATCCTAGATCTAAGTTTAGCATTGCACTGTTTTGTACTTTTCATTTAGGCATCCATTTTTGCATCATAAAAAGAATTAAAATTGCATATCATATTGCGTCATAGGTTGCAATAGGGTTTATTTGAATCATTTTAGCTCAGATCTACATTCAAATTGCATTCATAAATCTGCATTAGGTCATTTAAAAATCTGAAAACAACTTAAAAAGTGTCATTTGCGTACATTTAATCATCTTGCATATAGTTAAAAAGTTAAAAAATTGCATTCTTTCCTTTCAAGAAGCATGTTCATATCATCATTTTCAGATTTAGCATATTGGAATCAGTTAGTTTTTGCATCTCAGATCTGAAAATCGCATTTACAATTCTCATTTATTGTTCAAGCTTTTTCAAAATTCTTGCACACTTGCATTTTGAGTTACGTAATCATAAGTTGGCTAAATTCTAGAAAAATACTCACTGTCCGACCAAATTGCAAACAGACTTAAGATCCTTAAATAGTATAGTACATAGTGAAATTTTGAAATTTTCAAAAGCCTATGTAGGACATAGGCACCCTAGGCGCCCTTGTCCAACTGATTTGAGCTCAAAATTTTTGTGCAAAACTTTGCATTTGGTCTCTGCCCAGATTTGGTATCAATTTTTGCATATCAGTTCTGTAACTATCTGTTTTGCTAAAAACATTGTTAGCTTGATCCATAGGACATAACATCATGTTTTCATGGCAAAAGTCTTTTGTTGTCATAATGCATGTTCTATTGTTAAGAAATTCAAGGAATTTTTGATAGAAGCATGTGAAAATGAGTTTATTTCCTCTCTTTTGTTGTTTTTGATTGATCCCTCTCCCACTATCTCTCTTATGTGTGAGGTTAGTTTGGTGCAAGAGAATGCAATCATTGACAATCATGGCAATCATGTTTATTCTTCTCCTGATACCTCATCTACTTGGGAAGAAGGTATCTTGGTGTTAGAAGATCCAATTATTGAGTGTCACGAGAATCTTGTTTGTTTCTCTCCCCCTACCTCTCCTACTTGGGAAGATATTGCTAGACAAGAGGATGAAATCATTGATACATTTATGGATGGCATAGATGAAGATGCTAAGGAGACATTAGATCCCCCCTCGATAGAAGATCATCAACAAGAAGTCAAATCCATTGAGGTTATGAGTGCACAATTGACTATTAGATCTCCTTTGATTATTGGACCTTTTATAACTCCTTTTGGTCCACCTAAAAGTCCTCTAATTATTTGACCTCCTAAGTGGCCTCTCATCATTGGACCCCCTAAACCTCATGGTCATATCCTAAGCTTTGCAAAACAACTTACTAGTAATCATGTGTCGCATCAACCAAGTTATCATACTGTAGCTCACAGATATAACACTAGAAATAATAGGCAACCAAAACAAACTGCAACATTCATTCCATTGCCTTAACCATACCTCCCACCTGCACCTAACATTCCGTAGCATAGTGGTAAAGAATTTGATCTTGTTGAACAACTTCGTAACACCCCTGCTAAGATATCCTTGTGGGATTTGATTCAAACATCACCTATTTATCATGGCATGCTTCAAAATGCTTTGCAGAAAGTTGTTCCTCCTAGTGTGCAACCAAATGATGTGGCAACTTTGTTTGAAAATATGAATGAAGCTAATTTGAATATCCTCTTTCATCAAAATGAATCACCCCCTTTAGAAACGCAAAAATAAAATGATGCTTTGATGATAATGGCTATTATTAATAGGGTTGGGATTAGATGTACCCTTATTGACAATGGTTTAAGGATTAATGTTTGTACTGTAAATCTTTTGCATAAAATTGGAGTAGACAAAACTTTAATTCAACCCGTTGATTTGTTGATCAAAGGTTTTGATAATGTGGAAAGACAACCACTTGGTGTGATAACGTTACCTGTTAAAGTTGGTAAGGTTGTGTTGCAAACTACCATCCATGCCATGCTCTATGATGTTTCATATAATCTTCTCTTGGGTAGGCCATGGATTCATGAAATGAAAGGAGTGCCTTTAACGCTTCATTGTCTAATGAAATACACTTACAACAATAAGGATTACATGATAAAAGCTGATCCAAAATCTGAAAATTGTTTACAAACTAAAATAGGAGTGAAGAATCCTCTTAGAACATTGACACCAACTACAAAAGTGGAACCTTTACAAGTTGAGGATAAAGATAAGTGTCTTTCAATTGTGACAAAGTTGGATGATGATTGGGGATTGTTAGATTTCACACCCGTATTCATGGGGGAATACTAGATTACACAATTAAAACCAAAGAAAGAGAAAGAAGCCATAATGATATCAAGTTATCAACACAATGCATCATTGAATCATCCACAACTTCTAGAAAAGAAGAAAACACAAATTCCACATCCACTTATGATGAAGATGATCATGAAAAACCACCTTCTTTGAAAGAAATGGAAGCCATTTATGGAAGAGGTTATCAACTTTTGAATCAATTTTATTATAATGGAAAAGGATGTGGGGTAAAAGAACAAGGTATCCATGTCCCTATAGAGCTCAACATGCAAGAAACAACAAAAGGTCTTGGGTATTCTCCTTCAGAAATAACAAAAACATCAAAAAGACCTTTACTTAGTCAATAGCATTAGTTGTTGGTCTTGATAGTTGTAGTATCACACAATACTCACTACCATCCATGAGGGTATAAACTTGGCTTTATGCAATCATATTTCATCCTGCAAGGGACAACGTATCACAATCCATTTGGCTCACCTTTGTCCTTACACTTGGGGGGTAAGGGGTTAGGTAGCCTTGTGTTAGGTGCATTCCTTCTTGGGATCCCTTTGTTTCTTCTTAAAACATTAGTGTAGCAAATACCGTAACATTTTAAGGGGGGCATATAGTCCCCCGCTCATTGTGTGCATGTGGAATGGTCCCTTCTTAGTGATGATAGCATACATCTCCTGGGAAATGCAACCTTGTCAATCAAAGTGTGGCCTTCTTCCTTTATGTGAAGTGTCTCCTTTGTGGTGATATTGGGCTTGATATACCCTAAGTGTGATTTTTTTGGGATATAATGTTCTCGTTTGTGGTAATACTATGGCTAGTATTCCCTAAGGTGTGATCTTTTTATTCCTTGATTTGTCCTCTCTTAGAGGTGATGTTCCCTAAAGTGTGACATTCGATATATTGAGGAAAGCCCCTTTGTTGTTTTTGTAAATCACCTTTTGTGGTGTTGTTATAACACCCTTTAAGGTTCTGGCCTTATTCTTGTTGTCGTTTGTGCACCTCTTTAGGTGAGTTTTTTGCACCTCCTTAGGCAAGTTTGGCATTTTTCCTTCACTTTGTTCACGGGCATTGGACTTAGTGTTGCGTTGGCATAGCATTTTGATCATTTTAAAGCACCTTATGAGAGTTATCAGGGAGTATAACTCCTTGTATGGTTGACATGGGTGTACACCTAGTGAAATGTGTTCCTCACTAGATCTAGTGTGTTTCTCATTTTGCTACCTTGTCTTGGGGGCTCACCTAGTGAATATTGGACTTCACTAGCCTGTGTTACCTTCTAGTTTGTGATTCACTTAGCAAATATCAGACTTTGCCATGGTGTGAGTCATGAACACCTTTTAACATGGCCACCTAGCATAACACACCTTGCTTGCTAGTGGAGCTATGTGTTTCATAATTGTTTAGCATAATACAACTTGCTAGCCTTGTGGAACCCATCATATTGCATGGACACCTAGCATAGCACAACTTGCTAGCCAGTGGATCCATGTGGCTCATAAGTGATGTGGCATAACACAACTTGCTAGTCCTCATGGGAGCATTTTTTAAACTAACATTTATTCGATGGATGACTTTGGTATTTGAGACATTTTAAGATTGAGGTCTCTTTGCCTTACTGAATCGAATCCTTTTAGTACTAACCTTGTGTTTTGTTGTGTGTCTTTTGTGTGTTTTCTTCGTGTTTGCATCATGTTTACATCGTGTTTGTGTTTATTTCGTTTCCGTTTATATGTTATGTTATGTTATGTGTTTTCATCATGTATGCTTCATGTTTTCGACATGTATGTATTGGCCCCACGGTTGCCATTGCACCAAAAGATCGACCTATTATTGCCCAATACAACCACCAGAGTTAATGGATCCACGGGAGGCGGTTAAGCCATGTCACAATCCCGAGGGGAGTGTTGACCATTTGCCAACAATCTCCCCCTCAACGTTACTCGAGGGGATTCAAAATCGACACCTTTGGCTCTGATACCAATTGTTGTCCCCACAGTTGCCGTTGTACCAAAAAATCAACCTATTAATGCCTGATACAATTGCCAAAATTAATGGATCCATG
Organism: Sequoiadendron giganteum; assembly: GCA_007115665.2. NCBI lineage: Eukaryota > Viridiplantae > Streptophyta > Pinopsida > Cupressales > Cupressaceae > Sequoiadendron > Sequoiadendron giganteum. The sequence continues at coordinate 245,989,036 of CM021106.1, read as the reverse complement.
GGAGGCGGTTAAGCCATGTTACGAATCCCGAGGGGAGCGCTGACCATTTGCCAATAGTATGTTTGTGTATGTTGTCTTGTTGCATATCATACATGTGTGTTCCTTTGTGCTTATGTTGCTTGTGCACTCCCCCTTGATCCTTAGTCATCCTATCTCTTCAACATTTGTGCATTCGGACCCCTCTTGACATATTTTCTACTTTAGTGTGAGTTTAAGTGTAAGTTCATACTCTCACTAAAGTGGGGGCTAAATGTAGTGTCGTAAATTGTCACCCTTGACAATTTTACACTATGTTTTGCTCCCATTTAAGTTATTGGACCTAATGAAGCACTTAATTTCCTAAATTATGCATTCCACAACTTATTTTAAATATTTTTTGATAATTTGCAAGCATAAAACAAATGCTCTCATTTAATTCTTTGTCTCCGATTCCTTAAACTTCTAAAAATAGGGATTGGACAGTGGCACATATGTCCCCCTATTTTGGCTCCAAATTCAAATAGGTCGGTGTCGGTATGTTATTATTTAAAATCCAAATGTCTAAAGTCGGTTGTCGGGATTTAATTTTCGGGAAATTAGAATAATAGCATATAAATTCTTGGTTATTGCATGATTTCAAATCATCTAGAAGCATTAAGGAGTACGTATGATCAAGCAATTATCAAGAGCACTATTTAGCAAGTCAAGAGCAGCCATTAGAGATTTATTGCAGCAATTCGAGATCCAACATCATGTCAAATCTTATGTGAGTTCATGTTATCATTGTTTTGTGAAGGCTAAGTCTTGTTGTAGGTCTCCAAAGCAATTCAAGCAAGATCAAGCAAGTAAGATCCAAGACCTTGAGGTGATGTGTATGACTTCAATCCTTCACGAAAGCTGTTGAAGGGTGGTGGGTTGCAACACTTTGTGATTTCATCATTCCTTTCTATCATTTATCCATTTATCCTTGAAATTTCCATTGTGGAAGTTGAAACACTTACACGGAGCTTGACTGAGGCAAGCCCCTAAATGGCACAACATTTCCTCTCTTTGTGAATGTGCAGATCTCAACTGTTTTGAAGATTGAAAGGAGCTTGAAGACAATTTATTCATTGTTGCATTCAAAACCCTCAGCCTAGGCAACTCACAAAAACTCAATTACAAAAATATCTGACAGTGATTCGACAATTTGTAGATGAGAAGCAAAAGTGCAAATCCGACATTAGAGGACTGTGAAAACAAATTTGAAAGACCTACTAGGACAATGGTGCCCTCACATGAAATGTTCTCGAAAATTAGGCTCAAATTTATACCATGGGTGCATTGCGTCCTTAGTTTATTCTTGTAGTTGGATTTTTCCTGTGGCATTCCAGATCTGCTGTTTCTGTGTTAAAGTAGATATTTGCATCATCAGGTCAATTGAATCATTGCATCTCATCTTTAAGACATTTCTAGATTTGGTTAAGTGTTGGTTGACTCACCTATTAGGCTATAAGTCAATCACACACCTTGTCCAAATCCATCAAACCCCCATCACCATTTAAATATCTAATGAACCATTTGAAAAAGCACCAAACCCTAAGGGTCAAATCTTAGGGTTTCACTTTTTCTATGTTTCAACCACAAACAAAAATCCAATTGATGTTGGACAAAAATCTTGAGCAAAAATGTCAGTTGCATGGGCAAATTGTCAGTTTTTTAGTAGAAAATTACAAAAAAATATAGTTGCATGGGTCGAAAATCCCAATTTTAGGGAACTCAAATTTTCCTATTGCAATTTGCATAGGACATAAAAATTAATGGTTTTAGAGGTTGTGCGAGGATTTTCACATAAGAAAGGTGGAGGACAAATAAGGCAACCAATTAATTTGGATGAGATTGATCTCTATTGTGATTGGATTATGTAGGATGATAAGCCATCCTTGCTTGTAGAGGATAAGATTGTTGATTTTTGGAGGCTAGCTATGGAGGATGTGGCTACTATAGAAGTAGGGGAGATTGGATTGTCATTAGATGACATTGATATGATAGAGGAGTCATTGCCATCTAGTAGCAGGGTGGAGCCATAGGCATTGTTTTCTAGGTGAAGTAGGGAGCTACAACTGAGTGTGAGGACCATACCCTAGTTGGTGATTTGAGCAGTGGACACCAAATCCCTAAGACTTGATAATCTCCTAAGTGCTAGGAGTGTCAAACCTAGGAAGATTACGACAAACCTATGTTCTGTTTGGGTAACTTGGACGAATTGTTGAGGTGGGTAAGACCTTCATTTGTGGCTCTGCAAGACCAACGGGGGTTTCCCTAAGGTACTGTAATAGATATTATCATAGGAGCATAAAACACACCTTGACACAAACCATACCCATCACGTAGTGTACCCCTATTTTGGTTGTAACTTCGTGCCTATATGTTGGTTTGGGAGACTAAAGTTTAAACACCTTATTAAAAAAAATGATTTGCCACATAACTGTCAATGAATGTGTTTTATGATAACCCCTTTGATGTTATGGAGATTTAGACATGGCAATTGGAATAGACTAAAACAAATAAAATTGAAAAAATGTTTGAATTTGTGTATTTTGAGTGTGTAGAGGATGATGGGGAGAAAAAGCCAATAACAATGTAATGGCCTGCCTTGTTCTAAGATTAACTCAAACTGTTTAGAAGCCCATTTTTTTTCAATGTTCACCAAAGGACTGCACTGGCATTTTGTCAAATAGTTTATCTAGGTACTGTGTTTGAAAGAGTTATCTTTGGTTAACCAATCCAAATATGATTGCTTGATGGATAAGGACAACACTAGTATAACATTGCAATTTTACAATATTCCAATTCAACATAGTATTGCCATTTCACAATTTTTTTTCCATGTAAATATCATTCAATATATACAAAAAGGGAGCTTGAACAAATATTCGACAACCATGATGTTTATGCTACCAAGATATACATAGTGATAGACTCTGTCTGGAAATTATTATAATATTAATTACTGTCTATAACAAATGTCTGGCTTGTAATAGCTGAAAGAGGAATACACATGATGAACACCGTCGATTAAGAAGTGCAGGCCCACTAGAAAATTCGTTACTCTTATTATCATGAAGATATGGGCTACTTTCATATTTATTGCAGACTACTAAGAAGGAACCCAAGCTTGAATTGTGTTGTACCTAAACCAATTTTTTTGCTTCATTAAGGCATTTTGCTTAAAATGGTCTAAGCCTTGTAAAAATGATGTCTAAACATAGTTTTTGGGCAATTCAAGTATGGGCTTTGAGTCAGTGTCATGCCACAAAATTATTGGCAAAATTTGAAAAATTTGAAAATTAGGGTTTCTGGACCCCTATTTTTAAGTCAAAACCCTAAAAATTGAAACTTGTCAAAATTGCCTAAAATTTGTTTTGATTGGCTTATTTTGCTTCACGATCACAATGGTGAAGTCAGATTCAGTTAAAACTCAGTTTAAGCCTGGTGGGTAGTTTTCACTTTCTCAAGAGAGAAGTTAGGTTTTCTAAACTCATCAATGGTAGATGGCTAGGTGCCCAGTGTCGAAAGCTAAGCTCAAAACGCTTCGGTGATGTTTCTATGGCAAGTTTCGTCCAAAAAGTTACTTTGTCTCAGAGGGATTTCTCAACGAGGTGAAGATACTGTAAAATTGACCAAGTCTGGAATGAAAAAGCGCAACTCTGAGCTAGAAGCGCCCATCATTCTGGAGGCTTTAGTCAACTTTTTGTGACTTATCTCTTCCAAGATGACTTCTCCGGATTCCTGATAGCTTTGCGATGAGCCAACCAACTAGTCCAACGGAGGAGTAAATCTCCTGAAACCGGAGATTTAATACAGAACGAGGGAAATACAAAATTGACTAACTCTGGAGTCAAAAAGCGCCCCTGGAGGCCAGGGGCGCCCATCTTTTTGAGGCTTCAGATGGAGTCTTTTGATCGAGTGACACCCAGGAAGTTTGTTTCCATTTTTAGTCCAGTTTCACAATGCATCTGACAACAGGTGTATTTGAGTTGCCAGGTTGCCGTCATCAGTGGTGAAACTTAAGGTTTCAGATTTGATTAGAAACTGTTCAGAAATGTCAAAAGCACCCAAGGTTTTGAAGCCTTTAAAGGAGTCTGTTCGATGATTTCAGATGTTCGTCTTGTTCGTATCAGCTCTAGCTTTCCGTTGCCTGTATCAACCGGGTCAAAAGATGTCTTGGTAGGCTCCAGCCGAAAGATTAGTAGTTTTTAGCCAGTTACAGAAATGGCTAACATTAGTTAGGAAAAGCGCGGGGCGCCCAAGATTTAGGGAGATCAAATGATGTTTTTATGCCAAGTGCTCTCCAGGAGCTCTTGCTCAGAATTTAGCTTGCTTCGCAGTGAGCCAGTCAGCATGTTCTGAAGTTTTGCCAAGTATTGAGAAACATCAAGTGAAATGAGGTCAACTTATAGTGAAAATAATGGAAAAATGCCTGAAAATATTCTAATACTGAGGTCAAAAGCGCCCTTGGCCTCTTTTTGAAGCTTTAGAATGATGAATTTTGAATTGCTGCCTCAAGGAATCTTCTTGTCAGATATGGTCCTGCTCTTCATCGAGATTGTTAGCCAGTTGATCCGACGTGGCAATCAACCAGAATCAGTGATTGAACGTGAGCTTCATTTGAGGTTTTAGATTCTGAATTTTCAGACAATGTCTAAGGAAGGAAGGACGCCTAAAGTCAAAGGTTGACTTTTTAAAATTCAAAATAGAAGTGCGCATGAGGAGAGTTTTCAGTTTACTAAATTTAGATCTTCAGTTAAACTCTTTTCAAGTCGACTTCTACTAAACCTATTTTTAGTCATAACTGGCTAAACTTAGTTTGTATGTATCAGTTAACTAAATTTTTCAAGGTGGCGCCCTAATTAGGGTTTGTTCTACATCCAGTTAACTGAGTTTGAAGCCAAATATAGGCCATGCGTGAGTTTTAAAGGTTCAGTTGCACTTCAAGCGCCATTTCCAACACTTAGCATGCAATCCACACGCCTTAGAGGATATTTTTCTATATATTTTGCTAGTGGCATCCATTATTCTTCACCAGAGTTGACAAGAAACATCTTTTCTTGAGCATAAAAATTAATCTGAAGGTGCTACAGGTGTCAGATTTCAGTGTTTTTCATAGTTGTAGATTCAGATTTTTCGGGAGAAGATTATTTCAGACTTTGTTTTTCATTTGCATGCAGGTTTTATCAGTTCTACTTCAAGCATAGGCGAATTTTTACAAAAGAAGAGAGAAAGCAAATAGAATAAAACTTCTATTCTTCTGTCTTATTTTCTTCTATTGTCGTCTTAGATTTCTTCGCATGTCAAAGAAAACGACAAAATTTTCAAGAAAGCATCATCTGGGTTCGAGTATTTCAGCATGAGCAACAATACCCATGTCTTAGATTAGTTTGTGAAAATTGCCTCGCTGCCTCTTTTCTAGAGCACTGTGCTTTTTTCCAGAATTCTCTTTGCATGTGGGCCTGAATCTCATTTTTTCGCAAATCTGTTGATTTGGGTTGTCTTAAGATTCATTCCTAAACAAAACCCATGTTCCAAATTTTCACAGGAAAAATTGCCCCCAGTGCCGCTAATTGCCAGTTCAAATCTCAATCGAAAACCTTTTGCATGGAAGCCTAAATCCCATTTTTTTGCAAATCTGACTTTTAGAGTTGCATTAGAAATTGATTCTGCACAAAACCCATATCTTAGAATTTTCTCAGAAAAATTCACTTTCACTTGCTATTTTTAGCCTATCCCTGAGCTTTTTCAGCGTTTTCCGAAGTTGTCCAAACATACCCGACTTTACAGTCAAAAGTCTAGTTTTTCAGAATGCAGTATAATCCCACTGATTATAAAGCCAAACAGGTCTTTCTTCATAACTTTCTGAAAACCACTGATACCGACTTAGGTCATGTTTTTCCCATCATCAATCTAAACTCATTGGAGGGTATCAACAGTACTACAATCAGGAATCTTGAGCGTTCGGGGCTACTTGCAGCGACATCTATTCCCATCTCAGTCTTTGACCTCGAGTTTGTACTTGCTTGTGTTAAGCATTATGACGCGTCAGGTCGACAAATTAGGTCGACAAATGGAAGGGTCGTTTATAGCTTTAAACCGAGGGATGTAGAAAAATGCTTTTCTATTCCTTCACGTTCAGATCATTTTGTTGTATCCATTCCAGATTGTGACAGAATATGGGAGGAGGACAAGGACAGATCACAGAAGAAAGTAGCTCAGCGATGGTTGAAAGTTCAGAAAACCAACATGCCAAGGAAAATTGGGCGTGGTGATTTCAAGGATGAGATCGCTGTGTTGATAACTTTCCTTAACCGGTTAGCAAGTTCTGAAGATGCAAGCGTTTTCCGACCATGGATGTTCTACCTCATCTCACGAGTTATTGATAAGAAAGAAACCTTTGACTGGGCCATGTTTATCAGTGAGTGTCTTCACCAACAGATTACAGAGTTCCTAAAGATGCACGAATTCCACATGGTGACCTTTCTAGTTTACTTGGCTGCATTTCAAGGTAGCTTTAAACTATTGAAGACCAATGGAGTTCTGGGCGTTCAGCGAGTGCACGAATACTACCCTCAGTTGGAGTTTTCGAAAGTTGAATAGGACTTTAGAGTGGTGAATGATCACTTTCTTATGAGGACAGTCAAAGATTTGGATAACGAGATGCATGTGAGGATTTCTGCAGAGGCACAATCAGCAATGGAGAGTTGGGCAAATTGGTTCATCCAATTCCCTACTTTCACATATATTCGTGTATATGGATATACAGGAGAGCCTCTGATGCTACCGAAATACCTGTCAAACAAGGTTCTTTTCATGGAGTTCATGAGACAGGTGCATGAGGTTCACACTTTTCTTCGCAATCGACATAAGCCAGCTTTCACCTTTCCTTTTGAGTTGGGTATTTATAAGTGCAAAACAGTTGCCGATTGCAAGTTAATGACGCACGAGTTAGAGAAACTCCGGCTCAAGTGTTTTCCTCAGCAGCGTACCTATGATCCGTTGGGCCATTATTCAACAAGGTTGGAGCGAAATGTTTCACATTCAGCAATGCTTGAGGACTTCTGGGTCAATTGTGAAAATGACTTTGAGGTGCATCGACGTCATTATTGTAGGCTTACTATTCCACAGGTTGCTGATTTCTTGTTAGAGGATGTGGAAGGTTTGTTTGATGATGATGGCGAGATACTTCTTCATAATTTTATTAAGGACCATGTCGCTCGCCAGCCACTTCGCCAACTTGATTGGTATGTCCCAGTGAACACTTTAGTGAAAGGCTTGTCTAGGTCAGTTATCAAGACAACCATGTACTTCCTTGAGAGCAAGCGGAAGCGAAGGGTGATCCCAATTACAGAGCCACCAGCAGTGGTGGTTTCTTCTTTGCCTTCTACTTCTAGGGCGAATCCTCGAGTTAAGGTTATCTTGAAGCCGCCAGAAGGGGTTAATTCAAAAGGGAAAAGCATCACCAAGAGGAAACAGGTTGAGAGAGAACCAATTGTTTCAGTTGCGGAGCCAGTACTTCTAGCAGTTCCAACAGTTCCAGCAGAGACAATAGTTACGATAGAGCCAGTTATTCCATCGGAGCCAGTAATTCAGGCTGAGGCCGGTTCATCATCTCCAGGTCCACCTTTCTTACCACAGTCGTCTCCTATAGACATTGATTCGAAGCCTGAGTCTCCAACACATGAAACCTTCATACCGGTGGATCCACCAGCAGCTGATAAAGTAGAAGCAGCTCCACCTCGAGAGGATAGCATTGCTTATTCATCTTGGCTCGAGAGGTCATTGGGAAGAGAGAGGCATATGCCTCCGTATGATATTGACTTATTTGAGTTCGGTGAACCCTATCAGAACAGGTTGAATAAGAGGGCTAGGAAGCTGATTAACATTGAGAAGAATACTGAGGCAGAGATCATCATAGAGGTTGCTACACCTCCAGAAGGCAAGTACTTAGATGAAGTTGATGCTGGTGACTTTACCTTCGTCAAAACTAATCTAGATAAGAGTACTCGACACACCGACGTGAGCCTATTCAGGGTCGTCGCGAGTAATCTGGAAGAATGCATCATGAAGGATGGTGAGGATAAGGCAGCTCTCAAGGCTGAAATCAGGCAACTCCGCATGTACATCTCGAGTTTGCTTCATAGAAGCGAGGGGCAAGCACGTTTACTACCACAGCTTCCAGAGACCGCCACAGATCAGCAGAGGATTCACCACTTGGTTAATCGAGGAAAGCTACTAGATACCTGGATTGAGGACTTCATCATTGTTGGTCGACGCCTCCTTACAGAGTTGTATCAGTTGAGGGTTGACACACATAGTCTTCGCTAGAGGATTCAAGAGCTCGGGATTTTCATAGTCGAGCATTAGCCGAAGGATCTGATCCTGATATCGCAGCTTGTAGGTGCCTATGACGCCATTGAAGCAGTAGAAGATCAAAATAAGGTCTTCACTTGGAGAGAATTGTATCTTTGCAGAGTGGAGACATATGACAAGATTTCTGCTAAAATGGGCATGATTCAGGAAAAGGTTATTGCAGCGCTTCGTTTCATCAGCGAGTACATCACCCAGATCCCATGTCGTTATCGGCATGAGGATGGTACGTATGCCGAGTTAGAGGCAGTTCAGGCTGAGTTCGAAGAGCTTATTCGTGGTAACTTAGGTGGAGAGCCAAAGGTGTCTAAAATGGAGGAGTTCTCAATGCTGACTATCAGTTTCAAGAAGGTGATCACAGAGGTGAGAGACAGTCAGAGGGATATCCAGGATGGAGACAAAGAGCTAGGTAGACAGTGCATCATCGTGGATAGTTTCAGAGTGCCATATGATGATACTATCGATAAATTCTTGGAGGAGATGATAAACTTGGCATAGAATTTTAGTTAGATCCTGCAGTTATTTACGAGGATGAGTCATGAGTAGCAGTTAACTCAAACTTCAGTTCTCGAGTTATTCTTGTTGACATCAGGCACGCCTATCTCATTCTTGGAGATATTTTCGCAGGAGGAGTTAGTGTCAGTTAACTGATGATAGTTATCAGTTAGCTTTTCTTTCAATAAGGACGTGCATGTTGCACATGGTCTAGTTAGCATTGTTTATATCGGTTAACTGATGGTAGCTTACCAGTTAACTGTATAGTTTCCATAATTAGGGTTTAGAAATAAGATCTTGCATGTATTGCAAGACTGTAGTTGACTCAAGGTGATTTTAGGGTTGCCTACACCTTGATGTCTATAAATAAGAGCTTTCAGCTCATTTGTAAATAACTTTTGCAAGAGAGATAAATATATGCTGTGCCCACCTTGCCTGTAATATTGTCTTTTTGTATCTGTTCATGAGCATTTATCTTGATAATGAATTGTTATGCCACTTGGGTTCCATGCAATTATTATGGTGAATGCTTGCCTTAGTTAGATATAGTGGCTAGTTTGATCGTAGATTGTACGCGTGTCTCGCCTATGCAATTTACTGTCCTGGTTGGCTATCTTTTTTGTTTTGTGATCAATAAGCCTATTCGAACTGAGCAAATAGTTGTGCCCACCTTGCCTTCATGTTGTGAATCTGTATTCGACTTATCGTATAAAAACCATTCCCGCTTCTTTTCCTCAAGCTTTGTTTTCTTGAGGAAATTGGATAGATTAAAGTATTTAGCTTTAGTTGTAGTTAAGATCTGCAAAACCAGAGAAAACCCTTAGCTGCAACATCCTTGGTTTCCTTAACCTTGTGCCTCTCACAGCTGAGACAAAAAAGATAGGTTTAGATTACTTTACTTTTCAAAACGTATATCAGCAAAAGAGGGAGCTTCCCCTCCTAATTTGAAGAGCACTCATTACGTAGTGTGCATAGCTGTCCGTACAAACTTACACTCCAGAGGTGTTAGTTTTTACGCCAACAAATTGTAAACACTATCATTCGATATTTACACTTCCCATTCCCTTTCCAAACATCTCATGGTGTATTATGATGCAAACCATTTAGCGGCAATAATATTAACCTTCTAAAGGTTACACTGGAAGAATAAAATGTGCCGACTCATATTATTTCATGTTTGGCTCTCATAACTCCCTTGATGACTCAGACTATCTGAAACAACACCTTTAATAATCTTTAGACTAGCCCACTTTATTTAAGGAAGAGGCGGCAAAAGTAATTGATTTATTCTTTGACAATTCACATTTACTCCACGTTAAGTCCTGCACCGAATATAAAGTGCCATGTCTTCTTCAGATATATGAATGGTTGCTTTAAATTGTTACCATGATTTCAATATAATATGCGATCCACTAATTTATACACCAAGATTACTCACAAGCCGGCGACAACTCAAGTCTCGAACCTCATTAAACCTTCAACTCGTGGCTTCTAATTCCATTACTTCGTCTAGCAGATTTTGAAGCGATGATAATGGCGTGATTCCCTTATTTGGTATTTTAATCTTCAAAATAGCTGGGTCGAAAATTTTAAAGGGTGTGATTCTTATCTCTCGTCGCCTTCAACTAAATTCCTTATTCCATGCGTTTTCTTTATTTCCTCAATCGCGGCTACCTTGGAGTGGAAAGAAAATAGACGAGCTTGTTGATTTGTGGCTCTCCTCACTAAAAAACGACTATACAGCTCTTCCATCCATCTCAACCCAAACACTATTACTGGGATACATTAGATGACTTGGTAGTATTCCCACATGGCCTAATAAGTCTCAAACGTATTTTTAACTTGAATTTAAACGACACACTGAATTTCATCTTGTTCGATGCCTTTTCCAAGTCATGTAATGGAAGCTCAAGGAGACACATATGATATAAGCTTCAAGTGGTCTATAATTTCAACTAGAAAAGCCACGACAACTCAAAGAGATAACATTGTCACTGGATTCCTTTCTTCAGGTAGCAGATTCAAATAATGTATCGACTCCTCTTTGTCATGCTTCCACAACCCTGGCGCTAGAAAGAAAAAGAAGCGGCTATGGGTTCATGAGCGCCAACTCCTTAAAATGAATTAGGACTCCTATCCATTTATACTCTTTCAGAATTTGTAGTTCCGACTAACTTCAATAACATGTGGCCAACAATTATCTTCAATCAGCATATAATATGAGCATTCAATTCAATGTGCCTTCAATTAAATGGTCCTTATACATGAACCATCCACCCAGTCAAGAGTAAGCAAATAAATTGTACCCATAAACAAACAGGCACTCAAACAACCTCTATGAGTTATGGAAAGATCTACAGCTCCTGAACATGTACTGGAAATCATTCAAAACACCAAATAACTTTGATAAATTGGTATTAGATTTATTTTCACAAAGGAGTATATTCATGAAAATTTGATATCAAAACTTCTATTAAAAAGTTAGACCATATATACACTAGCACAACCACAGGATGTGATTGTCAGCTATCAACACCTAAAATTGAGCATCTTTCAGCATGGAAACATCTTTCAGCATCAAAGGTGTTCTTTCAGAGGTCTCCACACCTTGGAAAGGCTGTGAACTTCGTTCACCCACAAGAACCTATATTCAATTTCCAAAATCCAACCTCCCTGCAATGAACTCTCTCAATCGTTTATTCATTTCCAAACTGTAACTCCTGTGCCTTCTTGACTTCTTCTTTTTCTCCTTTTCCAATTTTAATTCAATTCTTATTTTGAAAATTAAAAGTAACTTTATTTAATTTATTTTAACTATTCTAACTTAAGTTACTTTTGCTCCACTTAAATAATTAATTTAAGTTGTCTATCTTAATTTAACCCTTTTTTGACAACATTAAATTAATTATTTAATTTATGCTGAATCAAAATTGGGGACATTACAAACAAACTTGTGCCTTTAACTAGCTAGGCAACAGAGTATCTAAATTCATTCAAACATGCAATAATTGGAACCAATATAATACCTTAATCAAGATATCACAAAAGACCATGCCTTTCAAAATGCACAGACAAGCTATGCTCTACACGTACATTTAGAAAAAAATTGATGGTTGTAGAATATTGAGTCTACATAGTAATCTATGAGCATACTCATACACTTCGTTTAATATGTTGAAAAGATACCTTACAAAGGCTTTGCAAGGATTTCATAGTCATTTGGTTGACCGATTGATCAACACACATCCAAAATCATATACCATACACAAAGAGACACTCCCCTAAAGTAGTGACATTCCTATTCCTATCTAGGGCATTGCAAAAAAAAAAAAAACACCCATATTGGACCTTAACATTGTCCAACACTAGGCTTTCTACGTGTGCAGGTCCTCTTGTGATCAAATCTCTACCTACTAAGTGCATGTAAGCTCCAAGATCATGTTTCCTTGCTTGGATTTGTCTATTGTGTAGACGACCATGTTAATAAATAATTATATTAATTAAATAAATGTTGTAGTCGGTCGTACTAGGAATAGATAATAATAGTTTAAATAATACTTGCACAGTTTAAAGTAAAAGTTGGATTAGTTGTCGAGCGGGTAGTTAGGAAGAGTTGCCGACGATTGGTATCTCAACCAACTTTGACCATCTATATATGTATCCTGTCATTTGTAGTCAGACATGGACAATTGCTATGTATTGTTGATATACTTCAGGAATGAAATCAATCCATTGTGTTGCGCAATTACTATTACGATTGTTCTGTGATTCATATTCTAGTACATGCATTATGTTGTGAATTATTCTTGTTTACTCCCGTAGTACGTGGAATACTACCTAGTGATTAAACATATTGAATGCAAGATTTCACCCTTATAGTAGTTATGATGCTTGCTGCATCCCAATCTTTGCTTGTTCAAAAATTTTAATGCCTTGCAAATGCATTTTAGCTCAGATTTGACTAGTGGTTGCATGGTTTTGACTCCTTCTGGTGTAAAACTTATATAAAAGATGGAATGAATTCAATTGGAGGCAATAAGATTGATTTTTCCATTGTAAGCTTGGCTTCTTGTATTTTGTTCCCAAGTAGATTCAGCAAGAGAAACTTTTAGCATTTTAATTTGTCTTTTACAAGACAACACAAAACAAAAGATTGAGATATTAAAGCTCCTTAAATTCAAAGGGATGTTCCTTGAGATCTAAACTAAACATAAACCTAAGCTAAATTTACCCTAGACCAAAGCTATGAATAAGATATATAGATATGCACACTATACAAGCTTCATCAAGGTAGTTCTGCATAAAACAAATAATTACCTACCTATCTTTTTGCCTTGGATACATGCACCATAATGTTAATAGGCATGCCTTGCAAACAAGATGTTTTAAATAATGAAGGAAATAAATTGCTAATCTAAACACACAAACGATACTTTTGTACTAGTTAAAATAGATACCATCTATTGAGTGCAAACAAGGATTGAAAGTATAACAACGCAATTTCAAGAAACAAACAGCAAGGTTGTATTCAAAGCCACAATTGAAGTAGAAAGATGTCATTGATACAAAGCTTGACTTCATACAATTTACATTCAATTTACATGATGAAATTATCAATACAATAAATGCAGACACAAAATAACCAGCTTGAACAGGCATTTCTGCATTATAAGCATAACATCAACTACTATTTTTCTTTGTTTATGTGCTCAAAGTACTTATTTAAAGGTTATAAATGCACAATCCTTGGTACTTTAAAACAATCTTCTTCTAATCCCAAAAAGTGAGTTTAAAAATAAAATGCCTAATGGCTGCTGAAAAGCTTGAAAGCTTGAAAGCAAGAAACTTTAAAGCGAATCTATTCCTAAACAATTAATTAAAGGGACTTTAAAATAGGCCCTCATACCTGCCTTGAAAAAGAACAACAAAATTAACAACTAGTAAGTCGAGATTGCCAAAAATAATGATTTGCATTTGCACAGTCTTTGTGATTTTGAAACAACTCCTCACATTGCAACCTCTTGCTTTTCTTTGAAATATTGAAACCCTAAAGTGCCATGATACCTCATCAATCTATTGACAATTATTCAATAGTCAAATCAATGATATTTGTATGCCTAAGGCAGGTATCTCGGAGACATTAAAAATCATTTTTTTAGTTTTTAGTATTCGTGGGCTCAATCATGTGATCATGAAGCTTCATCTTAAGAACTTAGTCCTTTATGTAGCGTCAACTTCTCGTAATGATGAAATTAATGGAAAATAAACCTCAAAGAAGCGAAGAAGATAATCTATATTGCTTCAAAGTGATAAGAAAACACAAGACATCACCAGTTTGATAAATAGCAGACCCAAAGGCCTTGTGAACTCCAACAACTACCTGCAATAGCACTTGAACATTTGAAACCCTGCAAATCAGTCGAAATTCACTATGAACACCCATTGGAGGATGAGATGGTGATTTGGTGGATAAATAGACAGGGAAAACAAGTTTTAAGTGCTATTTGTTTTTAATGTTAAAATAGGGCTGATTGATTTAAAATGGCATACCCTTTAGTGATTTCTGCCACCACTTAAGAATAGGCAAAACTTCACAATGTTTTTGCTGACTGTGTTTGGGTAGAATTGTTGGATGGTTGAGCCACAGAAAAATTGGACCTGATGGAGTTTATCTTCAATTTGGGCACTTTTCATTCAAGTAGAACTTTGATTAATGAAGCTGTCACTAATGTGTGGGAATGGAGTTTCCAGGAGTGTCATATCATGTTTAAGATGGAAGGTAGAAATATTAAGTGGTTGAATCAAGTTGGGCGCATGTGACAGTGACTTCTGCCATGGAAGAAATGTTCATATGGACGGGACTGAAAGGAAGCTGAGTGCATGGAAGATGCTTCCTACACGAATTGAAGTAGGAGAGAATTACAAAAATTTCTTATACACCTTTATAGTTATAGATTTAGATGCACAAACATATCATAAATAGATAAAACAATGAAACCATAACACAAAAATTTATGTGGGGAAAACCGTTTCGGGAGAAAAACCCCACACTCCAAAACACAACTCAATTATATTATTCAGCAACAATAAACAAGTTACAATATAATTGCAAAGCTATGCTCTTGTAGGAGTTTTCACATTTCTTCTCGATTCTGGAGTAATTCCGGCAGTATAGTGGTACTTAAACAAAACAACAATCTACTACTCCAAAATACAAGTGCTCAATATGTTGGAGCTTAGAATGCAGTAGTTAGACATTTCTAAAATCCAACGCACTAGTTTGAAGATGCAACATGGAAAGTGCCAAAACCACTACACATGCATAATGGTATGTTTCCAATTGTCAACACATGCAATATTGCAACTGCCAATTGTCACTAAACCTGCACATGAAGAAGCTGCACCTTTCAAAATATAACTGCAGCTCCAAAAAACTCACATTCCATAAAAATTTCACATGAAATAGAAATTGCCTTCATGCACAACTACAACTGTAATATCAACTTTCCACTTCCGACTCTTTCTTGAGTTATCTTCAACAAATAAAGCCCACAAATAATAAAATAGGCAACTAAATAATTAAACATGCTAAGAATAACCAAAGGTTGAGACACCTTCTTTTTCCTAACAGAGACATGGTAAAACTGCATTGGGTGGAAGTTTACAGTCACTGAGCCAAAGTTACTATCCAAGGCAAAATTTGAAATTAGTTGAGCAATGCAGAACTTTTATGCACTTGAGCCAACTTAAAGATCTTAGGCAGAAAACTGATATGGTTTTCCATCTTTGGCACATTCAATTGGGGTTTTTTTCCACTTTTTTAGGCCAGAGTTTATATCACTAACTGCCATGCATCAAAATCAGAAGTGACTGCCAGTTTTGAATGAAGCGATGAAAATTGATGTGACACAGTTATCTTTCCATGTCTTCTTATTCGCCAACATTGCTTACAACCCATTCAAATCTCACCCATGTTTGACACTGAAAAGCTGTAATTTCTATCAATCTTCAAAAGTTATTAGTTTGAAGATTTAAATTATCACACAAGCGGCATTGCAAGCTGATTGGGAGAACACAAGTTGAATTTGGTTCAAACACAATGATTGTGCTTGACAACAAACAGAAAAAGTATGTACGAACATTGAGCTTCAGAGGGGTGCAACATTTCACATTAATGTTTGGATGACACTTCATGATCCATCATAGGGTGAGGAGACAATTATGACTGGATTGGAGACTTTGCTCCAATTTGAATGCGGAGTACTATAGGTTTATTTATTATTGACAATTGTGCATTGGAGAGGGTGAGCCGTAGTTTCTGTTATCTCTTGTACCATTATTATAGACTTGATCACTTGGTCCCTACAACATGTGAAAAATGCAGCAAATGCAAATATGAAAATTACTAAGGTCATAGTCGTTGAAATGAAAATACTTTGTGTTGAGATTTAAAGAGGTTAGGGAGACACAAAGAGTTCCGCTAAACCTTTATGGTGAGTCGTGAAGGATGGCTAATCTTTTGTTTTTGGTAATGTAGTTTGGAGGTGATTTTGATTTCCTCATGGTTATGTTTGTATATCCAATGTTCAAGCTGGCCTACACGTATTGCTAATTTGTTTTTTGTCTACTTTAATGGAATTAAACATGATCTAGCAGATTTAATCTAGACTTCTGTTAGGGGTTATTTTTCTTGCTCTCAGCAGAATATTAGCTGCAGGCGATACTGTATCTAGTAAGTTTAGAAGCCAGGGAAAATGGCTTTACATGAAAACATAATTTTGTTTATTTTACTGAATATTTCAGGTCCTTAATCAAGTTGCTCATTTAGTCTAGCGACTGTTAATTCATTGTAGTTGGCATGTGTGAATGGCTGATTGTTAAGCTGAAATGCAAACTTTATTCATCTGTCTTTAATAAACTGGAGGCAGTGGTACTGCCATGATTCCTCTCTTACTGCATGGTATAAACAAGGAAATTGAAAATCATAATAGAAGCATCAAATGGTGAAAGTGAGATTTCCCAGGATAGGTGGGCAGGACAGAACCATGGGGTGGGAAAATATCAATTAGAAATAATTTTCTGCTTTCTTTTGTGAACCAAAATTGAAGATGCTAAGGTACTGTTCATTTTGAACTGTTTGAACGTAAATAATTTGGACTGAGAGGCAATGGTACATAGATTTATTTATTTATAATGTTTATTAGATATATCTAAGCTTAAGATACAATTACCACTATAGTTTTGTCCCTTTTGTAGATGGAAAGAAGTCTGTCGCAGACATTCCAGGTGCAACTTTACTATGTTCAACATTTTCTCCTCCTCCAAGAGCATTGGCAAAGAAAGTCTATTTAAAGGTGAAATAACGTACTTCATATGCTATATTTAAATACATTTGGGGTAGCATTGTTTTAGACACATGCATGAAATAAAGGAGTAAATATTAGCTTGTGAATGCAGATGGTGGGACTCAGAATATTTGTATCCATGACGAGCTTCCTTTTAATTGCTACACACTGAGTAATTAATGTCAAAATATTGCAGGATTTGCAAAAGTGGCTGGAAAAGTATAAAGATGCTTTAAAAGAGAATGCAGAAGGCATCCAATTATCAAGAAACATATTTCTTGCTTTGCTATCTTTACAGTCATGGCTCTCTTTCATGCGCTGCTGGCTAAGAGCAAAGATTATGGTTTTGGAAGCAGAAGGTGTGTGTGATGCACTCGAACAGATAACATTAAAGGCTGCAAAGAGTATATTGCAGGTTGTTTTCTATCTCGTAATATCCATTAACTTGAGCTCTTTGTAGTTTCATTTCTTTGCCACCTCAGTTTTAGAGGGTTTATATGACTAGCTTCTGAGGCAATTGATAAGTTCAGTACATGCAGAGAAGATCAAATGGAATTCCTTTATATTCTTTTCAAGTTGTGCTGTCCAATCTGAAAGAACTTAGGATTTTATCCAAGCATTGTCCAGGTTGAAAGATTAGCTCACATGTACTATTGGATATTATTCATTAGAGGAAATTCTAAGCAAATCTGCTGAAAGTCCTCTTGAGAGAGAGAGAGGCACAACATTGCTCATTAATTAAGAGCTCGTTTTTTGGCCTATACCATTTAAATGAAAATTAAGCCCAATTTGTGTATTTTTTTGCAAATGAGTGTGTGTGTCATTTTTTTGATAGAGGGTAATCTGAGATGTCAGCACTCTTGTTCTTTCAATCATTTTGCGGTGTCAACATAACCGTGAGATTGATGGAGTCCACATATTTGATCTCCTTATGATTAGAAAACTCATGTGCAGGTGACAATTGCATTCCCAAAATAAAACTTAGTGATCTATGTAGATACTAATATACTATAATCAAGGATCTAGAACTTGCTTTTAGTCTTGAACTCAAAGGTGGAGATGTTGTCGCTGTGAAATCTAGGTATTCAGACATCCTTGTTTAAGTCCCTCCCATGTGCTTTTTGGGAGTCTGCCTTAATTCTTTTCCCCACATATACCACCATTCTACTCCATGCCACCTTCTTGGTTGCTGCCATATGAATTATTGGTTTGACGATGAGTGTAAAACCATGGATTGGAGATTTCGTTTTACCAGTGTCCATGAGCCTCCCTCCATTTCTACCAGCCTTTGTGAATATCATCTTCTCTTTTGGCATAAGAAACACAAGTTTCTTGTGCTCGGGCTGTTCAAACTCCTTGCTTCCCTCCATCATTCCCAATATCTTTTGGCATACTCTCCTCCCAAGGACGTCCACTACCATTCATATCACCACATTTGCTTTGGTCTCCCATGCTTATTCTCTTTATGATGTCCCTAACTAACCTATCACTAGAGTCCAATTCTCTTTTGTCTCACTCACCATCTCCTGTCGCTTGTTATCTACAAGCTGTGTTTAGAAAGCTATTTTGAAAATCTGCTACAACAAAGCGGCTGATTGTGAGAGGCTCTAGTTTGAGTTTCTCAAGTATGGCATGGACCCACTTGCTTATCCCATTTCATGGATTTTCAATGAGGTTGTTCATTGTAGGTTCCTTGCCACTTGGTCACAACATACTATCCACTTCATTCATAACTTTTGGGATTACTTCAATCTAAATAACTATAGGACTATCATGATTGGACATACTTTTGCAAATCTTTAGGCTACAGTTTTAGACAGGTTGCTTTTAGAGGTGCTAGAGGATAGGAATTCAGGGGCTAGGGTTCAAGTTGGATTTAGGAGGGATTTCACAACTGTTTACCACATCTACAAAGTCCAAGCTATCTTTGAGAAGGTTTGTTATTGGTGAGATAAGGTCTTTTGTTGCTTTGCAGACTTTAAGAAGTCTTTTAATTCTGTTTCATGACATTTGTTATTCCATATAGAAAGGGACAATGGTATTTCTAAAGTCCTAATTATTGCTACCATGTGGCTCTACAAGATGGTTGTTTGGCATTTTTGTACTCCTCCTGGGCTATATGACTTTGTCCAAAGTACCCTCTTTGGCATCTACATTGATGAGTTGGAGATCTTTCTTAGACATGATACCCATGTTGATGATGGTTTTCTACTTTAGCATGTTGTGATTGTTGTTTGTAGATGATGTGGTCCTCCTCTCGCATTCCTTTGACAGGTTACATAACAAAATTGATGCACTTTTGGATTTTTGTGATCTTTGCCAACTTGCCAACCTTAATAAAATGGTCATAGTCTTTAACACCATCAAGGGTACTCTTTCTAGGTTTCTATGGAGATAACCACTAATTATATTTTTTGGCCTACCTATTAGTCTTGTCTTTGCATGGATACACCACATTTTCTATTCTTAGAATTGCTGATGTTTGTATGGACACTTCAAAACTATCCCTTCTAAAATGCACCTTTTTAATGCAATGGTTAAGCTTCTAACATTGTGTGGTTTTGAATTTGGGGAACTTGGCTTCGTTTCTTATGATTGGGCTTTGGTTGAGAGGGTTTAGGCAATTATGCTTTTGTGTATTGTCCAGTGTAAACACATTGTTCCTTAGTATTGTCTAGGTTGAATTTGCTATCCAACCCCTTTGTCTTGAGACTATCTTCATGGTCACTCAATTTATAAGTAGGTTGAAATCCATGATTGGTTTTCCTTTGTCTAGTGAGAGATATCTTTTCTTGGCTCTTTGTTCCTATGATGAGATTGCCTCATCCAAGTCCTTCCAAGTCTTCTAAACTATTGACATTTCTCTAGATTGGCTGCCTTCCTCTAGGTGATCTTTATGTGCTCCTCATCATCTTGTTCTAGGGAAAGAGGTGCTTAATTGATTTGTCAGAGAGGAAATTTATCATTAGTATTTCCAAGCCGCTTGGATTTCCCCTCAAACTTCTAAATGCTAAACTAAATTTAGATGCTAATCATTTGTTATAGGTTGATAATAGAGTCATTGTTTGGCGCACCTATCTTTAGTATCATTGGCCTCATAGTTTGAGGATTCCCACTGGCTAGTTGCGAGTGTGTGCCCATCAAATTTGTATTGAGGTAGACCATGATATTTTGCAGAGTGAGAGACTGTGTTGCCTTTGTTTTCTCTAGGAGGTGGGATCTAATGAACATTTTATTTTTGGGTGCTGAATCTTATATGGAATTAGTTGGAGGTACTGTTGTTTACACAAAGATTTTGGTGGTTGTCTTTCCACTTTCTTCCATTATCTTGATCTAATGTTGTTGGCCTTTTTTATTTGAATTGTCTCCAAGTTCAAGCATAGGTTTCTTTGTGGTGATTCCAGATCTAGTAGACTGATTATTTTTTTCTTTCAACAAATCATTGTTAATGGAGGTATTAAGTGCCCTTTAGAGACTATTGATTTGTGTATGGATGTGTATAAATTGGTGAGGCAATGCTCTTCCTTGTGTTGTTCTTTGCTTAAGGCCGGTTGGTGCCTCAATTCTCATAGTGATTGTGGTTCTATTTCATCCCAACATTGGGGACCCTTTGCCACCGCTCATGCATAGTGTAGATCTCAATGATAGGCTCTTATTACTAGGTTTTCGGCCAGTACTAGCCATTCTCTAACCTCAAATATTAGGTAGGGTTCTATGCAACATCAATTACCTTGTAAGATTGTCTAGTGTGCCCCTCTTGGATCTAGGATTTTCCTTGTGAGCATTCTTAGATTTTGCATTGGATGCTTAAGGATTTCGGTTGCTTTCTTGATGGTCTTCTTCTGTTTATTACCTCGTGGGCCTTCACTGTTTATGTATTGATCATGTCTAGGGATCCCTTTTTGCCATAGTCCTTTGCTATTGAACCTACTGTATGTTATAAATTTATAATCCTATTGATCTATTTTTAGTCATTTGTGGACTTAATATTCTTTGTTCCTTGTGATCAGCTTCAATGTTGAGAAAGAAATGGAAGATGAAAAGATCTTTTAATTCTTACATTGTTTGTACAAGATCTATCTTTGCAACTTGAAGTCATCTCATTGTGGGATGCCCTTTGATTTATTATTGAGAAGTTTTCATATGGATGTGTAGAGGCTACTTTTTCATTGATGGTTTAGATCCATATTAATTTTTTTTTTTCTTTTCATGCGGTCAATGGACAAAAGTTTTTTCTGTGAACTATGTTTGATGTTGGAAGCTCTTAGTGATGCTTGTCCATCAAAGTTTTAGAGCCTTGTTTATGCAATGAGATTGCCAAAAAACCTGTGATAAATTGCTAAATGTCCATACTTTTTGGACCAACAAAACATGGAATGTACAATCCCTTGAAATTTGTTGGCACTGATGTTGGGTTGTCCAATTGTTTTTAATTGTCTTGTGGAAGTATATTCACGTTATAGTTGTAAATTTCATTTCTAGAATGTCCACATGGATGATTGTAGTTCTTTCACCCTTAATCATCAAGGGTGTAGGGTTCTATGCTTTCGCCTTATCTATGACTTTGGTTTTTGAATGCACAACTATGCTATGAAACGCCTCCTTTGATTCCGGGATGCTTTTCACAAGGTTTCTCATGTAGTTAAGTACAAGCATATTCACATTATATTTGTGAATTTCATTTCTAGAATGTCCACGCGGATTATTGTTGTTCTTTCACCCTTAACCATCAAGGCTGTAGGGTCATGTGCTTCCGCCTTATCCATGACTTTGGTTTTGGAATGCACAAATATGTCAGGAAATACCTCATTTGACTCTAGGATGCTTTTTACAAGGTTTCTCATCTAGTTAAGTACAAGTATATCCAATATCTGCTATATAATTACCTTATTTGAATGTTGCATCATGTGAGGCTGAAATCAATGGAACCCTTCAACTAGAGAAGCACTTTTATTTTATTTGATGACTTTGCATGGACATCTGTTGCTCTTTTGAGTCTTTGATTATCATTTTTCTCCACTAGTAATTTTAGTTTGGTTGTGTCATTGAAATTTCTTGCCTTAGTAAATTTTCTCAGGATTTAATTATCCTTTGTTTTCCCACTATTGATTCAAGGTAGGATCTTTTGCTTGCTTGTGTCATTGTGATTTCCATGGTTTCTTCAACTTGGACCAGATTAACATTCAAGCCCTTTCTTCAAACATTTGTTGTCATTGTGGTCAATTTGTCCACACCATTGATGTAACGAGTGCATTTTTATCCTAATTATGGCACGGTCATGCAAAGTGACCCATTGGCTACATTTTTTGCATCAAGCAATTGGCCTTCTCTTATGGTTATACTGAATTCTGTTTTAACCACTGAGTTAGTTAATGCATAGTAGCAAAAATATCTGTTGGGATTAAGTTGGCAAACCATAAGATCAGATTTTTTCAACTAATCAGGAAAGCTTGGGTTAGGGGAAGTAATCAGAAAAAATGCTGCAAAAGTAAGAAAGAAACTGTAACCCTAACCTAGAAATTGATGCCATTGGAAAAAGTGCAAAAAAATTGCTCAATGGGCTGAGTTCTGATTTATATATGATTAAACATGATAAAATAAAGATTTATGCTACTATGGGTTATTGCGAGTCTTGAGGAGGGCAGACCCAAAAAAGGCCTAGGAATCATAACCCAAATACCTGTCGAGTCTGCTAGACCCAGTGAGTCCCATTGGGAAGACTTGGCTAAGTAAATGAAAAAAGAAAAAAAAGAATAAAAAAGAATAAAAAAGAATAAAAAATTGAAATTGCTTAAATGTAAAAGTGTGAAAGTGAAGCATTTTTTGAAGGGTTTGGAGGACTCTTGAAGGTTGGTTAAAAGTGATACAATTGTTAATGGATGATAGCTTCGGTGAGATATAAATAACGAATGCTGAAAGCATCTTCATTATTTATATATGATCAAAGATTATCTTTAATATAAATTTCTGGAAATCGAATTTATGAGCATATATATTTATATATAAATTCGTAATAATAAAGATGTTAGAAATGCACATTGAATAAAATCGGAATTCACTTAATACATATCCGCCATGTGTGAGGGGGTATGTGTGTTAAAGTATGTTAACCGAATGACAGTTGGTTGTAGAGGAAACCCACGTGCCCAAAGGGATATGTCCCTTGAGCGGACGTGTCTCCACATGTGGAGACACGTCCTCTCAGGAGACGCATCCCTTGGGGGCGGGTCTTCCCACATACTTATAGTGGTTCCTTCATTGATATGCAAACATCGAAATCAATTAATGTTCTGCAATCAGCACATTCGCATTTAGAAGAAATCTGGAAATCACAATTTTAGAAGAAATCTGGAAATCACATTTTTAATTAGAACTTTCTTACACAGATTTTCAGACCTTAGTTTAATCTTAGTGTTTCTTTAGGATCCCATTTTGATCAGATTTGATTACATTTACATGCTATCAGAGCCACGTTGTGTGAATCCAAATCAAATCTAAAATCAGATTGCTCAGAAATTCGTATTTTCTAAAAATCGAATTCACATCACATTCTTCATAATGCCAACTGTGATCAGATTTGAAGATCGTCTTGCAGGAGCAGACAACTTTACATCATGGAAATTTAGAATCATGATGATCCTAAAAGAGAATAAACTAGACTCACTTGTGAGAGAAAATAAAAGGGAACCTGAGGCTGAACCTGAGAAAAATCAATGGATTGAAAACAATGAAAGAGCCATGAAAATCCTTGTAGATGCAATTAGGGATCATATTGTGCCTATCTTAGCAAAACATGAAACTGCATATCATATGTTCAAATCCCTTGAGAGTACCTATGAGATCAACAACACCAGTAGGACTCTTGCATTAAAGAGGCAAATCAACAATGCTCAAATAAACAAAGGAGAATCAATCAACGCATACTTCATGAGGATCATTGAACTAAGGGATCAATTATCCACAATTGGATATTAGATTGATAGCAAAGAGTTAACTCTAATTGCACTGGGAGGCCTTCCAAACTCATGGGAGTCATTTGTTCAAGGAATAAGTGCAAGATCCAAACTCCCTAAGTTTGATAGGCTAAGAACTGACTGCCTTCAAGAAGAAACAAGACTCTCCACAAAAGACAATAAACAAAAGAACTTAGATGAAGACATTCATGTACTCAACACATCGTCTAATAAAAGGAATAAGAAAAACTCCTACCAAAGAGGATTTTTTAAAAGAAAGAGAAATTCCAATGGAAAGGAATCTTTTAAAAAGAAAGACATCTCTCAAGTACAATGCTTTAGATGTGATCAATATGGCCACTATGCAATGAAGTGCCCTGATAGATCTAAACAACAAGCATCTTTTGCCAAAGTAGGAAAGACAAATTCAGATCATGAATCTGAAGACCTTGTGTTCTAGGAAAGACAAATGGATATATAGTTACCCTTATGGATGGGAAAATTCTAGCATGGCCTAAAAACTCAACTATTAAGAAAACTCAAACTATTGGTGTAAGACAAGGGTACCTTTACAAACTATGCACCGAAGTCTAAATCCATCCCATGAAGGAACTTGTAAAGGTTGTGTCTTAGGAAAGAAAATAAAACCTTAAAGACGGATAATAGAAACCTACACCTCTAAAATTTAAAGAATTTTGCATGAGTGTTGGAATTAAGAGGGAGTTCACAAATTGCTTGACCTTAACATTGAAACCATTCAATAGGGCAAGAAGTTCTAGTGAGATGAAACCTACTCCCCTAGAGTACCTGAAGAGGAATCTACTTCTGAGATTCAGAAGGAGCACCCTGAGGAAATACCACATGAACCACCTTCTAAATCAGATGAGAATACAAATGACAACGGCAGAAAGAGACCACTTTGGGCCAGGAAGATGATCAAAGAAGCCGAGGATCATACAACACCCAAAGGAACGTTCAGGGGGAGTAAAAGACCCAAACGGTTTTCTAGCTATGTTGCTTTAATGAACAAAATCATAAACTCAGAACCTGCCAATGTTATAGAAGCCTTCAAACATCAAGCTTGGAAGGATGCAATGACAGAGGAATATCAGTCCATCCTAAAGAATGATGTATGGGATATAGTGCCTAGACGAAAAGAGAAATCTGTTGTCTCTTCTAAATGGCTCTTCAAAATCAAGCATACTGTTGATGGCAGTATAGAAAAACATAAAGCACGTTTTGTGGCTATAGGTTTTTTCTCAAAAGGAAGGCATTGATTATGAAGAAACATTTGCACATGTTGCCCATTACACATCTGTGAGAGCAGTATTAACCATTGCAGCAACTAAAGGTAGGGAGATCCATCAAATGGATGTGAAAACTGCCTTCCTGAATGGAACCATTGAAAAGGAAGTCTATCTGGAACAGCCTGAAGGTTTTGTGATACATAAATCTAACTCACATGTGTGAAGGCTGAAGAAAGCTCTCTATGGACTTAAACAGGCTCCCAGGGTCTGATATGAAAGGCTTGACAGCTATCTCTTGGGATTAGGATTTTCCAAAAATGATGCTGACTCCAATCTCTACTTCAAGGTAATCAAAGGTGACATGCTTATAATTATTTTATATGTTGATGACTTGCTGATAACAGGAGAAGATCACCTCATTGCTCAAGGGAAACAGGATCTAATTTCTGAATTTGACATGAAAGACTTGGATATTCTACACTACTTCCTTGGTTTGGAAGTATGGTAGAAATGAGAAGGCATTATACTAAATCAAGGGAAGTATACTATTGACATTCTGAAAAGATTTGGAATGTTGGACTGTAGACCGATGTCTACACCTATGGAAACCAACCTTCACAAATTGAAAGAAGCAGCAGCAGAATCCAATTGTGCAAATCTAACCCTTTACAGACAGATGATTGGATCCTTGATGTATTTGGTTAACACCAGACTTGATATTTCCTATGCTGTAAATGTTCTCAGCCAGTTCATGTGTGAGCCAAAGGAAATTCACTTAATGGCTGTGAAACATATTTTGAGATATCTTCAAGGCACCATTGGATATGGTCTTCTTTACAAGAATGATCAACTAGATCTACATGGGTACTCTGATTCAGATTGGGCTGGAAGTGTAATCGATCGGAAAAGCACATTAGGATGTTGCTTCAGTTTAGGATCGGCTATGATCTGTTGGATTTGCAGAAAATAATCTTCAGTTGCACAGAGCTCAACGGAAGCTGAATACATTGCAGCCTCAATGGGAGCAAGAGAAGCAGTGTGGCTTCGTAAATTGCTTGTGGGACTCTTTGATCTAAGCACATTGAGATCCCCTATCATTATGTAAGAGATATGGTGGAAAGGAAAGTGATTCCGTTGGAGTATATTAGTACAAATGATCAAACTGCAGACATTCTCACCAAGCCTCTCTCCCAGATCAAGGTAGAGCACTTCAAGAAGAAACTTGGTATGGTTGAAATGTAATTTGTTATTTATGTTTGAAATACAAATTGTTTATAAATTGTACTAATATATAAAGATGTTTAATGTGTAAACTCTTTTGTCATGTGTGTGACTCCATGACTTTATGGGCCTACTCCTCCCTGTGTACATTATCGAAAGGTGACGATCTTTTTGATAATGAACACTTGTATTTGACATTGTAAAGTGACGACTCTACAATGATAAACTATCATGATAGATATCATGTGACTTGATATCTGTGGACATGTCATGATAGTATCTCTTGGACACCTTGATGGATATCATGAGACTTGATATCTGAAGATCATTGTGATCCTTAAGAGATAATCATGGTGGATATTTATATCCGTGGATATGCCATGAATTATGGTAGACATCATGTGACTTGATGTCAGTGCACATACCATAATAAAGATATGTTATGGAGAATGTCATGTGACTTGACACTTTCAGAAGCATACCATATCTTCTGATATCACGAGTTAGGTGATATCACTTTTGGAAGTTATCCTCCCTAGTTAAAGAGGGAGTGTTGAATAATAAAGATATGTTATGGAGAATGTCATGTGACTTGACACTTTCAAAAGCATACCATATCTTCTGATATCACAAGTTAGGTGATATCACTTTTGGAAGTTATCCTCCCTAGTTAAAGAGGGAGTGTTGAATAATAAAGATATGTTATGAAGAATGTCATGTGACTTGACAATATTGAGAAATCATACCATGTCTTAGATATCACGTGTTAAGGTGATATCTCTACTTATTTGATTTGAAATATCTTCCCTAGCTAAGAGGGAGTGTTAATGGATGATAGCTTCGGTCAGATATAAATAACGAATGCTGAAAGCATCTTCATTATTTATATATGATCAAAGATTATCATTAATATAAATTTCTGGAAATCGAATTTATGAGCATATATATTTATATATAAATTCGTAATAATAAAGATGTTAGAAATTCACATTGAATAAAATCGGAATTCACTTAATACATATCCGCGATGTGTGAGGGGGCATGTGTGTGAAAGTATGTTAACCGAATGACAGTCAGTTGTAGAGGAAACCCGCGTGCCCAAAGGGACACGTCCCTTGAGTGGACGTGTCTCCACATGTGGAGACACGTCCTCTCAAGAGACGCATCCCTTGGGGGCGGGTTTTCCCACATACTTATAGTGGTTCCTTCATTGATATGCAAACATCGAAATCGATTAATGTTCTGCAATCAACACATTCGCATTTAGAAGAAATCTAGAAATCACAATTTTAGAAGAAATCTGGAAATCACATTTTTAATTAGAACTTTCTTACACAGATTTTCAGACCTTAGTTTAATCTTAGTGTTTCTTTAGGATCCCATTTTGATCAGATTTGATTACATTTACAACAATTATGAAAAATAAAAATAAGAAATAAAATCATTTTGGGTCATGTTGGATGGAAAAGCAACACATTTTTATTCTTTTGATTTTTTCCCTGTTAAATCCCAAGTAATTGAATTACATTTACACGTCTAGTTTGCTAAGTCAATCCCTATCCTAAGTAATGATCCTATGGCTCTAGCAGCATTTTCAAAATTGTTTGAGATGTAAGCACATGACTCTACATAGAGTGGCTGAGCGATAAAGGCTCTGTTCTACCATAGGTCATGACTCTATATTGTAATTTTTGTTTTTGATGCCATGAATATTATAATCCACGAGTTTTGTACACCTAAAACGCTTTACAATATTTATATATTGAAAAATGTTGCTTTCCTTAGCTAAAATCCACTTTTATACTCGTGTGATTGATGTATACTTTTGTATGTGATCAAAGTAGCTTCTATTTGATTAGTTTATTATGTCTTTAAAGTTTATTTTTTGAAGGTTGCATGATAGAAGTTTTAATTCATATTTTTAAAAAAAAATATTTCATGGTGTTTTTTTTCCTAAGTTTTTGTTGAGTTTGAGCAACAAGCTTGAGTGCAGGTAAAATTTCGGCTTGGTGAGTTTGAGTTGAGTCTGAGTTTTCTAACATTGCTTGATGGAAACCATGCTTCATTGACCTAGAACGAATTTGAAGTTTGATGAGCTAAGTTACCGGACGTGGCTAGGGGGCCTTTTGTATGTTACAAGTACAGTTTTGGTACGAGGTACGATACATGTACAGCTCAGAATCATGCAAGAAACGAAAATCCAACTGTGGAAACGCCTAGGGTATGAAATTTAGTTTGTGGGTACGAGAAAACGTACTCGAAACGAACTTGGACCAAATTTCTTCATTCCAATGCCTAGGCTGCGGAAAAAGTCATGTTTTTGACATTTTTTAATTATTTTTTTGACTTAAAGTTGACTTATAAATAATAAAATATTGACTCCAACCCTATTTTTTGCCTCCAAACACATCAAATAGGTAAAAACACTCTCATTTAACAATTTGTGAATGAAAAACAAGTTTTTTTGCCTCCATTGCTGAACTTTCTCTCTTGCTTGCACAAGCTTGAATAGACTTGGAGGCTGATAGTAGATTGTTCAAAGTTGATTGTTGTGCTATTCCTAAGCACTTGCAAGTGTCTATTTGGTTCCAAGAAGATCGTAAAGCAAGATTTATTCAAAAGAGGTAGGTTTTTTTGAAGTTTTTTTATTTTTTAAAAAAATTTTTTTTTACAACAAATGAACTATTTTGTTTTGTTTTCATTCTTGTAAGTGTTTATAACACGTTCAATTTTTTTAGTTTTTTAAAATTAATTAAGTCTTTAAGTTTCAATACCAAAATTATGTCAACGTGTTGTGCCTTAGGTATTACAATGGCAACCGCTTCTAACTCCTCAAGTTCACAGAAATCTCGTTTCAAAATAAACAAAACCTCTCCCCTTTGGAAATATGTAGAAATGGTTCAACAAGTTCCAGGTGGTGGAGTATATGTTTGGATTTGTAGTCATTGCCATGTTCAATATATGAGCTCATACAGTCGAGTGAAAGGGCACTTGTGTAAGATCCCTGAACTAGGCATCAAGGCTTATCAGGGTGAAGATGGCAAAGGCCTTCTAGATCATATAGTGTTGGGATATATTGATGAGCAAGAAAAAAACAAAACAAAAAGCAACCAATCTTAAAACAAGCCATCCTTTGAAGAAAGGATCTCGATTGATGAAGCCCCCTACACCGCCTACTCATTTTCCACCTACAAAAAGCCATCCATTTATGTCCATCCCTCAAGAGCAAACCGTGCCCTCTTCAAATAAAATATCTAAGGGACTGTTGGAAGCTTCATTTCAGAATGAGGCAAGAGAGATTGCTGATCAAGACATAGAAAGATGTGTCTATGCTAATGGATTGGCATTCAACATTGTTCGTTCACCATATTGGCAAAAAATGGTGAAGTCTATTAATGAGGCTCCAAAGGGGTATAAGGGCCCAGGGTTTTGAGAAGGTGTGTAGCACCTTATTGGAGTAAGAGGTGAAACGTGTAGCAGACTCTTCGAAGCCCATAAGGGATTCGTGGATCGAAACAGAGGTGACCATCGTTTCTGATGGATGGATAGATGCAAAAAATCGCCCATTGATCAATGTTATTGTCGTGTCCCATAAAGGGGCAATGTTTTTGAGAGCAGTGGATTGTGAAGGACAAGTGAAGGATGGTCCATTTATTGCTAACACCCTTTGTCAAGCTATTGAAGAAGTGGGCTGTCAAAATGTTGTGCAAGTTGTAACTGACAATGCCAAAAATTGTAGGGCTGCTGGGTTATTGATTAATAAGAAGTATCCACACATTTTTTGGACACCTTGTGCTGTCCACTTCCTCAATCTAATGGTACAAAAAATTGGAACCAAAATTGAGTGGATCAAACAGGTGTATGTTGAGGCCGAAGACATCCAAATGTTTGTCACAAACCACCATATGACACAAGGCATCTTTAGACAATTCTCAAAATTGGAGTTGTTGAAGGTAAGTTAATTGAAATTCTTAATATTTTTAATTTTCTTTTAATTTTAAATTTTGATTTTATAAATTTAAATTATATTTTAATTCTTATTGTGATTTTCAAACAGTTTGCTGAGACCCGTTTTGTCTCCAACACAATTGTGTTCAGACGACTTATGAAGGTTCATGAGGCACTCTATATTATGGTCATCAACCCCAATTTGTCCGTATGGAGGCAATCTAGCATTGAAAGGGCAAATAGGGTTAAGCAAAGGATCCTAGATGAGCGTTGGTGGGATCGTGTTGAGTATCTTGTCAGTTTCATTGGGCCCATATTGAGAATGATTCGTTACACTGACATGGATAGACCTTGTTTGGGCGAAGTATATGATGGGATCGACTCAATGATTGAGAAGATGAAAACCATCATCAATGCAAAAGAGGAAGATCCTGAGGAAAAGTTCTTCAAAGAGCTACATGAAATCATTGTAGAAAAATGGAACAAAATGACCACTCCGTTGCATCTTCTCGCTTTTGCATTAAGTCCCAAATATTATAGTGTTGAGATACTTGCGCTTCATCAAGAGTTGCTCCATATAGAGATGCTGAAGTGGCTCAAGGGTACAAGGAAGCACTAGTAGACTCTTCACTGATCGTGACCAATGTGATCTAGTGAGGGCTGAGTTTATGGGTTTTGCATGCTCCAGTGGTTGTTTTGATTTTCTTTGAGACTAGTTTAGGGTGGATGCTCATAGTTGGTGGTACTTCCATGACCAAGATACTCACACCTCCAACCTCTTGCAATAAATTTTTTATCCTAAGTAAGTTTTATAGTCAAACTCTTTTACCTTTTAAATTTAAGTGTTATATTTTGTAATTTTAATTTTAATTTATATTTTATAATTTTATTTAGTTAAATTTTGTAACTCTTAACTATTTAATTTGGTCTTAATAGGTTGCTAGTTCATCTTCTTCTGAGAGGAATTGGAGCACATACTCCTTCATCCACTCAATAAAGCGCAATAGGGTACATTGAAAAAAGGTAGAGGACTTGGCGTATGTGCATTCAAACTTGCGCCTACTTACACACACACAAAGTTCCTACACAAAAGGAGACTCAAGGAGGTGGGATATTGAGCCAGAGCGTCTTGACTTGGATGCTTCCACAAGTCACTTAGCTGCACTTGATATTGATGATGACTATGAACTTGAGGCTCAGGAAGCTAATGGGCGTGAGAGTGGTAGTGTTAGTGCTAGTGGGAGTGCTTGTGCGAGTGCCACTGATGTTGTTTGTGGTTCTACACAAAATGTAGCATCTAATGATGCTGATGAGGCTTTTTTTGATGACCCATATGATTCAGATTGATCAATGATCAATAATGGCTGATTGTAAACACTTGACATTTTTATGTTTGAACTTTAATTTGTAATTTTATATCATGACATTTGAGTATGACTACTATTTTAATATTTGACTATGAAAGTGGTGGTGTATTTTTGCTATGTTATTTGACTACTAGTATGGTGGTGTATTCTGAACTTAATAACTGCTGCAAATGTGTATATATTTCTGACCGAATTTGTTACTGGAATCTCGTACCCATATCCGAACCCAAAAACGTACCGGTAACTTAGTTGATGAGCCTAGAAAGGTATACTGATGTGCATCCTTTGGTATCCCTAAGACATTCTGTTTGAATGTGAAAACTAGCCTGCCAAGGCTCTTTTTCATAAATATATTTGTGAAGTGATTTCAGTCTTTTAGTATGATAATTGCAGATGATGTTGAATGAAATAGCTACGATCGCTAATACCAAGTATAGTTCCTTGATGAATATTAAATGAATATAAATGGTATATATATTCAATTGCATATATATAGATCTAAACGTCCTTAACGATTCTTAAATAAATTAATTAACATTCGGTTGTCTTAGTTATGACGAAGGGACTCTATGAACAAAAGACACGTCCCATGAGTGGGACGTGTCTCCTTATCTATATACATATGGGGAATTTGATTCTCAAGGACAAATATTGAAATCAATAAATGTTTGCTCTTGTAGATTGAATATTAGACTGGAATATTCAGACTTGTTGAATTCAGATTGGATTTAACATGGTATCGGAGCCAAGTTATAAAATTCACAAGTTTGAATTTTCTATTTTCATCCCCTTCAGGCGCGCAGTCCTGACTAGAGCGAGATTGGCTCTGGCCGTCCCTTGCGTGAGCATCACCCGCAACATTTTGTTGAAAGCTACGGTTGTCACTACAGTAGCAGGAGAGCCGACACAGGAGACCCATGGAGGAGGAAGCGACAACCTTACACGCACAGGAGACCACGACTGATGCGTCTGCCACTTATATCGCTACATCAATATCGCGGGAATACGATGCGATATTGAGGGACCCATTGGTGCGGGTGGCGACAACCAAAGGGTACGCAACCGCCTGTAGAGAGATTGCCCTTGTGGTCACTTGGATGATATCGCTTATGGGCAAGAGGCAGAGATAAACTTGATGCCACCATTACAGAAAGGAGTGTTTGTGAGGGACGATATAGTTAGTCAACTCATTGTCTCGTCATGGAGTTTCTTGGAAGAACATCGACATTTTTTTATTTAAACAGAGTCTTCAATGTTTGATAGTGAGTCGATCCTAAGGGACGACTTGACATTACTTCAGAGGACTTACTATTATTCTTGCTTCATGAATCCAGTGCCAGCATTACAGGAAAAGACCACGGGAAAACAAAAATGTGATACTCAGATTACGTAGAGACAAAATCAGGTCTACTATACAAGGACTTAAGGATAGGCAATGGTTCAATTCCAAAGATAGCTGATGTTGTTGTTGTGTGCCTCTTAAGAAATATACATCCTAAATCCCACCATATAATTGGCATCGTATTAAATGATGAATCATATGCTCCACTTCATGTATTGGACGATCACCCTATTGATAATTGGGTCATCATTTCTCTACTATCCTTCGCACCTGTGCAATCACGACATCGCAAGGAATACCAACGGAAGGACCTCTGGCAGTTTGGGCATTGCGTCGCACAACTCCTCTCATCAGTTTATGGGTGTGGGCTTAGTCTGTGACTTGAACAGGATTTTCTGGGTTGCCGGACATACAAATCACCAATCGCATTAGAAAATCATTGCGAAGGTTGTAAAGGTGGTCGCTCCCTTCTACCGTTGATCTCCTTGCAGGTTTTGTAAAATGCGATGAAATGGAGAAGTCGGTGATTGAGCAATGTGAAGGTATCGCAAAGACAGGTTCTCCATATCCACCACTGTGAGTAGCGGCCAGAGCCGAAGGCTCTGCCTGGACGCTACTGGTTATCGCCCCTGCTACCAATCTCTTTGTGCACCAATCTACTGTAACCCAAGTGCGGGAGTCTGATCACACTGGTTCAAGAGTTCCAAGACATCATCTGGAATTAGTGTACTCACATTTACGATAGCACTGGGCAATTTGTCCTTTAGTTACAGAAACTCACAAGAGGGAACAAAATCAGGCCGCGGGATATGGAGCTTATCACGATCATGCAAAATGATATGTTGAGTTCTCATCAACTGCATTCATTTATCAAGGAATCGTAGCTATTGCTTGAGGCTTTCACGAAGTTGTGAAGACTTATGCTTCAATTGGTTGTATGTGACAGAGAACCTGGTTGAAATCCTTCCTAAAGATCTTGAAGCTTACTGGTGTGAGGAACAGAGTTAGAATCATTTATGATGAAACACTAAGCTTCAAATAATTTATGGTCAGACCACTTCTAATTGCAACAGTTCCCTCATACCCGTGTTTATGCCAACATCGACATTGGGAGCACTATAGTATAGTTCGTGGAAATCGAATTGCTCTTGTCCATCACTGTTATTGAGAGCTGCGTGGATTACAGTCAGAGCGTCGATTAAGACTGCAGTTGCAATCGAAGTCAAGAGTTTGCATTGAGAGCAGTAGCGATCGACACCACTGTAAAGGGTGGAGAGAGCAGATATTGTGATCGTTGACATCGATCCCTCAATTCTACATATAGGATTCTAACTTCATTAAGATAAGTATTGCATGATGTTCATGAATTGTTAGATAGTTATTAATTCATGCTTTAACATTGAGAGAGTGAAATCTTTTATGCTTCTAGCATTTGTATCTCTTCAAAATAGTTAAGCCATATGAACTATTAAGGAATCTCTTCTTAATGTGCATTAGGATGGACCAAGAGATTGCTCTAAAAGAAGAAGAGAATGGAGACACTACTTGCAGCCATGAGACTGAATAAATAGCTGAAGACATCTCTTCTAAGAGGAAGAATTAACCTTGAGAGGGAGTTCTATGATTCAGGAAGGGTTGCAGTGTTGATGCTAAATCCTTGAAATACCTCTTCAGCTGTTAAGATCACAATTGCTCAATCCAGTCAAACTGGATTTAACATTGGTAGCTCCGCAAACCTATTTATAATAGATGGATCTGGGATGAGGTTGAAAAGGACAACCCTGAATCTCTACAGAGGTGTGCGTTGGAATCAATTTCTCTAAAGCAAGTGTTGCAAGCAATCTTGAATGATAAAGTCAAGAGGTTGATGCAAGTGCTTGAAGATTCAGAGGGAGCCTACTGAACCTAAAGAAGATGATCGAAAGAGTACCTTTGAATGTTGTTTCAGGTTGAGGTCTGCTATGATATCCTGGTGTAGCAGGAAGCAATCTTCTGTGGCATTGAGTACAACAAAAGCCGAATATGTTTCAGCCTCTATGGGAGCAAGAGAAGCAGTATGGCTCCGCAAATTGCTTGTGGGATTATTTGATCAAAAGCATATAGAGATTCCTTACCACTATGTGAGAGACATGGTAGAAAGGAATGTGATACAGTTGGAGTATATTAATACAAGTGCTCAAACAACAGGCATTCACCTAAACTCTCTCCAGAGTCAAGTTGAACACTTCCGGAAGAAACTTGGTATTGTTGAAATGTAAGTTATTTTTGAGATTGAGACTCAAAATTGTTTATTTGTACTAATATATATGTTTAAAAGATGTTTAATGTGTAAACTCTTTTGTCATTTGTACATTATTGAAAGTTGATGATCTTTCTAATAATGAACACTTTGACATTGTAAGGTGACGACTTTACAATGATTAGTTTCACTATCAGGATGGATATCATGTGACTTGATATCCGTGGACATGTCATGATAGCATTGTTTGGACATTTTGATAGATATCATGAGACTTGATATCAATTTGAAGATCATTATGATCCTTATTCATGGTGGATATGTATATATATCCTTGGATATGCCATGATTTATTATGGTAGACATCATGTGACTTGATGGTAGTGCACATACCATAATGAAGATGTGTTATGAAGAATGTCATGTGACTTGACACTTTTAGTATATCATATCTTCTGATATCACGAGTAAGGTGATATCACTTTATAGCTGGTTGAAGTTATCTTCCCTAGCTAAGAGGGAGTGTTGAATGAAATAGCTACGGTCAGATATAAATCACTAATACCAAGTATAGTTCCTTGATGAATATTAAATGAATATAAATGGTATATATATTCAATTGCATATATATAGATCTAAATGTCCTTAATGATTCTTAAATAAACCGATTAACATTCGGTTGTCTTAGTTAAGACGAAGGGACTCTATGAACAAAAGACACATCCCACTCATGGGACGTGTCTCCCTATCTATATACATATGGGGAATTCGATTCTCAAAGATGGATATTGAAATCAATAAATGTTTGTTCTTGCAGATTGAATTATTAGACTGGAATATTCAGACTTGTCGAATTCAGATTGGATTTAACAGATGAATTGATTGCTTTATAAGTAGGAAATGGTAGAATGAACTAATTATCTGATAGTAGTTTGTTGTAAATGTTATGCACAATTAGTTTTTTAGTTTTCATGAAGCTTTTGTGCTCATGTGCAAAACACACATTCAGTTATGACGGTTTGTTTTGTTGTGCAAGATTTTGGCTTTGCGGTGCAAGCCAACAGCTGTGTTGTGCAAGCTAACAGTTTTCTGTGCAAGTCAATGCTTTGTTTTGCAACCTAATAAAACCTGCTATGCAGGACATTTTTGCCACATATGATGGCTACCAAGCTGTTCAAAACAGCTATTTTGTTCTACAAGGTAATCACTTTGTTATGCGACATGTCAAACAAGACTTCTATAACAGTAGCATTCCAAAATGCTCCGAAGTAAGATTCCAAGGAGGTTACAGTTTTTACACAACATGGATATGTTTTGGTAGCTACTAAGGAGTACTCTCTGAACTGAAGAGAGATAAATAACAAATCTGTTGTAACAAGTTATTAAGTTGTTTGTCTCTTTGTAAAGGTGGCATTGCTGTTAATGATTTTGTTATAACTAAATGGCACTGCTAGTACATAAGTAATTCCATAGTCATAGGAAGGTAGTAAGCTAGTCTAGAACTCAGATTTGTATGTATGCACTTGCTCAACGATTCGTTGTTCCAGACATGTATTTTTTTTAATGTTAAATAATAAAGGAGTTGAATGAGGGGAAATTTATTTAAAGCATCAGTCTGGATTAGAAAGGGTCCACTCATGAGGATTAGTGAACAGTTAGGTTCAATTTATTGTTTATGATTTCAGCTCTTATTTAGTTAATAATGATGTTGTGTGATTGTTGCAGTTTGTTTATTATTTCAATTCTGATAATTAATTGTGAGATTGCTGTAATTATCATAATTCTGATTTAATTTATAAAACTTTTACACTTCTGTGTGTTTTATTCGAAGCAATTTCCTGCATTGGTTTACAAATAAATTAGTGTTTCGTCTGGTCTTGTCATTGTCTTCCAGTCTATCTAAATCCCCAGATTAGATCAATCTGCATTTCATATAGAAAACTCAGTTTGAAGTAGAACTTGAAGTCTTGCATATATTTTGTAGACACCTGGCTAAAACAAATTCCCTTGGATCAAAATAATATTCAGTGAGCGCAATAAAGTTTTGGTAATAATCTCTTTTAATGGAGATTGATTGTTCTAATCAATATATTAACTAGCGTGAAACAGATTTAGTACATGGTTGAAGCAAATATGGCATTATGTGATTGTGAACAATAGATGCATAAAGTGGAAAAGGAAATAACATAGAAATCTTTCTAAATTCTTAAATTGCCTAGTTCCTTTATCGTTTGGAAGAAAATATTAAAATAAGGAAAATAAATTAATTCCCACCAATAAGGCAAGTTTTTGGAATGAGGATGGTAGAGGACAAGGTGATGCGTTTATGGCTATTCGATAAGAGATTTATCATATACATTATAGAACCTTATTACATAACATTAGAGCTGTATTGAGATTTCACATGACTAAGATCAACTTTAAGACGAATAAAAGTTGCTTAGAGATCTATTTATGCAGTCTATTCAAATCATTATTTCCTGAGTTGAAAGTCACTCAAGTGTGTTAGGGTTTTTTTGTTATTAGACTATTAGTGAATTAAAGGGGTTATCTATTATTTAGGAAGTTAGAAAAGTAGTTATATGCATAACTACTTAGATTGCTATAGGAATATCTTATAGTACTCATGGCACCTATGTTGAAACCACCTAATACTGCTAGAATAATGCTTTGAGGTTGTATTGTTTGGAGATTGAACTGTGTGGAAAATCTCAGAAAGAGTTATGATAAATACTTAAAAAAGTTTGTGTGATTGTTATTTGTCATTGAAAATATTGTCTTTGCAGATTTTGAAGGTTATTTCTGTGAGAGGCTCTTTATTACAAAGTTGGTTGATTGATAAGATTTCTTCATCTCATACAAAATTGGCATAAGCGAAAGAACCCCATCATTATTCCTTAAAGGGTGCCAAGTTTCTTTTCCCAAATGATTTTTATTTTTAAAGGTTTGCAATGCGAGATCTTTCAATGAAATTCATGTAAATGTTGTCATGGTTTATATTGATTGTATGGAGCTAATTTCATTTTCCTTTACATAGTGTATTTTTTCAGGTCTTCAGAATATAAAACCCATAGGAACATTATGTTTTTTAAATTTTATATTCATCCTATAGCTAGGGAATATTGTGTTTTCTTTTGTTTGTTCAGGATAAGAGTATTAAGAAACTAAGACTTGTTTTGAATTTTCCGTAATTGGAGAACATTTGCATCCTGTCAAGATTGTTTGATATGATGATACCTAGATTCTATTGTTTAGAATTCACTTTTTAGTACATTAGCCAATATGGTTGTTTACTTCTTCAAGGGATATTAACAAATATGTTTCTTAATATGTCTAAATAGTATTTTTTCTAACTTCAACAGGACATACAGAGCATAGCGGAAGAGGTTGTACCAAGCACAGCAGAAAACTTGGCTCTTGCCATTGGTGCATTGTGCATGGTAATTGACATTCCCTTTTATTTAGAAGTATAATACAAAGTTTAGGTATTTGGTAAAATATGCACACAAAATCTTTTTATTACATTGCTGTAAGATATTATATATTAATCTTCTCTCCTAGCATGCATTTGCAAAGAATATTTGTCTATTCAAGATTTATGTTTAGCACATTCTATTGTGTATTTGAACCGGCAGTTGCCTTTGGTTTTAATCCATTTATAGAATGGCATTGCTGATGGAATTTCCACCTCATTTCCTGTTAGAAAATGGGCAAATAATGCCTTATTTTAGGCATTATTATTTCTCCTTTATTTCCTATGAATGTCATATTTAGAAACATGTTTGATGTTTTCATACTCCTTTCTAAAATCTAAGTGAAGTGCATTTATTTTTCTTATAAGAATTCCAAGATTGATGAATAAGTATTTTTTGCATCTCAATATATCATTATTCTGGTTATTTGTTGCATGCATTGCCATTGCATTATATGAATCTTGTCTTCCATTGATGTTTATGTTTCATTGTTTGCACATTTAGATGCACCTACACTAGCCTATACCCCTTTGCATGATTTTGTAGTAGAAATGTTGGCCCCATGTGTGACTTGTCTTTCAAAAATCATCTTGAAAGATCTAATGTTTTGTAACTATTGCTTAATTTGCATTTGAAATAAGTCTTTATGGTTTATAACTTTATATGATACTTGTTGATGCGGGTTTTGTGACCTAGACCAACATTAGAATAAAATACCCAATGGAATATCCTACTCTCTCTTGAACAAAGTTTCCAATGTGCTAAGCTAAGTGATCACAATGTAGACTACAAGGTTCCTCGTGCATATAGGATAGTCTCAGTTGGTTTTGCTATGTTTTGTTGGTATTTCAAGGGGGACTTACACTCAATTAGTTGGTTCAATTCTTCTTCCTTTAAGAATTTGGCAACAACTTTTCAACGCTTCGAAATATGGATATGATTGTCTTATGAGTGCTGAGATCTTACTACTATCAATTTTGAAAATAAAATAAAAAAGATAAGGGCTTTAGAGGCTAGGCTAATTCTCAACTATTCTTAAGAATTCAAGAGACAAGTGTTGGATGGTGAAATTAAAACCTATCTTTGTTTTGCCAAGTATAACTACAACTAGACAAAGATGGTGCAATCTTCCATGGGATTCACGAATGATATCCTATTACTCAAAGTCATTTTAAATTTGAACAATGAGCATAAGCAATAGAGTTCAAGTTTAGCAATTTAAAAGTTCAGACTAACCTTACACATCAAATTGAACATCATTCAATTTAAAGAAGGTATGAACGAATTTCACCATTATCAACACTATCGATCCTTAATTCATTTAGAATTGTAGAAAAATAAATCTATTCTATTGAGAAAATGTGAAATCATGCGAACTTTCAAACTAACAAATGCTCACAAACGAGTCTAATCATTATTTGATAGCGCTCTTAGCAACAATTTCACAAGTCTCTCCCTACAAATGAAATGAGAGGGGTTTATATAGACATCCCAATTACAAAGCAACGACCCAGATTGATCTAAGATCAACGGCCAAGATTATTCATAGAAACCCTAATTCAAAAAAAAAGCATAACCAACTTCAGTGACACATGGCGCAAAGGAGATGAGCCACTTGGAGCATGAAGACGTTGACACCCTGCTAGCTAGTCAAGCAAGCTATACTCCAAAACACAATTCCCTTTGGCTTGTTCTTTGGCTGCAAATGCAATGAACCTAATCATTATTGAACTGAGCTCCTCCATTGATATGCTTGGCAAAGTATCCAGTTGCACTCCTATGACATCCAAGGCTTCAATACACTGGGCAAAAGTGTCTTCCCACTTACCCTCTTGCCGCTGAAAGTTGTTCATATAGATAAGGAGGGACACCATATCATTGAGTTGATTCTCATTAATAGCTGCCATTTCTTTCAAATAAACACTTAGCACATTTTCCTTTAAGTCTTCCAAGTTCAAACCATCTGCACTGTTGTATCTGAACCAATTTTTTTGCTTCATTAAGGCATTTTGATTAAAGAGTCTAAACCTTGTTAAAATGATGTCAAAATACAAGTTTTTGGCCAAGTCAAGTATGGATTTTAGTTAGTGTCGTGTCAGTCGTCAGCAGTAGTTGGTCAGTACATGGAGGTCAGAACCTGAACTTGGGACCTAGAGCAGAACATGATATGATGGAGAAGCATTTCACGACTAGATTATACTCCTACAAGGTCAATTTAGTGGCCGAAGGAGTGTTTTTCAGACAGAAACAGATGAAGATTTCAAGCGGAAAACAGATCTGCGCCCCTGCAACCCAGGGGCGCCCTTCTTTTTGGAGGCTCAAATCTTGTTGCATGTGTTTGTAAATAGGTTCAATCTCTTCAGAATTAGTCCAACTTTCCGACGAGCTATCAATCGAAGACGTACGTAGTGTAGAACTCCGACAATTGAGGTTAGAAGTTGAGGGTACGATGAGGAGGCATGTCACAAAGGTTGTCAAGTTTATGGTTTCTGCGCTCCTGTAGCTTAGGGGCGCCCTTGAATTTGACCTCCCAAATGAATGAATTTGCAGATGCTGTCTTCTTGGGATCTTTTCTAATCTAGTCCAGCTTCGCAGTGCATCAGTTCGTAAGGTGATCCGACATTCCGAGTGACCGTGACAAAGGTTTTACCGAGCACGTAAATCAGAGGGTGGAGAAATGTAGCAATACACACCTGCACTTCCATAAGCCAGGGGCGCCCAACCTTTAGGCCTGCCAAATGGGGTTTTTAACATTCACAGTCTTCACGAGACTTGTGCGCAATTACTCCAGCTATCCAATGAGTCTAGCTCTCAGCCTCCAGGATTTGGCAAACGCTCGTACATGCGAGGTCAGTGTGAGAATGCTGAAAAGTGAAAGTAACCAAAAAATGGCGAAGTATGGGAAATACACATCTCCTTGAAAAAGGTGCCCCTCTTGTTGAGGTCTTAGAAGCAGTTTTCTTGCTTCGTCACCTCTAGAGACATCTCTTGTAAGTTGATCCAGCTACGCAAAGAGACAGGTGGTGCGCGAATCGGAGCACTCCAACTCTCGATGTCAGGGGTCAAATGTGGCGTCTAGATGAAAGTTACAGTTTTGTCAAAATGTTGTTTGCGCCTTCACAGGCTAGAGGCGCCCTTGCTTTTGGGGTCCCTAATGCAACTTTCAGATGCCTTACATATAGTCATTGGATGCGGAATACTTCCAGTCACACAATGAATCTATCATCTAGTCAATGGGGTTCATTGTTCAGCGGTAATGGCAGTTTGAAGCGTCAGATGGTAAAACAGAGAAATGGCCAAGTCTGGAATCATTGCATCAATTTAATCAAAGGCGCTTAATTTTTTGAGGTGTCAAACGTTGATTTTAGCAGTTGTAGCTCTTAGCAGACATTTCATCCTTGCTATGCAGGCTTCGCAGTGGATATCTCAGTTCAGTCACAGGTTCACTCAGTCACCCGGAAATCAGAGTTGAACATGGCCAACTGTAACTTTGCAGTCAGCTATAAAATAGGAGATAGTAAAAAATTCAATAACTCTGGCAAATGAACGCCTAGAAGGTCAAATTTGGACTTTTTGGAATCAGTGAAGTTTGTCGAGTGCATCTAGATGCTGTGTTATTTTTTGCTAGCTGTTTAAAATAATATTTAATATTTGTTTTGCATGCAAAGTATTAAAATGGCGATTTTCTTCAATCATTTATTATTGGCGCCTTTTTAATGCTAAGTCTCAAATTTGCATGCTAAAACAATATTATTTTAATTCTCAAAACTCAAAGTTAGTGGCAGTTCAGCTGGTGGAGGGCCAATCGAATTCTTTCTTTCAGAATCAGGGTTTTTAATCTTGCAGTCATGCTTTTATAGTACGATTTTGATCTATTTATGCAAGTATGGCGTCCATTCTCATTCATCCAAATTAGCAAATTCGAATTTCTTCAGGGTTGGGCAAATTTTCATCAGACAATCAAGCTCGAAAGCATCAAAGACATTCTTTTGCAAGTACAAATACAAATTCATCAGCAAAATTCCAGTCAAAGTGGCATTTTTTGACATAAGAAGATTAAAATAATAAATAAAAAACTAAAAAACGTCTTTCTTCTTGACTAAAATTCTTCCATTTTTTCATCTAAAATTCTCACATGTTCGAAGAATTGGCAAATTTTGGCAAAACAAAACATCTGGGTTGATTTAGAATAACTTCCTTAGTAAAACCCATGTGCTAGAATTTTCAGGAAAATTTGTTCCAGAGCATCAGTTCTTGAGGCTCTGATTTTCTTAATTGAAATTCTTTTGCATGGTTGAGTAGAAGTCAATTTTTTGCATTTTTGACGTTTTGGGTTGTCTTAGAATCATTTTCTGAGCAAAACCCATATCTCAAAATTTTCCTTGAAAATTGGTCTCCGACGAGCTATTTTTAGCCTCAACAGGGTATTTTTAACTTTCCAGAAAAGTTGTCAGAATATAGCCATGTTCACAGTCAACAGGCGAGTTTTTCAGAATGCAGTTCACTCGGCTTGAATT
Organism: Sequoiadendron giganteum; assembly: GCA_007115665.2. NCBI lineage: Eukaryota > Viridiplantae > Streptophyta > Pinopsida > Cupressales > Cupressaceae > Sequoiadendron > Sequoiadendron giganteum. Next base: position 245,945,507 of record CM021106.1, on the reverse strand, counting down.
CAAGATCAAGTCAGTCTTGACACATGACTTCATCGAGACAGTTGATACGAATCTACATAAGGTATTTCCAAAAGCAGTTTTAGATCCACTCAAGATAAGAGATTCGATAATCTAGAACATTCAGCAGTCTGGGTTACTTGAGGCCACTTCTATACCTATCTCAGTTCATTGCGTAGAATTTGTGATGTCTTGTATTAAGCATTACAATTCCGGTGCACGGGAGATACAGTCAGTAGATGGGCGTGTTATTTACAGTATCAAACCCCTAGATATTGAGAGAAGTCTAGGTATTCCTCAACATCCAGATAGTCTGGTCATTTCTATGAATCAGAGTGAGCGAGCATTCAATGCTAAGATGGATAAGTGTTAGAGTAAGATGATAGAGAGGTGGTTGAAACAGAAAAAGACCAAGTTGCCAAACAATGTGGGTCGTGGTGAATACAAGGATGAGTATGCAATTCTGATTACACTTCTCAATTGTGTCTCAGGTCATGCAGATAGTCTGGTCATTTCTATGAATCAGAGTGAGCGAGCATTCAATGCTGAGATGGATAAGTGTTAGAGTAAGATGATCGAGAGGTGGTTGAAACAAAAAAGGACCAAGTTGCGAAACAATGTGGGTCGTGGTGAATACAAGGATGAGTATGCAATTCTGATTACACTTCTCAATCGTGTCTCAGGTCATGCAGATGCCAATAAATTCCACCCATGGATGTATTATATCATTGGTCAAATCATCTCTAGGCAAGAACATTATGATTGGGCATCCTTCATCAACGATGCTATTCACGAACAAATCACCGGTTTTCTAGTTGCGCACCAATTTCATGTGTTCCTACCTCGTGTACTTGATCGCCTATCAGGGTCAGTTTAGAGGGTTGAACACGGTGGGCATACTTAGTGCTCAAGAAGTCTATCGTCACTATGATTAGCTCGAGTTCACGAAGGCTGAAAAACATTTCAAACGTGTGCATGAGGCTTTCTTGACATATACAGTGAGAGACTTGGACCGGGAGTTGCACTTTTGTATCTCAGCAGTTGCTAGAGCAGCAATGGAAGATTGGGCAGATTGGTTCATTCAGTTCCCTAAATTCACCTACATCCATGTCTATGGATACACAGGAAATCCAGCTATGCTTCCACGCTATCCTTCAGATAAGACAGTATTCATGGAGTTCCCAAGGCAACTGTATGAGGTTCACAAACGTTTGCACCACAAGCGTAAACAGGCTGCCAACTTTCCAATGCAGTTCAGAATCTATTAGTGCAAGACAACAGTTGATGCTAAAGCTGTAGGGCAGGAGTTAGAAAATTGTAAACTCAAGTACCTTGTTGACACACGTACCTATGATCCTTGGGGTCATTACGCAACACGCCTTGGTAGTCGTTCTTATCATAAACCTACAATGGAGAACTATTGGGTAAACTGCGAGGATGATTTTGAGGTACGTAGACATAGCTATAGCAGGTTCTCTGTTCCGCAGATATTTGTTTTCTTGGCAGAAGAGGTAGCAGGTTTGTCAGAAGATGAGGGAGATGCACTTCCTCAATTTTACAGAGAACAAATTGATGGACAATCACTGCCGACTGTTGATTGGTACGCCAAAGAATACTCATCAGTGAAGGAGAGGTCGAGCAGAGTCATTCAAAATAGTATGCTTTATCTCGAAAGCAAGAGGACCTAGAGGGTAACTATGCCTAGAACAGAGCCGCCACCAGTGGGAGGTACACTACCTTCCTCGTCTAAACTCAAGCAGAAGAAGAGGAGTAACCCTCCTAAGAAGAATTCAGTGCCTAATAATTCAAAGGGAAAGGCACTTGTTACTGAGACACACATGGAGCTTGTCAAAGAAACAGTTCAGAGTTTTCCATAGCCTGAGGTTCACCCATGCATGCCGTAACCAACACCAAAGCAGCTTCCAGTTCCAATTCACATCGATTTGGACTTGGACTCGCCACCTTGCAATGACACCTCTACACATTCACTTTCGTTAGAGCCTCCCATTACTAATACAGATCATTCCAGTGGGATTAGTTGGGATTCATCTTGGCTTGAGAGTCAGCTGGGAAGAAAGAGGAAACAACCATCTTATGTGCTTGATCATTCAGATTTCGATTATGCCTGACAAGAGAATCAAGAAACAGGTCCACGTGGAGAGGAATGCAGGTAAGGAAATCATCTTTGAGACCGCCTTGCCTCCAGAGGATAAGAGTCTGAACGATATTGAAGCTCGGGACTTCGAAGTGATCACAGTCAACTTTGGTAGAAGTACTTGCCAGACAGAGATTGATCTCCTACAAGTTGCAACAGATAGCGCAAGGGATAGAATGATGAAAGATGGAAAAGATAAGACAACCCTCAAGGCTGAAATTCAGCAGCTTCGTCAATACATTTCTAGCCTTGTACACAGAACAGGAAATGTTGTCACTTCACTCCCACTGATGTTAGAACCACCAGCATAGTAACGAGACTCGGACTCGGCTCAGACTCAGCTAGGGTGACTCGACTCGGGACTCGAAACTCGGACTCGGCGCAGACTCAACAAAAATGAAAAAAAGTTGAAAAAACCCTAGAAATTTAGAGACTTTTAAGGATTTAAAACTTGTTTCAAGCACCCTTTATTGAATACAACACAAATAATAGCAAATTTGATCACATACACAAGTATACAACGATCACATAAGTATAAAGTACACAAATTGTAGTTGCACTGCTGAAGGAAATAGCATACTTAGATATATAAAATTAGTCAAATGTATACAAAACTCATGGAATATGAAATCCATAACATCAAATGTTCCATACAAATATGTAATATCAAAACAATAGCTATAAGTCTATGACTTTATGGCATAGTGGAGCCAACATCCTTCCTACGAAGGCGTCTAAGGATCCTGGATGATGAAAAGTTACTTACATAAGTATTGTAAAATGAAAAGTTTTAAGTTTTTAACTTTAAATTTGAATTCGATAATGAGATACATCTAGATTATAAATTAATAAAATTTAAATATAAATTTTAGAACAATTAAACGAAAAAGAATTACCTGGCTACATGGAAGGGCATGCAGTAGTACCAAAAGTCTACAATTGTCTTTTTTGTTGCATCATGTGCGTCCTTGTTCCAACCCATGCTCTCAAGCGACGGTTGGGAACCAGGAGTAGTGCGTGGTACAAAATATGAGTCCATGACATCAAATTTTCCAAGCAAATATGGAATATCAAAACAATAACTACAAGTCTATGGCTCAAAGGAGTTTGCATCCTTCCTACGAAGGCATCTAAGGTGGGTCCTAGATGATGTAGCAATTGCAGCCATAGTCTCTACTTGTGACTCCATGCCACCCTCACCAACATTAGTTTTGGATGTGTTTGCTCATGCTTTAGCCTCCTCCTCTGCCATGGCTATAGCCTCGACCTCTCTATCTACCTAGTCAACCCAATCAAGGTCCTCATCACTAGCACAAGTATACATCGATCATATAAGTATAACTATAAACACAAATTGTAGCTGAGTTGCTCAAGCAAATAGCACACTTAGATATATAGTCAAAGACTCAAATGTATACAAAACTCATGGAATATGAAATGCATGACATCAAATGTTCCAAACAAATATGACAATAGCACACTTAGATATATAGTCAAAGACTGAAATGTATACAAAACTCATGGAATAGGAAATCTACGACATATCAAAAGATTCAAAACAATAACTAGAAGTCTATGGCTCAAACGAGCCTGCATCTTTCCTATGAATGTGTCTAAGATAGGTCCTGGATGATGTAGTAGCCATAATCTCAAGTATCACGAAAATTGCCTTGATGGGGTTGAGAGGTAGTGCCCTTTGTGGGGGTTTAGGCGCAATGCCTCTAGCGGGGTCAAGGGTCAATGCTCCTCGTGGGGGTTTGGGGGCAGTTCCCCCAACAGGGTCAAGGGGCAGCATATGGGAAGATCTCAAGAGCCGGTCTAGGGTAGTGCAGTAGAGGCGGCCCAGCTGACCGAGCAGATGGGTGGGTCTACCCCTTCGGGGTTTGGGCATGCCCCGGAGGGGTCTGGGGCAGCCCTCAAGGGCGCGGGAGCGCGGGAGGCACTGGATCAAATTAAGACCTCCAAAACCATGCAAACCTCCATGGCGTACATCATTTTGCATTCACAATAAGTAAGAATTTTTTTTTTTAAAATCATGTATTTTTTTGCACTTTTGTCGAGTCCTGCTGATTGGACTTGCCTGGACTCGGCAAGCTTGGCGAGTCTCCCAGACTCGGCGAGTCCAGCCAGGACTTGGTAGGACTTGGCCGAGTCCGAGTCCGAGCCCCCAGGACTCGGCCAGGGTGACTCGACTCGGGACTCGCCGAGTCCTGGCGAGTCTGGGTGAGTCTCGTAACTATGACTAATACAGATCATTCCAGTGGGATTAGTTGGGATTCATCTTGGCTTGAGAGTCAGCTAGGAAGAAAGAGGATACAACCATTTTATGTGCTTGATCATTCAGATTTCGATCATGCCTATCAAGATGTGCCTGACAAGAGAATCAAGAAACAGGTCCACGTGGAGAGGAATGCAGGTAAGGAAATCATCTTTGAGACCGCCGTGCCTCCAGAGGATAAGAGTCTGAACGATATTGAAGCTCGGTACTTCGAAGTGATCACAGTCAACTTTGGTAGAAGTACTTGCCAGACAGAGATTGATCTCCTACAGGTTGCAACAGATAGCGCAAGGGATAGAATGATGAAAGATGGAAAAGATAAGACAACCCTCAAGGCTGAAATTCAGCAGCTTTGTCAATACATTTCTAGCCTTGTACACAGAATAGGAAATGTTGTCACTTCACTCCCACCAATGTTAGAACCACCAGTAGAACAGGGTCAGCTTGCTCACTTGGTTGCATATGGTAAGCGTTTGGATGATTGGGAGGAGGAGTTTGTCACTAGAGGTTGCCTTGTGCTTTCAGAGTTATATCAGTTGCGGTACAATGCACGCGAGCTCCATTTACAACTTCAAGATGAGGAGCGTGACTTGGCTATTAGTAGACCCAGAGATGAGATATTGATTGCTAACTTGGGGATGTCATATGAATCAATCACAAATGCAGAAGATAAAGAGGTTGTCTACACTTGGAGGACATAGTTGATCTTCAAGGCAAAGATAGAAGAAACAATAGCATCCAAGTTGGCTGAGAGCAAAGAGCACGTCACTAGTGCACTCCATTGTGTGAGAACCTTCGTGTCTCAACTACTATGCCAGTATCAACGTGTAGGTGGTGACTATGTTGAGCTTGTTGACGTTCAGTCAGAGCTTCAGGCACTCATACACCGTATTTTTAGTGGGGAGACCATTGGCTGTAAGATGAGTCAACTTACAGTCATGTCAGCATTGTTTGATGAGGCAACCAGGAGTAAAAGCGAGTTTCAATGTCATATCACAGGCGGAGAGGACATGCTGCACATACACGGTATACTTCGGCGGAGCTTCAGTTCCCCAGAGGATGACGCAGTCAACAACCTCATGGATGGGTTGATTGCTCGAGATCAAGGCTAGTAGACTTCAGTACCCGCCTTTGAGGATAGAATTCAATCACAATAGTTAACTCGACGCTTCTTTCTGGGTTAACTCGTTGTCTCACATCTCACGCATGTCTATCTTGGAAGTATCTACATTCACTTGGAGTTTCATCTAGGTTTTTACGTTAACTAATGGTAGTATTCCAATTAACTTGTTTTCAATAAGGACGTGCATGCTTGCACATTGTCCATTTAGGTTAGATGTTTCGGTTAACTGATGGTAGCTTTCCAGTTAACTGTATAGTTTGTTTTATTAGGGTTTAGCAATAAAATCTTGCATGCATTGTAGGACTGTAGTTGACTCAAGGTGATTTTAGGGTTGCCTACACCTTGATGTCTATAAATAAGAGCTTTCAACTCATTTGTAAAGAACTTTTGCACGCGATAGGAATATATGCTGAGCCTACCTTGCCTGTAATATTGCTATTCTGTATCTGTTGATGAGTGATTACTGTTATAATAAATAGATGAGCCTACCTTGCCTTCATGTTATTATCATGGTGTTTGTTCAATCTTAGTTAAATGGGGTTGCGAGTTTGATTGTTGGTTGTATGCGTGTTTCGCTAATACAATTTCCTGTTCTACTTGCTTACTTTTGTTCTGTTTATAATAAGCTTATACAAACGAGCAAATAGTTGAGCCCCCCTTGCCTTCATGTTGCTAATCCGTACTCAAAGCTTATCGATTGATGTGCGTAATAGTAAACTTATTTTGCCAAGCAGATAGTTGAGTCCACCTTGCCTTCATGTTGTGAAGTTGTACCCGGTTTACCGTATATTTGTCGTTTCCAATAAACTTCTTCCCAACCAAGCAAATAGTTGAGCCCACCTTGCCTTCATGTTGTGCGATTGTACCTAAAGTATATCGTATAGAACATTCCTGCTCCATTTCCTCATGCTCTGTTTTCTTGAGGAAACTGGATAGATTTAAAGTAGTTAGTTTAGTTGTAGTTAATGATCTGCGAAACCAGAAAATCGTTGGCTGCAACGTTCTTGGTTTTATTAACCTTGTGCCTCTTCTAGCTAAGAAGAAAAAGATAGGACTTATAATAGTTTACTTTTAAAAAGCATATCAGCAAAAGAGGGAGCTTCCCCTCCTAATTTGAAGAGCGCTCATTACGCAGTGTGCATAGTTGTCCGTATTGACTTACACTCCAGAGGTGTTAGTTATTACGCCAACATGCACTATTGGCCTCTTGTCCTGTCAATCCTTCAAGTGATGCAAGGATCTTGAGCTGTATTTTCTCAAGAGAATTTTGCATACCAACACATTCTTCTTTCATCTAATCATAAATTCTCTTTTTGTCCAGCAAGGAACAATACTATCTATTGAAGTCATAAGAAGCTCCATCATCAATAACATTCTCTTGAATGAAGACTTGCGTAGATATTTCCTTCAACACCTTTAGGCGAGGTATCGCCTTGTCTTCTACACTTTAAAAATCCTCCCAATTCTCTTCCATCTAGTGAATTTCAGTTACAAGCATAACTGGTTTTTCATAAGCTCGAACGCATTTCTATAGGAATTTCTCCACTTTTTTTGAGGTATTTTTGACCCATCTTTTGGTCACTTGACTTGTAACCCTCATTGCTTCAAGGCTGTCGACAGATTCTTGAGGAAGGGAAGAAGGTGGAATGAAAGCCTCATTCTCTTGTCTCAATGGGGCTGTCATTTTCTGAATAAATTCTATTAATCTTAAATTCTCCACCTCTAACCTTTCTTTCTTCTCCTCTGTTTTGTCAAATTTTTCCTTAATAGCCCTTGAAGTATCAACTAACTCATGAAAATCCTGCTCAATTGTGGTTGGCCCAATGTCAAGTGTTGTAACTTCATAATCCATAGGGGTAATCTCATCCCTAGGCTTATCAATCTTTGGAACAGCCACCTGTAAGATCCTAGATCCTGTATCATCCCTAGTGATTTGAGAATAGTTCTTGGGTTTGTTTGGCATCTTGACTTTACCAATCCTTTCCAAGAAGTCTTGCATACTTTTGATTGGTTGAATCTCATCCACCGACTTGGGCTTCTTCATTAGGCTTTCGGTCAAGCAATCTGGTATAGTGGACAATTCCATCCCATCCTCCAGCTGAATATCATCATCTATCCCTTTTAAGGCAGAAATTATCTCTTCTCCCACTTTTTCATTGGCTTCCAAGATCTCAGCATCTCCCACGTCTTCAATCATAAGTGTGTCCATATAATCTATGAAGGTTTGTTCTTGAAGAGGTTCCAGCTGCTCCATACTTTGAAATTTAGATCCTTGTTCATGATCTGATCCACATTCAGCAATGGATGTTTCTTCTATCACTCTGATGGATGGTGTGCTTGAAGATGATGGAGCTGTATCAATCCTTTGTTTCTTGAGCCCTGACTCTTGACTTGCCACTTCATTCACCTTTGCTTGAGGATCTTCATTCATTACTTTCCTTTTGCTTGAACTTGGGAGTTCACTTAGACCGTTGCTGAGTTTAGTCACTTCACCTTGACTAGAGGGAACTCTTATGCTGTTTAGTTGGGTGTAGGTAAGAGAGACACCTTCCTTTCTTAACCTGCTGATTTGGTGATCTACCCACTCCCTGGAACTAGCTGTAATATCCTTCATCAACTCATTTAAATCTATTAACTCAGGCTGCATCCAATTTGGCAACAAGATGGGTTTATTTTTCTCTTGTTCAAATTGAGGATGCAAATACTCTCCGTTATCTTTTACTTGATCCAGAATGGGGAACAAGTCACACTTCCTCACAAGATCAACTGGAATCCTTGACCACATCTTCTTTCTTACTCCATACTCGTCCACCAAATTGAACCGGTAGTCTTCTATTTGCATCACGTGAAGTGACCTCTTTCTAAAAACTCTCAACTACAGATCAAAGTCTGACCTTCGCTTGTACATGCCCAACTTATAAAACTGCAATTCTGATTTGACTGTCTTGGTTGCTTGTAGTAAAGGACAAACTTGCAACATCTTCCCTATTATAATAGGAAAATGTACTCCTGGCTTATGTTCTTTCTTCTGGATGGAGTTCAAGTGAACTAATTGTCCTGTGACCTCAAGTAGGACCACCTTATCCGTGGGGTACCATGGAAGTTTGGATGGAGTTTCGACAAATCCATGAATCCTTAAATACGTGAAGGTTGGAAACTGAATAAACCATGACCCAAACTTCTGTAGTAAAGCCATAGCCTCATTCAATAACCTCTTATGGATTCCTCCTTGAAGTAGTCGAGTGATGTACATGAGAAATGTGTCATTGGTTATCTTGTAATTGTCCTTATGATGCAATTGTAGCTGAGGGTAACAATCATATACCCTAAATTTGTTTTTTCGAAGACCTACTTCTCCCTTACAGATCAATCCTCTATACTTTGTGAACCGAGCTAGGATGTACACTACGTAGGAGCTCATGTAGAAAGTCTTCCTTTTCTCCAGATTTCTTAGCTGAATGTCAATGTTATCGCTTATCAACTTAGCCCAATTTATCATTTCCCTCTCCTAATATGACCTCTTCTACGTTTGGAAACATCCAAACCTCAAAGAATGATCCTTGAGAAGTACCCATAACTTTGTTCAGCATATGAATCATATCGCTGTATTCTTCTTTGAAATCTATGCAAATCAACCTCTTGGGCAACTTGGAGCGATGTTTCTTTGGCTCCTTGAACCAATTAGAGTTGATTATATCCATGCAAGCCTCCTTCACTTGATCGAACATTGCTTGTGATTCTTCTTGAGTCCTGATCAACATCTTGTGACGACGAGGAACGCCAAACACTTCTGTAACTGTATCCTCAGTGAAATAAGCCAAAGTTATCCCGTTAGATGCTTTGATAGATCGTGCTTGTTGATCATATCTTTTGGCACACTCAACCATCAATTCACTGCATTGTACTGCCGGTGGTAAAGCCTGCTACTTGATGAAGTCCACATTTAATTATATTGGCTGCTATGGGAATAGGCATTTTATTTTGGTTCCAAACATTCTTCTCTTGTGCAGGATTACATTGAATTGCTTGAAGTCGGTGTCTCCAACCTTCTTCCATTTAGACGACAGTTGGGATTCTGGATAAAATCCTCTGAGAACCTCCTTGACTTGGTTCTTTCGAACTCCTCCTCCTACATTCTTTGGTGATGACATGGCGCCTATATGAAGCTGGAAGTTAGAAAGAATGCATAAATTATAAATGAAATGTTACACTTTAAAAAAAATCCTAAGGCCGAGAAAATGCGCTAATGGTGAGATAAAGTGATTTAAAATGCCAGAATTTCAACTTCACTACAAGGATTGATTAGAAATTGAAAACTCGTGACTCAACCTGCAATAAATGCAAACAAAAATAAATTATCATTACCAATCCTCGTTCCTTCAAGAATAATCGAAGAAATTTAAAATTTTAACTGGAATTTTCAAGTCTGGAGCTGGAAATTAAATGCAAGTCTGCAAATTTAAGATTTAAATTCTTATTTCTCTCCAAATTCTTAGCTTGTAAACCTGTAGAATCTTGAAGTTCTTGATCAAAAACCTGCAATCTTGAGAATTTATTCAACTTTTCTGCTGGGAATGATTAATTTTGCAGCTCATGCAAAATTAAAAGAGGCACCTATGGCTGTTTTGCATCTCCTCGAGATGATATTAACCTGTGTTGAATGAAAAATAAGACTTCAAGTGCCTCCTTTTCTAAGAAAAATCATTTCTTTCTCAAAGAATTCGACCCTCTTAATGATTGGATGTTAATTGAGAAAAAACAGGGTAAAACTTATCTCTAAGATCTCCTTCTTGATTTTTCCTAGGGGCACTTCTTGCTTTTCTCTTCCTTTTGGCTTATTTGTGAAGTTTCTGAAAGAAACTTGAGTTAATTTTGCCTTAGCTTTCAAAAGATATGGCTTTGAGAAAATCGACCTTCATGTGGATTGTTTCTATTTTGAACTAGATTTTTACTTCTCTCCTAGGCGTACTTCATGCCTTAGCCTAATTTCAAACTTCTTCTAGGGAAATATGCCTTCCAATTGGATTTATTAAAATTTCAAGTGGATTTCTCACCTTTGGATTTCTTGAGAACATCATTTGCCTTAGACAATTTCATCACTTAGTCACATTCGCCCAACTAGAACTTTCTCTCATCAACTGTATTTTCTACTCTTGGAGGTGGGCGAACCTCAATTGGATTTCAAAATGATTCCTAGTGGATTTCTCAAGAACTTCAATGGATTTTCAACATGGGCGCAGCTCATGGTTTGAGGAAGATTTCTACTTGTTTGGGCTAACTTTATAGGTTTTCATGCCTTAACATTTCCATTTTTGAAACCCTAACCCTGGAACCTTTCAAAAATAGAAATTTGTAAAAATAGAAAAAAACAAAAATCAAAATTTCTAAAAATAGTAAGTCCCAGATTGGTCTGAAAATGCCAAAAACAAAACTTTCAAAAAAGCAAAAAAGAAAAAGAGCAGCTTTTTCCGAAAAAGAAAGGTTGTCAGAATTCGCCTGTTGAACAGTCGTTTTTACTCCAATAGGCCTTCTAAACCCTCCCGTGGCATCATAAATTTCATTTGACCTCTTGAGCACTGACTTGACCTATCAACCATCTCGAATCTTGATCAAATTTGAACTCAAATCCAGATCTTGGGTTTGCCTACCCATCTCTGCTTTGAAAGAGACTCAAAGAAATTGAAGCCAATGCTAAAACCAACTTAACACCAAGACACGAGACAAGACAAAAGAGGCGGTCCCCGTTTGCAATGGGGTGAGGTGTGATTAGGTCACAACAATACCTTTTATTAGTTTTATTATTTTTAGATAGGAGAGTTGTGTAGCTGGTGGTTGTCAACCATCTTCTATCACTTTTCAACCATTAGTTTATGCTATACACTAAGTTACTGGTTCGGGTTCAGGTTTCGTAAAAAAAAATTTGGGGTTGGGTTCGTCCATACAAAAACATAAAAATCAGAAATATATAAATATTTACAACAATAATTAAGTTCAAAATACTACACATAGCATCATATATTGTATAATAAACAAAACCACCATAAAAATAAAAAAATATTATAATGTCAATTAGTCAAACTCGAATGCCATGATATTTATTATATATGAAAATTGTGTACATTGTTGCATTCCTCCTTGCAGGTAAGTGTCAAGTAACATGAAGGAAGATTGTCGAATTGGATGACAATATTATAGATGAAGACTTTGTAGGAAAACTTGGAAACTTGTACTTGGAGAGTACCTAGAAAATCAAATGAATTCAACAAGGTCGAGGGGTAGCGCCCCTTGTGGGGGTTTTGGGACAACGCCCCTACCATCAGGCCCAAATTAAGACCTCCAAAACCACACAAACCTTCATGGTGCACATCATTTTGCATTCACAACAAGACCCAAATTAAGACCATCAAAGCCACACAAAGCTTGATGGCACACATCATTTTAGGGTTTAGGGGGTGAATGACACTTTTTAGAGTAAAAATAAGTCAAAAATTTTCATTTTTTTTAAAAAAGGCGAAATTCGCCTATTTTCCGCAGAATCCAACCAAATTCCCCTTGGGTTCACCTGGGTTTGGCAGGGCTAGACCCACAGTTTGTGGGCTGTACCCTGTCCGAACCCACAAGGGACTAGATTCGGACCTTGAACTTGGTTTGAACCGGATCAGGACATGGGGCCTTGGGCCAGTTAATTGGTAGCTTAGACTATACATAATGAAATGACCAATTGTCATTCTGTATGAATGTAAGTGAGTATTAGTACTTATTAAAATAATTCATGTGTACATAGTATTCCCTATGAAGAAGTGTAGTTAGAATTTTAGGTTTAGTTGTTTTTCATACATTTATTCCCCATGAATATAGTGTAGTTAGAATATTAGTTTTAGTTGTTTTTCATACATGTATACCAGCAGCTAGGTAGCTAGATGTTCACATGTGTATTCTTATGCATAGTTTTAGGACTCAGACTCGGATTTGACTCAACAACTCAAAATTTTGACTCAGACTTGGCATGGACTCGGCAAAAAACTCGACATGGACTCGGCAAAGAAAAAAACCTCATAATTACACAAAATAAAAGAAATAAATGCGCTTAGAGAACATAAAAGTCTAATTTGACTATCAATTTGTCATCATTCAAACATTACATGCCATATGATCCTTAAACTCTCAAAATTTGAAATTTTAGTCACCATATTTGTTATGTTTAGGCACCAGAAGGGTCTGAGCTCAGGACTTGAGAGTTGGAGCTTAAAACTTGGGAGTCTTGGAGCAAGACTCAACCGAGTACTCTCCAAGACTCCGCAAGACTCGACGTGGGAATTTGGTCGCCTCGGCTCGACCAGCTTAAAGACTCAGGAGTTTGGAGAGTCTTGCAAAGTACTCAAAGAGTCTTCAAACTATGTTCTTATGTTCTTTCCCTTTACTTTAGTATGTAGGTAGGTACTGTCTTAGAGGTCCTATGCTAGGATGATTTAAGTGTTGGTACCCCTGAGGTTTGTCTTGTGTTCGAACTTGGGATTTTTGTTTAATCCATGATGAACCTGGGTAGAATCTGAGATGAATTTGGTTACAAAATCATTATAAAAAACAATGTTTTTGTTTTGTTTGTTAAAGCATCATAAGTTTCAAATAATAATGTTAGAAAAAGAAATACTAAACTACACCCACATTAATCACTATCTATCTCATTTATAACCACTTGTGCGCCATGCCCCACTGGCCCACCCAAACAAATTGTCATGTCCCCGAAATTATAACACCTTAAAATACAAATAAATGAAAAAAATAACAAAATACATATTAGCGATTTAATGCTAGTATATTTTAGTGTCCAAATATGAAGTATTGAAATACAAATAACTAAATAAATTAAATGTCAAATATATAAAAATAAAATGGCAATCTAAATATTATTATAATTATCATTATTGTAGATAATATTATAATGCAAAATAGAATTGTTAATTTTAATTATTATAATAATAATATTCACAATAAAATTAATAATAGCTATACTTCGATGATCTCCTCCATTTGTTTGGCAAATCTATCATCAAAAATGGTCTTCTTGACCTTATCTGCTTCAAGCTTCTTGGAATAAGGACTCTCAAGCCAGTTTTCACTCACAAACATGCGCTTGAGGTTGGGCAATGTAGCTAAAATGCTCTGCAAGGTGAGGAAATTGGTGATAAAGCGTGGGACTCTTGATCGCACGAGATCCTTACCATCAGTGTGCTCTCTCATGAGACTTATGATGCATGTGTGATTGTAGATGTACTTTGTGATATTCCTTTCATCTTCAACAACATTCTACACCCAACTTATTTTCCCTATGTCCTCAAGGAGCAAATCAAGACAGTGGGCAACACTAGGACTCCAAGATAATGTAGGATGCCTCGCCATTAGAAGTTTATCGATTGCCACATATGCAGCTGCATTGTCGGCCACAATTTGAATTACATTTTGAACTCCCACTTCCATCACGACCTCATCCAACATGTTGCACAAGGTCTTTGCATTTTTTGTTTCATTGGAGGCATCAATTGATTTTAGAAATACCAATTGTCCCCCTGAAGCCACTAGAAAGTTGATGAGTGTCCTATTTCAGCCATCCATCCACCCATGAGATATAATGGTGCAGTCATTCTTTTCCCAATTTCTCTTTTGTTCCTCCACTAGTTTGTGTGTGTTTTGGACCTCATTCTACAATAATGGCCCACTCAATTCATAACGACTTGGGGTCTTGAACCCCTTACCTGCCACAGTCAATGCAGTTACCAACTCTTCCCAATAAGGACTAGAAGCAACATTGAATGGAATATTGTTGAAGTACCAAAATCTAGCACATGCCAACTTCGCCTCATTTTGCAAATCTCTATTCCAAGAATACCTTCCAATGAAGGTTGTGCACCAGGAGTATTATGTGGAACAAAAAAACTAGAACTGAGGCTTCCCACACTTCCAGATCCTAATCCTCGTATTCGTGTCCCAAGAGAAGAAGAGCCTCCCATAGTCCTTTGTGACCCTGTAGAATTGAAATCTGCATATGGGGCTGCCATTGCCTCTGCTGCTCTCTTTTTACTTTCCTTCCTTTGGTCAAATGCTGCAAGGAGTGCTTTGGCCTCCATCTCAACCTCTTCGGGTGCCTTTTTACATGGTGTAGCATCCCGACAAGGGATTCGTGCAAGGTGGTATTTCAGCCAATTTATGCCACCAAAGTAAGACTTGGTGCAATGGTTGCAAATAACCTCTCCTTGCGCTCCACCTGGTGTTCCATGTTTCGAGCAAGGATCTTTTGGTTTGCCACCACTCTTTTTACTTGCAGAAGCCATATTCTTTTAGCAAGATACCTAGCAAAAGAGAGACAAGATAAACATTAAAAGATAAAAAGTGAAGTTAAATGAATCAGCATGCAAGAGTTGATTTTGAAATGAAACTAATTGATAATTGAACACAAATTTGCATACAAGTGTGAGCTCTGGAGCTTTCAACATCATTCTACAAGGGATAACTCTTATCATTTTGGTGAGGTTGTATGTTAAAAACTTAATCATGATTTGATCATTATGCTTAAAATTCAGGTAAACATGAATGATTATCAAATTCATATTCATATGTTTAAAAATTTTACATGTAATTTTTAATTTTAATAATGTTGTTTTCCTTTCAATAAAAGGAATAAATAATTTGAAAAATATTTATTAAAACTTAAACATATAAAAATTTATAGAACATAAGATATTAAAAAATAAAAAAATATTATAAATTTATAATAGAAAAATAAATGAACAAAAATTTGCTATATATTTATACAATATAAAATATTTAAAATTATTCTAAATTGATAATAGAAAAATGAATGAATTAAAATTTATTATTTATTTATAATAGAAAACCAAATGAACTAAAATTTAAACATATTATTAAAAATTTAAAAATAACTAAATTAAATTTTAAACATATTATTAAAATTAATTTTTTTTATACAATATAATATTATAAATTTATATAAAATAAATAAATGAACTAAAATTTAAACATATTATTAAAAATTCAAAAATAAATGAATTAAATTTTAAACATATTATTAAAATATAAATTTTTTATACAATATAATATTATAAATTTATAAAAAAACAAAATGAACTAAAATTTATTATAAATTTGTTAAATTTTAAACGTATTATGAACTAAAAAACTTGTCTTAAACTATGAAAAATAAAAAATAAATGCAAATGCGAAAATGAAATTATGAAATATTGGTTTGCACCTGGAAATGGCGCACCTGAAATGAAGAGCAGATCGAATCTCTCCAAGCGTCAAACACATATTTATTTTTGCCGTCGTGAAATGAAGAGCAGATCGGATTTTTTTTCAGTCGTTGTGTTGCTTTGTTTTTGCCCTCATTTTTTGTCTATCCTGTCCTTTTTTGACCTACCTGGGTCGCACGAAATGAGTGGAGCAAAGTTGCGAACGCTTTTTGTTTAAGGCGAAAAAATTAGGGTTAGTTTTTTGCCGCGTTTTCTAGAAAAGCTCGCATTTTTTTAGAAAAACGCACCGCACGTTTTCAGAAAAACACGGCTGTGAGTTTTCGTGCGATTTATTCGCCCAACTAGTTGGAACGCGATTACTTGCAATTTCTGCGAGTTTTTGATGATTTTTTCATGTTTGGAACAAACATAAAGCAATGATCTTTAGCCAAAGACACAATAAAACAAACAGTAATCACATATGCATAAGATGTGGCTCTAGAAAGGGGCAGGTAATACCAAGAGATGCCATTCAAAGCCGTGTCTTTAGGGGGACTGATCACATATAACAGAAAGTAAGCCAAACAAAAGGAGGGGAAGGAACTATTAAGCAGGAACTTATGGAAATATCTCGATGGCTGATATTAATAAAAAAAGAACAAGTCTTATTTATGATCGGTGGCTGAATTGGAGATAAAAGAGGATGGCTAGAGATAAGAAACGTGGCTGGGAATAAAGGAACTCCTGCAGACCGTGTATATTATAGAGGCAACAGCGGTAAAAGGGAATCAAGTATACATTAACAGTAAGTTAAATATAATAAAATAAAGACACACACACACACACACATATATATATATATGTGTGTGTGTGTGTGTGTGTGTGTGTGTGTATGTAGGTAGGTAGATGTGTGAATTACTTGTGAATATACAATAATGATGCTCACAACAATTATTAAGCTTTATAAGTAATTATGATATTTTAATAAGTATGGATAGTAGAATCTTATTTGCTTGATCAACACTAACGATATCTTCTATGTGTGAAGAACAAATCGATTGGGAATGAAGGTAAGAGATCTATATAGCATTTCTAGTATTAATATGCATTGTCACTTTGGGCATGGATCTTGATATATGATATGTATAGATGCAAATGTATTTGATTGCTTAAAGATTGTCTTTTGAGTGTTTGCAAATCTACAAGGGAGGAAGGGCCTGAGAAAAGTGGTGCCTAGAAACCCCACTCAAGATCCGCCTCCAAAACCCAAGGCAAGGATGGGCCATGGATGAGTGGAAAATCCACTTAAGATCTGCCTAGTCCCAAGGCATGGGTGGTCCATGGAGGGGTGGGGGTCCCACTCAAGATCCGTTGCGGCCATGGAGGGGTGGTAGGTTTAGACCACTTATAAGCTCCGTTGGCTTCCCCCAGTAGGTTAAGTGTCTTCCAATGTGATGACATGGGTAGAGAAAGTAGGTACAAGTCACCTAGGTGGGAGGGTTGTAGATTACAACCTCTTGGGCTTGGCAAAGGACTTCGGGCGGATCTACCCATGCAAGTAGAGAAAGTTGGTACAAATCGTTGAGAAGGGAGGGTTGTAGTTTACAACCTTTGGACTAGACAAAAGGGCTTCGGGTGGATCTACCCATGCCACTCCTCATATGTCTTAATGATTGCATTTATGATTATATTCGTATTTGGATATCTAGATGTTAATGCTAACAGATATATGTGTATGGGCATATCGCTCATATTGTGGATGTAGGTTGTCGGCCAGGAATACCCCATCTGAGAGTGATCCAATTGACCAACCCTAACCCTAAATAAGCAAACTCCAAGACAAAGGCAGGTAAGGGACATTACACAAACTTATCCTCCCAAAAGCGAGAAAAGACACTAAACATAACCAAGATTGGCAAACTTCCTCCATGCTTGGGGCTGAAGCTATGACAAGGTATTGTTCCAACTTTGTTTCGACTATCTTGCTTCCCAATTGTTACTGTTTTTTGCTACCAAGGGGATTTAAGAGCTCACATCAATCAATGTACTTTCTTTGAAGATAAGGGGTGGACTACAAGCTAGGGGAAGCGTTGGGATCTTGATATGGATAATCATGATTTAGGTGCTTCCATTTTGCAATTTTCATTACTTGATGAAGAGGAGAAAGAATATTCTATGCAAGAGCTCTATAGCAGATCTAGTTCACATGGTATTGTCACTAGGCCTACCGATTGCTGATTCCTTTGCAACCAATAAAAGGCAATATGATGATGATTTCTTCATGTAGTTCTTGATTTTGACTAGTGACTATTTTTCTATTTTGTTTGGATAATGTTAACCTATGTCATATACTATCATGACTCACTTTTTTATTTTGAATTATCAATAATCTCCTGATAGAGGAGATAGGCTTGGGCGCTCATAGACAAGCATGGCTTCTCATTCTCCTAGGCATGTGAATCTAAGCCCACAACCACCTCTTGCCAGATCCAATAGAAATATGTTTTGTGCTCGTGGATTTGCTGGCTCTAAGAAGCTTCAACAACATGTAACCTCATGTGCCTACAGTTTTAAAAAAAAATTGTGGAGGATTTTTTTGAGATCCGCATGATCTTTCATGAATCTTGATGCCAAAACTATATCATCTTGTGTTTCTAGGAATGAAGTAGCAGCTTTGATTATCTTGTCCTTGACCACCAAGAACATAACCATGCCTATTATAAGGGCTAGGCAAACCAGTTGCAAAAATTCTATGGAAATCACTTTCCATTCATGATGTGGTGCATCATGTGGGTATAGTAGATCCCTAGAGTGGTAATGCTCAGCCTTTACTTTTCAGCATATCAAGCATTGTCCCACATATTCAACAAGTTAGGCCATTATTTCAAGCTTGAAATAGGTCCATTTCAATTCTTGGAACATTTTATAGATGCCTAGATGTGTGTAATGTGGTATTGTATGCCTCTTATCCAGTAGCTTTTCATCAGGTTGCCAGTAGAAGGGACATATATCCTCCCATTTTGCCTCATCAAACCACCCGAAAGGAAAAATTAAAATTTCTGCTATATTGTGCCCTCAAGTAGTCACTTCCTGATACACAAGATTGTTTGTCTTCTGTTGCAGAATTTTCTAGCTTAGTTTAGACTGCAAATGTGGTGTGACAGCTACATATCTTCATGTTTTTTTGAGTGCATTAGCAACACAATTTTCTTTTCCTTTTTTTAATGTCCTAAACCAAAAAAATTCTGATTTTTGCAATTTCATAGTTGTTGGTTATCAGATTTGCACCTTTGAATTTATAATATAAAATTTACTCCATTGCCCAAATGAGATGCAATCGATTACCAACAGTTGAGTTGATTGCCTCTATATGAAACAATTACTCTCTGAATTTTTGAGGTACAACTCCCTCTTAAGGTATTCAATAAAATGTCAGAAAAGTAAATTTAACATGTGGTGTGCTTTGAACTAGAAAGCAGGAAAGGCGTAAATTTTCAATACTCAAAAGCTTTTAAGCATTGAATATAATTAATTCAAAAGCATATAAATCACTAGCACACAGACTAGCTTAACA
Source organism: Sequoiadendron giganteum (assembly GCA_007115665.2). NCBI lineage: Eukaryota > Viridiplantae > Streptophyta > Pinopsida > Cupressales > Cupressaceae > Sequoiadendron > Sequoiadendron giganteum. The sequence goes on along the minus strand of CM021106.1, from coordinate 245,926,133 downwards.
TTACATAGAAAGCAAGATGAAATTATCAACTTGAAATAACACCAAAACTGAAGCCAATCATATAACTCAAGGAATTAACCAAACACATAGATTCAAATTAATTTCCTATTCATTCAAATGACATTCACCATACGCACACAGATGCAAAAGTTTTCAGTTCTGTATATACTATTCCAAAATTGTGGTTGTTGTTAAGTAAGTTTTAATCGTATTCAAATTACATATATATCAAGCAAAAATAACAGCTTCTTTTAAAAACTTCATAAAATAAAGTTCACATGAAATAATTAAAGCAAATGAAACTTGCTGAGGTGGAACTTCGCTGGTGACTCCTTCAGATACTGGGTGGCTAATGTGGCGCTCCTGGCTTGATATGCATAGAATGCCTTCACAATGGGTGGCATATCTCCATGTTGGGGAATGATCACATTCTTCGCTCTTAGTTTCCAAAGAGATTTGTTTGCTTTAGCTACTTCGAGCTTTCCCGTGTAAGTGGTGGCAAGTCCACTGAACTGAAACAGAGCCAGATCAATACTGCTAAGCCTCCTCATATTCTTCATAGTGAACTGTTGCTTATCACATAGGCTGTCGATCATTCCTTTAAGGCTCCCCTTCAACGTTTCCTCATCTTCGTCATCAGATCTGCCCTCTTTTCTAAGATGGAGACCAAAACCAAGGAGATTTTTCTGAATTTCTCTCCTTATTGAGTTGCGTTTGTTCAACACTTTGTCTTGTTCCAATATGTTCTGTTTCACAATGAAGAGTTTCCACTCTATGCTCTTCTTCCACTTAACACGTCTGTTATCTGCAACATTTGGCAAAATATGTTCACTGACCAGCCTATCTGGACCTAATTCCATCATACCTTTGATATCACCATCGATCTTTTTCCAAATTGCCTCGTCATGCTTGGCTGAGGCAACGTCCTTCTCAATTTCAGATTTCATAATATCAATATTTTTACATACCTTCTTCATATCAGCAATGAACTTACTTCCTTTGGTTAGAATATCAGTAGCCCATTCCTCCATAGCTTTTCCATAAGCTTTATAATTCTACATTTTACTTACCACTTCACTTCCCAGAGGGGATGTCGAATCAAATGCAGCTTCGACCTGACTGATTGGTTGTGGAGTTATGTCTAATACAAATTTCAAACAATTAGTGAGAATTTTCACTTGGTTTTTCAATTCATCTTTACTTTGCTTATCCCTGGCTGTTCTCTCCACCAACCTTACTACTGTCACTTAGAAATTGTGTATATTGCCATCCCTAGTAGAAGGTCCCAAATTCGGCCTAGTGATATTGTAATCACCGACAATAGCTTGACTTGTTTCCCTCCTGTATTGAGGGATGGGCCACTTCTATGTAATGTCCCGATTTATCCCTATGCTCTACAATTGGATTTAGCCTATTTTTGGAAACTCGTAGGCTAAGCAGAATGGGAAATTAGGGTTTCCTATTTTATAGGAGGTTTTAGATGCAATTTTGAGAGCTTGCATGTGTGTTTTTTTGACGCATGTTTAGTGGAGCTTTCTGGGTTTTTGAAGAGCTTCAGGATGAGGTAACATGCATGTTAAAATAATGACATGCAAATTTGACTGATACCTTGCATGCAGGAAAAGTTTCTGGGTTTTTTTGGGTTTTTAGAGATCTCTAGGGTGGTGTGACATGCATCTGAATCTAACATCCTTTCCGGGCACTTACTATTTATAGTAAGTCATGATGGTTGCCCGGTTTGTGCTTAAAAGATATTTGGAAACACTTACTATTTATAGTAAGTCATGATACTGCTCAGTTGGCGTGCAAATGTGGTTTTGGCAAACTTACTATTTATAGCAATATGCTATTTTTGGTAAGTATATTTATAGTAGTATCACTCTAGCAGCAACTCAATCTTTTGCAGTTCAGTGTGGCCGATCAGTTTGGCTTTCTATTGAGTTTGGAGTGAACTTACTATTATTGGCAATGGCTATTTTTAGTAAGTCTAATTTTTGCAGTATCATCATCTACAGTTTAGCTCAGGTCATTATGCTATTTTTGGTAATCCTTCAGTTTCAGTATTGGCATTGGTTTTGGTTATCTCCTTGGACTAAGTTTTATACTTAGTCAATTTCATGTTTTTAAGTTGTACCCCCACGCCTAGGAGTGATAACTTCATGTTGTTTTAAAGAGGGGACATTAAGGGGTCAAGTTGAGCATTTAATGACTTAATAAATGCTTTATTGTTGCAAATTGAAATGGACGCCTAAAGGGAAGGTGAATAATGTTTTATTTTTTCAAAATAAAGTAAATGGTTAACGGTGGCACCCCTTGGGAAGTTGAAGTGATTCGACTTCTTGGAATTCAGAGTGTTTCATTTGCCCATTGAAACTTATATATTGCTGCATTTTGGAGAGCTAAGGTATGTATGTTTTGGAAAACAAAGTTATGCTGCTGGTTTGAAATCCAAAATCCGGCTAAGGGAAAGTTTAGCAACGCTATTCCACTCTTCGGGCCTAAAACTATGGTTCCCTAGATGATGGATTAAGAGTGTGCTTCATTCAAAAGTACATATTGAGCTTCATTGTTGGAGAAATTGATGTTATTTCCAGAATTTGTGTTTGTTAGTTGTTTCATGGCTGAAGGACATTTCTATTTACAGCTTTTTGCACAAACTTTATGTGCTTCTGGGTATTGAAGCAATGCATTACTAAGGCCTGGGCGACCCTTCTTGCAAAAGATGGGAATTTATTTTGAAGTTCTGATTTTTCTAGAGAAGGCCGTACTTCTTCAAGGCCGTACCATTCTCATGAGTCATGCTTTGGTATTCGAGCTATTTGTAGAGGCTGTGTTCTTGGTCAAAATTCGGCTTGAAGCTGATTACCTAGCATTTGGATTGAAGATTTTGCAGACTCATTGAAATTTGGTAAAGTGTGGTAAGAAATTTGAGCATTTTTTGGTGAATTATATCTGCTGGTTGGAAATTGCAGCTTGCTGGTTTATTTTATCAGATTTGTGATACTTCTGATTTGAATTGTAAATCTTGGAATTGGAAAGATTTGAAGTTAGTGAAATCATTCCTTAACATTTGCTTTGAATGTTCAATTGTAAAACATTGTAATTTGCAAAACTTTTACATTGTAAGGCTGAGAATAGTAGTACTATTTCAGTTATTTATCTTTCTGCATTTACTTGTGTTTAAGATTCAAACCTTTGTAACCCCTGGATGGTTTACCTCCAGTTTGGAAAAGAACTTGCTAATTCTTTTCCATTGTAAGGCTGAGAATAGTAGTACTATTTCAGTTATTTATCTTTCTGCGTTTACTTGTGTTTAAGATTCAAACCTTTGTAACCCCTGGATGGTTTACCGCTAGTGTGGAAAAGAACTTGCTAATTCTCTCATTGTACCCATTGGACAAGTGGTGAATTCTCACTCAGGAGTGGATGCTTGCCGTAGCGGATGAATTGTTTTATTTGTAACTTCATTCCCCCCACTATTTAGTGGAAGTGTGGAAAATCTTTTATGGCTGGTTATCCGCCTAAGTTCATGTCAGTTTTGTAATTAGCACTCCACCATATGATAGCACCTCGCCTTTTAAAGGATCTTGTGTGCACATTCTTGGTGTTGAGTTTAATTCCTCTCATTCTATTGTAATCAGTTCAGTTATTGATTTACTAGACCCTAGGGATCCTCTGACCATATGCTCGCTCCTCCTCCTTAAGTAGTTTTAGGGTGCATTCTTGGTTAGAGTTCTTTCTGCATTGTTTTGGTTTACAGGTAACCTTAACGGGTGCTTGATTACATCGTAATTGTCATTGAAAAAGTCAAAAAATTTGAGAGGGTATCTTTCATTCTACATACATATTTCTAGTATTAGAATCCTCCAACAATTTGGATGTGGTTTTCAACTTTTTAGGCTTAGGAGTTCTTTGGATCAATTGGCCAACAAAATCCTTATCTGGAAGATTCACTTGAGCTGTTTTTCTTTTCTTTGATAAGGTCTGCTCTAACCATGAGGTAGAGGAAGGAGTGGCAACGGATTTGGAAGTAGGGAGGGGGGAGGGGGAAGGCTAAATTGCAAGACTCTCCTAAGAGGAGGGGTATCAAAAGTTCTCCCTTTAGGGGAAGAAGGTGGAGTAGGACCTACCCTAGGAGAGGTCTGTGTTTCTCTAGGAGAAGAGTCAAGAGAAGAATGATCACTTGCCTATGAAGGGGAAGTAGATACATTGATCATTTCTTCCTCCTGAGCTACTTGTTTCTCCTTGTCTCCCTATATTTGCTTTGGAGCATCTTCTCCACAAGTCCTCTTTGGCAATCCATTCTCTGGAGGCTCTTGATCACCATCACCCTATTCTCCTGATAGTGCTTGTTGAGTGAATGACAATTGTACACTAGATGATGAGGGCACTTGACTTCTCTCTCCTTTTTGTTGGGGGTCTTGAGACCTGAGGGAAGGAGCATTATGTTTCTCTACAGTTTTCTTGGCTACCCAATCTTGTGCTCTTTTTAACACCACTGTAGTCTTTGACTCAATAGTCTCTACTTCCTTAATAATAGGCTGAGTTTGAACATGATTGATGAAAATTGGGTCTAACAAATCATATTCATCATCTTCCAAACCTTGGACATCCCAATTTAATCTAAATGTTTCTATTTGTCTCAAAGCCATCCGCATCCAACTTCTTCTATGTACCTCATATTCATCTGCACAATGAGCCCAATAGTCTTCTAGATCTGGGATGTGATAGAAACTCAGGACCTAGTTGCAGCTTATCCTTCACAAAATTCTTAATGTCGAAAGGGAATCTTCTTTCATAAAACTACATTGTATATTTTACTAACACTCTCTCAATGTTGAGAGCATTCGACATAGAATTGCAAGAACAATGACCAAGACCAATGTGAAATTGCACACCAACTTGCTTTCTTTCCTGACATCTATTATTCACCTTAGCAACTTGCCTAAATACCTCTATCAAGACAAACTTATCCTCAACATACTTAGGCAGCTTGAATAGGATGCCATGAAAACCTCCAATTTTAATATATGTGAATCTTTCAAATTGGATATAATGATTGTCATATGTATCAACCAATTGTATGGCTTCAAGAGAGATTCTCAGGCCAACATCGCCTTGGATTTCTCTAACCATTCTCATAGTAAACGCATCATTTACTCTTCTGAATTTTTCCTAGCTCTTTTCTAATTGCAACTTGTCATAATAATCATAAATCTGGACATCTTGATCCAGAACAACAATTGGTCTTTGACCTGGCCAAGGTCTTGTGCACGCGATTGCATAAAACAAAAAGACATGTAAAATAACTTGTTGAGAGGAAAGTGGATAATCATTGAATGCATTTGATCGCATATTAGCTGAGCCCATTTCAAATTTTTTTCTCCTGCAATAATTATTTGGACAAAGAAATACATCCAATCCACAAAGTCGTGGGCTTTATTGCTACCTTTTAATCTATGCAAAAGGACAATTATATCGAAGATTTCACCAGAAAGTGAGTTCTCTACAACTTCTTGGGCAATTGAGACTTACCCTTCTTAGCAGTGGCAAACCATTCTCGAGCAGTGACATTCTTGTATTGCCCCTTCTCTTGAAAATACTGATATGAAGAGGTGAAATCAAATTCCGCATACACTTCCCTTTCTGGAATTTTCAAATAGAAGGCCAAAGTATCTCTTTCAATCTTCACAACCAACCAGTTATTGTTTGTCCTAATCTCCCTTGTTTGTGGATTATAGTGGTTTATGCATTCCAAAACCAAATTAGTGCATTAAATTACTACTAGAAATGTTGCTACTTGTAACAACCTGCTCTCAATTAGTTTTTGGGTGATTGGCGGCCGGTTTGGTTTTCCAACTCTTTCCCAAAAATCGTCTAGGTTTATATGCCCTAACTTGGTGTCACCAATTTCAGGCATAGTACTAGATAAACCAGACAAATGCTTGTAACCCTGGTACTTGAACTTCATGATGAATGAAACCCATCTCAAAAGCAATTTGCAACAAAAAGTGACTAAATTTGCTTGTAAATGGCACACAATTTCCTCCAAATGCAGTAGGGTACTTTTGAAATGCTCTTTAGCAATTTATAGTTTAACAGTAAGAGCACTATACCTTCAAATTTTGCTCCAGAACTGTAGAAATTACCAACAATGCTTTTTTGGAATTTCGCCTTCTTCACCTCTTGTGGAAATCGTTTATGAATACTTGTTAAAATGAGCTCTTCATTCGCTTAATTCGCCTATAAACTCTTGCAATTAATGCTTAAGAGTCATAGATGGTCATTAATGGCACCCTTAATGGTTGGCGTGTGTGGGTTTTCCAATCTCATGCTTTGTTTTGACAACTTTTTAAATATTTGAAAAAAAATGGCTACTAAAATCTCTTCGGCGAATTGGTTGGTTTCAATAACCTTGTCGGAGACCGACGAAGGTTTCAAAACCTTCTCTTTGAAGCAAACTGAAATATGCCAACCCAATTTTTCGCTTTTTCAATTACAATGAGCAAAGCAATTACACAATCGTTAGGGTTAGTATGTAAACCAAACGATGCGGAATTCAACTCTAACCAAGAATGTACACCAGGATCCCGAGTTGGGCAAGGTGTGAGCATATGGTCAGAGGATCTCAACTAAAATAACTTGCAACTGAAAATAACTCAACACCAAGTATGTGCTACCCAATTCCAGAATAGAAATGAGGCGACCATATGGCAGAGATGAAATATACGAAAGCAAATACAAAATGTAAAGTAGGCGGCAAGCCAGCCTCTTCCACTTATCCAGTGGGAAATACAGTAAATGAAAGAGCAGAATTAGAATGCTAACAATACTACTGTTCAGCTTACAACATTTAGATATTTCCTGCCAATGATAAATAGAATAATGAAAACTATTGCTGCTGTGATATATTATGATGTCTCCTTGATGCACACAAAGAGCCCTCACTCAAACCCAACCCAAAGACAGATATTCAGCAAACTGATATGACTGTTCCAGGACTGAAAATACATAACCAGCAACACTGGATCCTAATGAAATGCTCATATCTCACTCTACACTCAGCCTAAAGACCTCAAATAAGATGCAAACTGATCCTTAGATGAAGGCGCCCCATATTGAATCCTGAAAACAGACCACAAGACACCCAATATTTAATGCACGAATCCCAATGCAGCCCCAGATGGTATGGCCCTCAAGGAAGGGCGATTTTCTTAGATAAAATCACAGACTTCATTATAAATCCTGCAAATAATCATGAAGGGTCGCCCCACATAGACAAACAGAAATATTCAATACCCACAATGATTCTTTTTGTATTTTTTGACTTATAAATAAAAACCAGATGCAGCTACACTGAAACAGCAACACCAGAATTTGATATAAAATGCAGTAAATCAGAACTACAAGCAACCAAAGCAACAAATCAATCCTCACTACAAAAATCCTCTCACAACTAACAAAATTCTCCACTAGATGCTATCTCTCAAGCATGAAGTCGAGCCAAGGCTAGGAGGCATTCATTCCGCGAAGCGGCCCAGCAACCGTTTCGGCAGCATAACATTACTCAAGATATCGGATACAAAATGAAGAGCCTAGACCTCCTTTTATAAATTTGTGATGACCTCTCCGGAAGCTTCTAGAAACCCTAACCCCTTTTCCCTCCAAGAATGGTGTCCTTTTTCCAAAGCTTCATTTGCCTTTTTTTTAAATAAAATCCATCTCTCTAGAAATGTGTCCCACTTAGAGCTTCACTTTTGACTTTGGAAAATATAAAATATTTCCTCAATGAGGCACCACCCATAAAAGACCACCTTTTTAACATAACTTAAGTTATGAGACTAGGCCAAGGGTATTGTAACATTAAAATATGACATTGTTTAAATGAACTGAACTTATCTCTCCACAAACGCATCCCAAGGCCAAAATTGAACAAACCAACTGAGTCGACTGAAGAGGAAAGCCAACTGTGTCGAGAACGGAAGGACCACTGCCAAAAATAGAATTTACTAAAAATAGTAAATTCCTGAAGGTGCTCGGAATGCCAAGAAAAACACATCACTGCGAACCATTCGGAAAACCCAGAAGGAATCCGCCATTCAATCATCAATTCACGAGCAAGAGCAACCTCCAAAACGTGAAACCCTAATTTCACCTTCCGAGTAGCCTACGGGTCTCCGGAATAGGCCAACGGTCAACTAAAAAGATCATGCTCGAGAAGGGGACATTACACAAACAACCGTTTTTTGAATGTTCAATCCTCTCCAATGTGAAATATTTCGGTAATTCTAACGGTTTCAACAACCTCGTCAGAGACCGATGGAGGTTTTGAAACCTATGTACCGCTCCAAAATATCCATTCTATCATGCAATCTTTGTCCCACTGCTCTTCGAAAGAAAAATAAAGCTTGAAAATACATGTCGGAGAAAAGTATGGTTTCGACAACCTCATCGGAGACCAGCAGAGGTTTCGAAACAAATGTGAATTTTCAAAACTGCGGTAACTTAATTATAATCGGACTTTTTCTTTCTCCTTATCAGCATTTGTTGGGGTTGTGAGAACTGCTTCGGGCTCCGATATAGTTTTGGAAACTCACAAATAGACTGATCATAAAGGCAAACTTAGGCTTAACTTCAAGATGTTAGGTAAAAACATAGTTGTGACAACCTAAGTGACACCCAACATGGTTCCAAAAACCAAAGGATGAACCGACACTTTAGAATAAGGCAAAATTTGCAAGGGGTGAACATTTTAGGGGATGACGAAAACCATGGTAACAATAGTGAACATTTCATGAAACCTTAACACCTTTTGACCACATAGGTCACGATGTGGGCAAGGTGAGAGCCTACAGTGAAAAGATTAAAATGGTATTATCATAAAATAGTTGTTGGTGGCAAGTTGTACAACTCAATATTACAAGGTATTACAAAACTTTGGAAGTAAAGATATGCTTATTTTGACAACAAGCCTTCCATATTAATTACAGAGCTTGTAATGTCTCCTTTTTTGAATTGAGTCGAATCGATAGACCTGATGCCTATCTCTACTCCTTGTAGTCTGAAGGGAAGATTTGTAGGGGAATAATATAATAATAATTTATTATGTGTCCAAAAAGTGCTTAAGTTATAATGTTGGAAAAATGACATTTAATTTATTATTATTACACGAGGCCAAAAAACAAATAAAAATCATAAAGTGAAAAATGGTGAATATTCAAATAAAATAAATATTAATTACTTAAAAGGTTTAGGTAATTAATAATTAAAAAGGGAAAAGTGTGAATATTCAAAATAAAATAAAAAGTAATTTTTAATTACTTTTTGGGGCTGGATGGAAAAAACACAAATAGGAAAATATTGGAAAAGACGATTCATTTTATCATTGCAAATTTTTAGAAACCCTTGTGCAGAACCGTGGATCAATAATTTTCCTTGAGGATGAAAATCCTTTTGGATCTTTGTGAATTGGAGGGCAAAAATATTTTGGTTTCTAGAGTTGGCTTCAATCAGAGGTCGAAATTTGGGCTTTCAAGAACTCCAAGTTATCACAAGTTTTACAAGCTAAAACAAATTTGAACGAAAATAAAAGAATTATTTATTTATTTATTTTTGTAGGAAGATCTGCAATTTCCAGATTTATATATATTCATATGTAATGTACCCTTTTCCTAGACAGTTGATAGATGCAATGGTTAGTCTACCAATTGGTCCCCGTAGGCTAACATGGTGTTTAGGGGACCTTTTTGAGGGTGATCTATGGTTCTTTAGCAAGCCCTCTGGTGTTTATTTCAGTACTCTTCAGCTCAGTGTCTCAGCTTATTTGTGCTGTGCCTTCTGGAGGCCATTCTGGACGTTTTTCCTCACAATTACTATTTTTAGTAAGTCACTTGGTTGTATTGCTCATACTTACTAGTTTTAGTAAGTCATGGTTTGGTCAGCTGTCATCATGCCTTTATCTAGAAAATGTTGATGGATTACTCCCATGAGTTGGCGTTGGTGTTATTTAGGGAGTTAATGGTTTAATTTATATTATTAAAGTTAAGTTTAACTTTAATAATATAATTTAATTGATGACTTTATAATATGGAGTTATAAGGAGTTAAAAGGGTGATATAAGGCATTTAAATAAAGTATTATATTTTAATGTCATTTTATGAAATGTCATCAAAAGAAATTGTATTTAAATGCCATCAAATATTCAAATATTAATAAAAAGGTATTATTTAGCCAAGTGGGACGTGGGAATTTGGAGGAGATATAAAAAGAACATTTAATGCTTTTTATTCATTATTGTTATTTGCACAAAATTTGAGGAGAACTAAGCAAAGGTTTGCTGGTTGAAAGCTACAGCTTTTCTGAGGACGAAATCCCTTGAAAACGACAGTGTTTGCAGGTGTGAAAGATCACCGAAGGGAACTTTATTGGATAATCTCATTCAGGGGTTAATTGAGCTTCATTGGATTCAAAAGATATTCAGATCAGACATTCAGGAGAGAATAATACAAATTTTGATATTGGTTGATTTTCCTTTAATGCTGATCAAAACACCTTCAGTTGGCACGTGGGTTTCAATGCAGGCCATACCACCTGCAGTTGGGGCGTGAGAATTGCCTAGGGTCAAACGCCTAGGGTTTTGACTTGCAGCCACCTCCATTGTTGGTGTCTAGGGCAGATACAAGGTTGTGCAACGTTTTCAAGGCGATAAAATCAGTCATTTGGGAGTGGCGTCCAAGTCTATGTGTTTCCAGTTTGCTGGTCAAGCAATATTGAGACCTGCAATATATGCATTTGATCTCCGGGTACGATTCCCATGTCATTTCTAAAGCAATAATAAATCTGGGTTCTTTGTTTCATGCAGTTTGCTTACGTATTTTTTCTAATTTTCAAATATTTTCAATTTCTGCATTGTCTGGCAAAAACCCCAAAAATCAGAAAAGCATTTTAAACAAAAACAAAACTCAGAATAGGGTGCGGGGGGGGGCGGGCGGGGATAGGGGGGCGGATATTATATCATATATGTTATTGCATTGAAATCAACAATCTATTAAAGTGTGTAGGAGTCGAGGAGGTTTAAAAGAATAGACTATAACCTATATGAAGTCGTCATACCTTTGTATATGGACGTGGAAGTTGGTCAAAGGAAATTTCAAGACAAAGATATGAATTATTGTAAATGAATCATTGGAAAGAAGTCGCCACTTTAGATAAGGAAAATCCAAAAAAAAAAGGCCAGCGGAGCATTTAAGAGTCCAAGCAGATTGGAAAAGTCATTTACAGTTCCAGGCAGATTGGAAAAGTCATTTAAAATTATTGTTTCTTACAATTCAAAGAAGTTATTCCAAATTAGTTTTTAAAAGTGGTTGTCCCACTTGAGATGAGCTTCACGTGGCCAAGAAAATGTGAAGGAGAAAACTTATTAAATTGACTGTAGCAGATCAGAAATCAGTGCAGCCTAGACCAAGCTTAGCCTTAGTTGAGCATACTTTGGCCAGCTTAGCTGAAGTGTGGGAGGAGGACAAAATAGTCAAAGCTGCTAGCATTTGGACTCTAGTGAGTTACTGTTCAAAACTTTTTTTGTGTTTTTTCTTTCCAGCCACCACTCATATCTGGCCACCACCTTCAAAACAACCACAACAAGACTTGGACAATCCAAATCAAAATCACAACAAATTCAATTAGTGTCTATTCATTTAAATATTGAGAAAGAATAAAACAAAGAGAAGGGGGAAATCAGATTTCGGAAAATAAAAAATATTTTAAGGATTGCTAGGGAATTCGTACGAGGAATATTTTTGTAGTATCAGAGCGAATTTCTTGCTAGCTTTGGGTAAATACTTTTGTGAAATTTTTTTATACCTGATTTCATGCATGTAGGTGATAGGGAATTGAGATTTTACTTGAGGGAAAGAAGGAAATACCTTGATTGGCCAGAAATTATTGCAAGATAGTAGGACATAGAGATATTCTAGAAAGGCAAGGAGGTAATGGGCCAAAATAAAAGGGATGTAGGTGATGCCTAATTTGAGAGGCTTGTTTAGGGATAGGAACGATTAGTAGATATGATGGCACAATTGGTTTCTACTATGTAGTATAACAACATTTTGAGGACACACAATGGTGAAATCAGCTCATCACCAAATTCCCTCAAGGATAGTTGCAGGCTCTGCTGTGAGGCCTTTTCAGCCTAATTTTATCTGTAGGGAAGAGGTAGTTCTTGAGCTAAAAATCCAGACTTCCATAGTTGATGGCATAGTGGCCAATTACAAAGAATATAGACTCCTATCTATTGAAATTAAGGAGGCCATATCACTCACGAATTTATGAGCTTGAAGAAAATTAAGTGTGGTCAAAGAGCTGAGATGAGACGACAAACAAACCCACGAGATCTCCAACAGGCATTGGGAAAATTGACACTTCCCACATTTGATGGATCAAATAAGTGTACCACATGCTTTTGGATACAAACATTGGACACATTTCTATCATTGAGACCCATGATGGAGGATGAGGCCATAAAATTCACTACCCTCCATCTTGAGGATGTGGCACATGAGTTGTGGTATCATGGGTTGATCACTGAGGGGCACTGCCATATTCATTCATATGTTGAGTTTAATGACAAGTTGATTGAGAGATTTGACAAAGTTGATTCGGAGATCTACTTTCATGAACTAGCCTAGCTCAGACAATCACACATAGTTGATTCCTATGTGGTTGATTTTCGGAGGCTTTTAGTTATGGTGCCCGATGTGTCAGAGAGGAGACTGGTGGTCTTGTTTATTGAGGGCTTAATTGAACCTCTTAGAGGCTTAGTAAAAGCTTTCAATCCTACATCCTTAGAGGAGGCTATTAAGAAGGCCTTGTATCTTGACACTTTAGCTAATAGAGGTAGATTTCAGTCTATAGGATAGCAGAGGTCAACACCTCATGGGAAATCAAAATCAGCTTCTTATGGACAGCCAAGAACCTCCACCTTTGGTCAACAAAAAAACCATTCCAATAGAGTCATGAAAACAAAGAATCACCTAAAATCACTAAGAAAGTGAAATCTAGAAACGAACTCCGAAAGATGAATCTTTGCTTTTCATGCAAAGAACACTAGGAACCAAGACATAGGTGTTTGCTAAAAGGATAGTTTCATTACATAGAGGTAATCTTTAAGGACGAGGAGAAGGCAAAGAAAGCTAAGGCAACTAGAGGAGGAAGAAGTGGATGCAAAAGTTCCTAAAGTGGAGAGGACTACTAGTAGCACTTTAGTTGCATTATTAGGTGCACCCCAGTACCACCTATTTAGAGTTTGAGGAGCATTGATGGGACAAAAGGTGATAGTTATGATTGATAGTGGGGCAACCAACAACTTATTGACAAGAGTTTGGTTAGATAGAGGGGGCTACCTACAAAATAATTTCAGGGATATGATATCATAGTGGCGGATAGAAATACTATACCATGCATGATGAGGGTTAGAGGATTATATATCTTATTGGGTTCAACAAAATGTTTGATGATTTCTATGTAATTGGTATAGGGGAAACGAATTTGGTGTTAGGATTATAATGGCTTCATTCTCTTAGAGAAATATCCTGAAATTTCAAAATCATGGAGCTGAAGTTACATCTTGATGGTAAGGAGGTTGTACTCTATGTTATGGCCAATAGTGCTCCTATAGAGATATCAGCTAAGAGGATAGAGAGGGCCTTTTGAAATGGAGCAATAGAGTGGGTGGCTTAGTGCTTTGTGAGAGATACTTCCACACCCAAGGGTAAGACATCTTATCCGGTTGAGATACAAACAATTTTAGATAGGCATGGTACATTATTCAGTGACTTACCTCATGGATTGCCTCTTGATAGAGGATTTGAGTACATCATAGAGCTTGAGACAATTTCTAAGCTTTTGAGGGCTACTTTGTATTGTCACTTGAGAGCTTTTAGTGAGGAAATTGAGAAAGCCATTAAGGAGTTGTTGGAGATGCGATTCATATGTCGTAGCTCTAGTCCCTTTGCCTCGTCGGTAGTGCTAGTGAAAAAGAATGGCACTATGCAAATGTGTATAGACTACTGTGCACTAAATAACATTATTAAGAATAAGTACCCAATACATAGGATTGATGAGTTGATTGATGAACTACATGGAGCATTATATTTTTTGAAAATTGACTTTAGGTTTGGGTATCAACAAATCAAGGTAAAAGATGTTCACAAAACAACTTTCAAATGCCACTATGGTGTTATCGTGGAAACTAGCAACGCTCGTTCCATGGATAACCCCCCTACGAAACTTGTCTGATTCCTAGGTTCGTGATGTTCAAGCACACAAAACGAGGCGATTTTCGATCCACCTCAAAATGTGTTCCAAAGTCTCAGATAGTCAATTTGAGCATCCTCTTGCGTTCGCCTCGTGAAGACCTTCGAAACAAGTGCTCGCACGAACTTTCACTCATCATACTTTGTGAAACTAGAAAAAGTGCAAAAGCTCCAAAAAAGAGCGCTCCTGCACTTGTGTAAATTTTTCTAAGTATGAAAAGTGCAAGGGCGCCAAAAATCAGCGCCCTTGCACTTAAGTGATTTTGGACTTTGGTGCAAGGGCGCTGATTTTGTGCGCCATTGCACTTAACTTCATGACTTAGTCAATTTTTGACTAAGGCGCCATTTTTGAGTCCGTTTGCACTTTTCACTGAAAGTGCCACTTTTTATGCCTCAATTAAATGGGCAACTTGAGTTAGTTTTTAACACTTCTAAATCACTTAAAAGTGATTTTGGTTCACTCCATTTCATTCGTGACTTCTTTCTTTCACCTCCAAAATGCCAGACTCTCATTTTCCACGCCTCAACACACTTGTCAAATTTGCAAAGTATCAAGCAAAAGTGTCAAGGTGCTGAAAATCAACGCCTTGACATATTCTGTCAAAATCCCTAACACTTGGTGCAAGGGCGCTGAAAATCATCGCCACTGCACCAAGTCCACTTTTCTTCTAAGTGCAAATCAGCGCCCTTACACTTTTTCTTGCTTTTCATCTAAAACACTTCAAGTCTGTTCCAATTTCGCTTCGAACCACGTTTTATCCGTTTTCACCTCGTTTTCCACACCTCGTCATTTGAAAATCATGCTTGCTCGACATCTTTGCTCGCTTCACACTTCCCAATGCAGCTTTTTCTGCTGACGTCTGTTGAGTCACCATCCTTCTAGTTTCTCTCCAGATTTCATCAAGTGATCTCGAAGGTGACATTTTCTGATCTAGTGAACTATCCCAGATCTACAAAGAAGACGTCATGCTACAAGTTGAGGATGCCAGTTTTTCAAAAGCCTCAATACATGTCATTTGCAATATATGGTTGACACTTGATAATCTCAAGATGCATCTTCACAGGTGCAAGAAAATCCATTCATCCGCCAGAAGGTCGATCACAAGAGTTCACACGCTCGTAGATTACACAATTGGCCCGAATGATGCGTTCATATAGGAGACCAAGAAGAAGTATGAAGACTTCCGTGCCCAGAATAAATAACAATAAAATCTTCTTCTTGTCTCCAGTGTTCGCCAATTTTGATGCTCCCTTAGATGCATCTTGTAAATATTTTACAACATCTTAAATGTCTTTTTGTAAAGTTTAATTACACCGAAAATATGAGATGTAATTCCACGTAGATAAATTACACTTTGACTTAATCAGAGTTAGGGTTTCCTATTTTTACTCAACTGATTTCCTAGATTAGCTCTTCTCTCTTTTCTATAAATAAGAGAGACTTCTATTGTAATCTTTACCTTTTAGTATTTTGCAACGAAGTGCTGCCCTTTTGAAACGAACATTGAAACTTTGTGTTCAAGTTTGTGAAACTGAATTTAATCAATAAAGAAGGAAGTTGCATGCCAGACTTTGTGTTGGAATCAATTCTCTTTGGATTTGAGAAAGATTGCTGGTGATTAGCGAATGGTATTTGAAGGCCTTCAAGTAGTTTATGTGAACTTTGTGTTGCATCTATTATTTGGATTTACTTTTATGTGTGGATATTTTGGTTGAAAGATCTACAAGACTTTGTGCTTGTAATCGTTCATGCGGTTCGAGGAATTGCTGCATCTAAGAAGACTTTGTGCTTCTAATGCGACAAACTATACTTTTGCAGATCCAGCATTGAAGAAGCTATGGAATGACTTTGTGCCTTCATGAACTTCCCCTTTTCCTTTACTTTGTTATTATAAATCACATCTGGTATCTCTATGCTTTGCTTTGACAAGATAGAGGTATTGGCATTACTGATTTTTGTTACGTTTCAGTTATTAGATCTAGGACTTCCAAATTGTGAAGCATTGTAAAACATCTTCTCTGAAAAAAGAGAGAAGCATGAATGTAACACAACCCCCCCATTTCGTAAGTGTAGTGTACATTGTGTAAATACTTTTGTTAGTTTTACCATAGCTTTTGTTAGCAGTAAGAAGGGCGCCTCCCTTTTTTGAGAGGAGAGATTCTATCTCACATAGCTGTGGCTGAAGTCTAGGTTGTGTAATCTATTGAAAAGTTGATTACATAATTTTCACCCAACATATGGACACTCCAAATTCTTGGTTATTCTTTTCGGGTTAACCAATGCTATAGCTACATTCTAGTCTTGTATGAATCATATCTTCAAAGAATAGGAGGTGAGGAAGTTTGTTTTAGTGTTGTATAGCAAGACATTAGAAGAGCACCTACAACATTTGGATACAGTTTTTTAGAATCCTTGAGCAACAAATTCTATTTGCAAAGGAATCGAATTGTGAGTTTGGGATGATTTAAATTTTATACTTGGGACACATTATTAGTGCACAAGGAGTATAGGTGGATCGGGAGAAGATTTAGGCAATTAGAGATTGGCCACCGCCCACTTCTTTGACACAATTGAGAGGTTTCTTGGGGCTTTGTTGTTATTATAGTCAGTTAGTGAAAGGATTTTCACAGCTTGCTGCTTCGCTGATAGAATTGACAAAGAAAGGTGCATTTAGATGGTCTGGAACAACTCGAGCCACATTTGAAAAACTCAAAGAAGTAATGAGTTCTTGCACAGTACTTGCATTCCTAGATTTCTCTATTCTGTTTGTTCTTGAATGTGATGCATCAAGGGAAGGTATAGGGGCTGTTTTAATGCAAAAGGGGCATCTATTTCTTTTGAAAATTGAAAGTGAAAAGATATAGAACACTAATTTTCCATCTACGACAAGGAGATGTTGGCTATCATGCATGCACTAGCCAAATTCCAACAATATTTAGTTTGTGGCAGATTTGGGGTCAAAATGGATCACGTTTGAGTTTTTTTCTCAACCTAGAGGACTTAATTGATAGGCAATAAAAATAGGTGAGTAAGCTTTAAGCCTATGATTTCGATATGGAGTATGTGATTGACAAAAATAATGCAGTAGTTGATGCTTTATCTAGGAAGCCTTATCTATGTTATATATTTGAGCTTATTGCTGATTGTAAAACATTGATAATTGTTGAGTATGCAAAGAATAACTTTACAAATGAAATCCTAGAAAGCAGATCACAAGATGAAAGATATAAGGTAGTGGATAATCATACTCTACAAAGATATGATCTATTTAGTTCTTGAATAAAAAATAAAGAGTAGAGTCTTGAGGGCTGCCCATGATACACCCTTGGCTGGTCATCAAGGGTATTTCAGGACTTATAAGAAGGTTAGGGACAAATTCTTTCGAAGGGGGCTCAAGGGAGAAGTTCTCCAACACATTAGAGAGTGCATCACACGTCCGTAGAATAAAGTGGAGCATATTTTTCAAGCAGGTTTATTGCAGCCCTTCCCCTTGCCTATGTCCAACTAAGTCGAATCGACACACTCGAAGCCTACCTTTATTCCCCGTAGGTTGAAGGGAAGATTTGCAGAAGAATAATATAATAATAATTTATTAAGTTTCCAAAAAGTGCTTAAGTTATAACGTTGGAAAGACATTTAAGTTATTATCATTACATTGGGCCAAAAAACAAATAAAAAATATAAAGTGACAAATGATGAATATTCAAATAAAAGAAATATTAATTACCTAAAAATTAATTAATAATTAAAAAGGGAAAATGGTGAATATTCAAAATGAAATAAAAAGTAAATTTTAATTATTTTTTAGGGTTGGCTGGAAAAAGCATAAAAAATGAAAATATTGGAAAAGGCAATTTTGAAATGTGCTAGCCATTTTTTTCATTTTTTGACACAATGATTTCACCCATTAACGTTAGTGAAAACATAATGCAACTGAAGGGAACCCTTTCCTCTGATCAACCTAGGTCCCAATGCGGGCAAGGTGAGAGCATACTCGAAAGGGGATCGTTAGCACAACTGAAACTGTTGAAAGAGTACTTAAAAGGAAATACAATCAACTCTACCACTTATTCAACGAGAGGACTAAAATGGAAAATACATTACTGAAATTAAAGATGCAACTCGACCACTTATTCAGCGGGAGCATGTTGACGGCTCAATCGATCAGCAATATGATGAAGTGATGCATTACATTAAATAAACAGGCGGCAAGCCATCCTCTTCCACTTATTCAGCGGGTGATGCAAGAATTGAAACCTGAAACTACAGACTGAAATGAGGCCAGTCTCTTCCACAATCGTGGGAATTGGCAAACAGTTAAGAATGCTGACAGTACTACTATTCAGCTTACAATATTATAGAATTGTCTGTCAAGAGAGCAAGACCAAAAGTATTTGGTGTTGCAATAAAATAGAGGGGCTCTCCTATACCTATCTTGACTTCTCAAACTCAAACCTCTACCCAAAACCCCAATTTTAACAATCTGATTTTGACAAACCTGCACTGAAAGTACATAATCAGCAACACAAAAATTCGCTAAAATGCTGCTAACTTACTCAAAACCCATCCAAACAACATGAGGTAAAATGCATAATACTCTAACAAGGATGGCGACCAAGATGGGACACTAAAACTACCTCAAACAACCCTTATTTATTTTGCATGGAAACCAAGACACCTCCATGAAAGTACGGCCCTCAAGGAATGGCGATTTTGCCTTTAAATATTCAATACTTGCTAATAAAATCCAAGAATTAACATGAAGGGTCGCCCCTAGCAAGGAAACAGATAGGAACAATACCTAGAATGATACTATTTTTATTTTGCAAGATATGAATAAAAACTACAATTAGTTGAACATCACCAGCAACTCTGTAAATCTGATAAAATGCAAATAACTCAGCTACAACCTGCTCAAAACACAACTCAAAGACCATGGACAATCCTGTCTTAACTAGTTGCTATCTTTCAAGCAAGAAGCCAAGCCAAGCTAGGGGGTATGCCTTCCCTGAAACACTCAGTCACCATTCTGGCAACATAACTTTGCAATAAACTCAAGATGATGGAATGAAGACCCAACACTCCCTTTTATAAATTTAGCCAAGCATCTCTAGAAGCTTCCAGAAGGTGTGCCCCACTCAAGGAATCAACCTAATTCAAAGTTGACTCATGCCTCTCAACTTGGCGTCTCATTTCCTCAAGCCATTTTCTTAATTTTCAAACATTTTAATATTTCCTCAAATTGCCGTCCCTTTTCCCTCCAAGTCAAACTTTAATAAAAATGGGAAATATTTCACTTAAGCCTCCTGATGAGGCGTCCACCCATAAAGTCCCCCTTTTTAAAACAACTTAAGTCAACTCTTTTTGGCATGGAGATGACATACAGGGAGTTGTTTTATAAGCTGAAGCGTCATGAAGTATCTAATCTTCAGCTTACCACCAAAATCGATGAGGCCATATCCATCCGCCTGATGTATTTACTTAGCGCTTCCAGGAGTAACTAGCACAACAAACACACCTCATGGAGGCCGAAAAAACAAAAGTAGCTGGCAAAGAGATGGAATTGATGGAGAGGAACAGTCAGATTGAGGCCAAAGACAAAGAGATTGAGAGGATCAAGCATCAGCTAACAGAAACTAACAGAGGTTGTGCAAATGGTTAAGGCGACCAAAGAGAGGGAATTGATTGCAGCACATCACCTCAAGTTGTGGATAGAGGAAGTCTATCGGCTTCGCCAACTTAGTGCTCAAACATCCACTTCGACCTCCTCTGTTCCCCTGGCTCTAGGGATGTCTTCTCACCCCTACTCTCAGTAGCTAGTATGTTGTATTGTTGTCTTCCAATCTTGTTTGCCAGTCGTTTAGAAGACGACTTTCTTTTTGGGGAGGCTGATGTAGTCAGCCAAATGCACTAAGTAAATAATATTGTAATCAGCAAAACAAATAATTGTTAGTTGATGTAATCAACAAGTAGTTCCTGACAGTTGGAGTATTAGTTGCTGACGGTTGGCAGTTCTTAGCAAATGTTGACTGTCCTATAAATGCTATGTCTATTTACTTCATCGAGGACCATAGGCTATATCTTGAACATATTGTAAGTACACATGAATGAATGAAATATCTTCTGTTGCTGATATGAACTATCTTATTGATGCTCTATTGTTTACTTTGCATAATTTCTTGTTATAATCATTTCAGTAGTTAGGTAGTAAACAATCTTCAATGCTCAAATCCTCCTTATATAGACATTTTAGGTAATTATGATATTATTTTCTTTATTCCCCTTTTTCATTAGAAACTAAACTTATTTTTTTTAAAGTGTCTAGAAATTCCTTTTAAATAACATTACTTTCGGACCCTAGTATCAACGGTTATAGTTTTTTAATAATAAAAGATAAGTTTCCTTTTATGAATATAACATAAAGTTACTTTTTGGACAATTTAATTTAAATTATTAAATTATTTCACTTGGATCATGCCAATGGCCTATAGACAATAAAATAATAGGCTAAGGGTCTTTTGATTGGCTTTGCCTGAAAAAAGAGACATGGCACTCACATATGAAAATTTGAAGGAAAAATTACAAACAACAATTCTAGCTATCCTTGTCAAATTTCATTTTCTTTTGTTTGAAGGTGTACTTTAAGCCCTGGTGGTTTGTTTTAAGCTTGAATGATTTACCTAGTTGGTAATGCCTCTGTGCCTTTAGAGCATGGACTAGAACAACAAGAAGTTTGAAGTCATGCATAACATAGTTTTTTTTTGTGATCTTTGAGTTTTTTGGACTCATAGGTGATCACATGACCTTGTTGTACCAACACACCCTCTAATCTATCCAAGGATACACCCATACATCAAATGGACCATTTGGATTAGGTATGAACAGGGTAGGAGTAAAAGTAAGAAGCTCCTTTATCTACCCAAACGTCGACTCACATGCGGGAGTCCACTGAAATTTCCTTTTCATTGGAAGGAAATTATAGGATTTGCAGTCCTTCAGTAGTTTTTCACAAACTTTGGTCGTAGCTAGCGAGTCCCATGAAACTCACCTTAGTTATATTGGTAGGAGGTGGCCAATCTAAATAGCTTTGATTTTTGTAGGATCAACAACCACTCCTTGGGAAAATATATTTCCCAGGTAATGCATCTCCTTTTGAAAGAATGAACACTAAGACAGCTTGTCATAGAGCCTTTGTTGCCTTAAACATTGCAAAATTAACATTAAATGCCTATTTTGTTCTTGCTACTTTCTTGAATAAATTAGGATATCATCAATGAAAATACCAAGAAAAGCTTGTCAAGTATGTCTACAAGTATACTATTCATTAAGTTCTTAAATGTTGTGGGTGCATTGGTCAACCCAAATGGCAGAACCATGAGCTCATAGTTCCCACGCCTTGTTTTGAAGTTTGCTTTTTGAATATTCTCATCTTTGATACAGAGTTTGTGGTACTCCAATCTCAAATCAATTTTAGAGAAAATTGTTGCCCCTTTAATTTGGTCAAATAGATCCTCAATCGAAGGCAACAAGTATTTGCTTTTGATTGTAGCTTTTTTTAGCATTTTGTAATCAATGCATATCCTTGGTATGCCATCCTTTTTTTCATAAAAAGGACAGGTACTCCCCAAAGAGACACACTAGGCCTAATCAACTCCCTATCAATTAATTTCGTTGACCCACACCTTTAGTTCTTCCAAATCTATTACATTCATTCTATAAGAAGCTGTAAAAATAGGAGCAACCCTTAGTACTAGCTCAGTAGAGAAGTCAAACTCCCTCTTAGGAGGCATCCGAGGCAACTCTTTAAGAAATACATCCCTAAATTCATGTGGAAGGGATGGTCAAAGCTATTAACTTCTCTTTGACTCTTAAGTTATCAACTTTGACAAAGAATAGCTGGCAACCTTTTCATTCATTCGCTATGATTACTCTTAGCTCTTTCGATCTAGGTTGCCTTGAAGAGGGGTCCACAGCCCTTGGAAATTTAGACAAGGTTTTTTTCTAGGGATCTCAATGTCGAAGAGTTATCTTTGGAATACCACCTTCTCCAAGGTCATTTGGCATGAAGCTTATTTCTTAAATAAGCTCAACACCCAATTTTCATGGTTCCCATGTTTCATAGTGGTTAGAAGTTTTGTACACATCAGTTAGTACCCTCTTTGATTCATATGGAAATAGTTTAGTTCCTCATATAGGGAGTATCTTAGTGTCTAGATATGCCATTTTATCTTGTCTTGATCACAATTTGGGTTAGTAATTTCACCTCTAATTAAACTTTATTTTATCACAACTTTCTTTTTCCTTATACCTTTATTAGGGTTTTCTTTATCATACCTAGAGGCCCTTAGAGTTATAAAAAACTTGGATCTGATACCATATGCAACATTCCCCAAACTACCCCCAACTTTTTTCGTTTCTTTAGAGGGTATAATTTGTAGAACAAAGCACATGCCATGCTTCCCAATTAAATTCCACCCCTAAAGAACTCTAGGGATACTCATATACATCCATAGAAAATAGATTGTCAATCCATTTCCTTGGAGGCCCTTATGTTTATCCATGAATTTACTTAGTACTGATTGTTAGGAAAGGTGACTCAACATGCTCCTAGTGTTCAAAACGTAAAAGAATTCAAATTTCAGACTATACAGCAGCAAAAATTGATTTTTGGGCTATAGAGATAAATTTAGGGCCCAACAATAATTCTAGGTTGTTCAACATCACTTCTAGGGATTCCTGATACGTGGATCTCTTTGAAATCAACAATTTAAAAAACAGGCCCAAACAGCCTTTTGGCTCAAAAGTTATGGCCTCTATTTATGACTAGTTTTTAGCTGTAGGGAGTCTAGGTAAGGCAATTATTATATTTGATATGCATCTCAGATGAACTCCATAATGTTGCATTATATGACAGCCATAATCAGGTAGATAAGTCCACCATACATATGCATGAGGTTATGTTTTTATGCACTTCCCATGGGAATCTAAATGGAGAAGTCTCAAGAGATAAACTCAGATCTGTTGTATGACATTTAGCTTATTCTGTTTTTCCTTCACCATCAAAAGATTTGATTAGCATGATTACTCTTTGAAGTCATTAAGTTGTTATAGTGTGCTCGACCATGTCTTTTATAGTCTGTATTTGTGTGTTCATTAGAACTGTTGCTAAAACTGTATCTCACTATGTAAAGATTTTCATATTATCATTTCTTAAACATCTTTCAGGTTTTGCCTTCTTCTGTGCATAGTTTGGCTCCTGATGCAGCAGAGTTTCTATTACATTGGTTAGGTCAAGATGCTCATGAGTACAAGCAGTGGACTTCTGCAATTTCTCTTGGACTCTTGTCTACTTGTTTGCACATTACTGATTGGAAGAATAGATACGAGATCATTTGCAGCCTTTTAAAGGTAAGGCCGGTTGCATGTGAGAAGTTATATCTTTGATGTGTTGAAAAAAATGAGTCCAACCCAAGTAATTTGAATGTTTTAGCATTTTCCCTTCTTATTTACCACATTAACTCTTTTAATGTCTTAAATATAATATTTACATTTTCTCTTCTACAATTTCCTTTGAACTCGTCTACTTGTTAATAGACTACTGATTGAAAGAATAGGTATGAGACCATTTGCAGCATTTTAAAGGCAAGGCCTGTTGCATGTGAGAAGTGAAATGAGTGCAATCAAAGTCATTTGAATATTTTAGTATTTTTCCTTCTTATTTTACACATTAATTTTTTTAATGTCTTAAATATAATAGTTACATTTGCAAAGAGCACAAATCAGTAGACATTGTAGTAGTTTTATTCCAATGTTTAGTTTTTCCCCAACTGAGATGCTGTAATACTAATGTCATGTCCCCTTTTTGGCCCTCAGTGTGCAAAATGGTTCCTTTATCTATTTTCTAATTTCCCATAGGCTAATGGGTTGGGTTAGAGAAATCATCTTAGTAATAATTGTTCGATGAAACGATTAAATTCTGCTTTTTGTAACTGTCGATCCTCACAAGTAAACAACATCTATTGATTTCCATATGTTTAACTGAGGAAGGAGTAGATATTTATATCAAAGTGGGAGACACGTCCCATGAGCGGATGTGTCTCCTCAAAGTGGAGACATGTCGGCTCAAGGGGCATGTCTCTCCATTTAATTTAATACTTGTTTCAAATGCAAGATCAAAGTACTTTATCTGACCGATGCTATTTATTATCAACACTCCTCCTTAGCGAGGAGGATATGTTGGAATAATGGATGCACGGGTGTCCTTGATGAAGCTGCAGACTTCAATGGAGGACCTTTGCCAGGAAGAAATATTCAACCACATAGAAAGTATGATAATGGCATTCAAAATAGAGATTCTATTATGATGATCTAGATTAATTACAAAGAGTACATATGCTTGATTATATAGGCAAGTGCTAAACCTAGAATGAAAAGGATGTTGCCAAGTGTTCAAATCACACTTCATGTGACAACAAGAAACCCTAACCAACTACCTAGGGAATGATAACAAGATGGAGATAAGTTCTAGAAAAGACAACTCATCTTCTAGAAGGGAATCTTATCTCAACAACTTTATTAAATGATTAAAAAGCAACCTAGGACTAATATGATTTATCAATACCTAAGTTAACTTATGCTAGTGTAATAAATAATTAATTACACTAACACCCCCCATAAGTGAAACTTAGGGAGGAAAAGAAAATGCAATGATTATGCATGATGATGATGGGTCTCGGCTGATGGCCATATTAGGTACCCATGTACATAGGATGAAAATGCAACTAATCTCCCACAAATGGAGGAAAGGGAAAAATCCAGTGGGAAGAAAACCCCTCTCCAAAAAAGGAGATGAAATGTAGAAAGGTGATGATTGGAGGACTCAACATCATCCCCCCAAGGACAACAATCACCACATGGATACAATATAATGAAAATCCCCCCCATAGGGAGGAAATAGAGAGACTATATAGCTTCCCCAAAATATGTGATCACCTGCAAGAAAGGTAAGTGTGTGTAGACAAAACATGATCCAATGTCGACAAACAACTTGTCTCCCTTTCGGAAGAAACAAAACCAGGTGCAAGTGCAGAGATGCTTCCCATTCCAGATAGGAATTGAAGGAAGGAAGGATGTATATGAATGCTGATGATGTCTCTAAAAGCTGCTCATGTGTCTCCTTGCCTGATGAAGATGAAGATGCCACAACCCACTCAGGTACATGCCCAATCAATGTAGAAGGTGACAAATCAGGATGATGCAGAAACAGATGTTGAACAAGATCCAAAGACTGTGATGGTTTGACAACAGGAGTGCAATGATTGTCATCAAATAGGAGAGATATCCCCTCAAATATGTCCTCCAAATCTGAAATGTGAGACTCCACAAACAAGGATGCAATGTTTGATAGATAGGAATCCCAATCAGGAAGACAAAGTGATACTGATTGTAATGAATCACTGGACGTGCTCAATGAATCACTACCATGAGAATGTTCCCGTTGAATAGGAATGATAGGAGCCTCAATCAATGACTTTGCACATGAAATCACTGAAGGTGAAGGTACATCAACTGTCTCTGATGGAGAAGCAGGAGCATCGGAAGAACCCTCTTCATCCTCATCCTCATCTGAAGATTCATAGTATTCCAAATATTCAAACTCCCGCATAGTATCTGCATCATAGGGTATCTTGTCGGAAAGATGAAGAGGCACAAGACAATCTGAAATAGGATCATCTGGGAATGGCTGAATGTCATGATCTCCATGTATCTCCCAAATTTTAGTCCAAAGAGTATGAGGGCAATCACAATGATCAACACTTTTCAGGGTGGAAACATCAATATGCATTGCAATGACTCCTAAGACATGATCCCTTTTGCAATTCCAAGCAAATTTCTTACTGTTAGTACCAGGATGGGGAACAAGATTATACAAATTTGGCAACAAATGAAGCCATCGAAGATGTGTGATGATACCATTTCTCCATTGTGCGTAGTTTCCCCATTTCAACATGATCAAAGCAGGATGAAATGAAAACCCCATAATGAACTATGAATGATCTCCAAGATTACAAAGACAATATCCTTCAAAATAAAATAGAAACTCCCAAATAGCTGATATGCAACTGAAGTGATGCCACCCAAAAACAAAACCTTTTCCCAAGCTTCAGGATATCCAAGTTATTGAACAAATGCACCAAATTGAACAAAACCAATGCAAGAGTACCAAGAGCTAAAACTGATAAAAGTGACTGGACTGATGAAAAGAGCTCTGAATTACCTTTCTGATGCCGCTGGAATCACTGAATTTCGATCAACGGTTGCAAAGATATGAGTCTTTATGTCCAAATTAGGGTTTTAACTTCAGTTGAATGTAGATTTTTCTGACAAAAGAATTCTGCAAAAATGATTGCACCACTGGAAAGTAGGCTGAATCCTCTTTCCGACGATATCTCATTTGTCGAATTTCGACACCGTGGCGTGAAGATATGGCGGTTTGAAAAAATCTGCCCTATTAGGGCCTGACAGTCTAAATAGGTGCAAAAAATAAGCACCCGCGGGCAAAAGAAACGGAGCCCTTGGTCGTTGATAGGACCACGGGCTAAGTCCTGCAAAAAAAGAACCGTCATCGGGCGGAGCGGCAGCGAAGCGGCGTGGGCGGTGTTGGGGCGACGCCGCTAGCAAGTGGTGTCACCGGTTGTGGATAACGCCCGACGGTGAAGGGCCGACCGGAGGATGCTCGGCGGTCACGGATAGGATTGCGGCAGGCGACGAGGGCACGGCGGTCGGCGGGAACTCTGGTGACAGGCGACCGGATGTGACAGGGCCGACCAAAGTCTGCAGATCGGTGGGTGTCTGCAGACCGACGAAAAAAATATATATTATTTTGAATATTGCAAAGATTTTGCAATTCAAAAAATTTAAAAGCAAATGCCGATAAAAGATTTAAACCTGCAAATTTTAATCAAATGTCGACCAAACCAAAAAACTATAGCCCATGGAAAAATAATTATTCCGACTGTATAATAAAATACCAGGTCGCCCGCAGAACGAGATTTTTGCCAAAACTATATAAAAATGAGCCTGTTTTTTTAAATAAAAAATGCCGAATGACTTAAAAAAAATTTGCCATGATGGAGGACTGAAAGGGAGGATATTTTTTCCTGCGAATGTATACGGATAGTACAAAATGCAAAAACCCTAGATATACCTCAAATGGCTGAATATGTCCAAATCGAAGCCAAACTTTCTTGATCCTGGGATGAACCTTCACTGGAATAGCTCTAATACCATGTTGGAATAATGGATGCATAAGTGTCCTTGATGAAGCTGCAGACTTCAATGGAGGACCTTTGCCAGGAAGAAATATTGAACCACACAGAAAGTATGATAATGGCATTCAAAATAGAGATTTTATAATGATGATCTAGATTAATTACAAAGAGTACATATGCCTGATTATATAGGCAAGTGCTAAACCTAGAATGAAAAGGATGTTGCCAAGTGTTCAAATCACACTTCATGTGACAACAAGAAACCCTAACCAACTACCTAGGGAATGATAACAAGATGGAGATAAGTTCTAGAGAAAACAACTCATCTTCTAGAAGGGAATCTTATCTCAACAACTTTATTAAATGATTAAAAAGCAACCTAGGACTAATATGATTAATGAATACCTAAGTTAACTTATGCTAGTGTAATAAATAATTAATTACACTAACAGGATAAACTTCAAACAAGTATAAAGTGATGTCACCTAACTTGTGATGTCAGAAGATATGGTATGCTTCTCAAGGTGTCAAGTCACATGACATTCTTCATAACACATCTTTATTATGCAATACTCCCTCTTAGCTAGGGAAGATAACTTCCATCAAGTAAACGTGATATCAGAAGATATGGTATGCTTCTAAAAGTGTCAAGTCACATGACATTCTCCATAACACATCTTCATTATTCAACACTCCCTCTTTAACTAGGGAGGATAACTTCCATCAAGAAAAGTGATATCACCTAACTTGTGATATCAGAAGATATGGTATGCTTCTGAAAGTGTCAAGTCATATGACATTCTCCATAACACATCTTCATTATGGTATGTGCACTAACATCAAGTCACATGATGTCTACCATAATTCATGGCATATCCACGAATATAATTATCCACCTTGATTATCTCTTAAGGATCACAATGATCTTCAGATGACATCAAGTCCCATGATATCCATCAAAGTGTCCAAGAGATACTATCATGACATGTCCACAGATATCAAGTCACGTGATATCTATCATGATAGTTCAACATTGTAGAGTCGTCACTTTACAATGTTACATACACGTGTTCATTATTAGAAAGATCGTCACCTCTCAATAATGTACACAGGGGGAGTAGGCCCATAAGGTCATGGAGTCACACACATGACAAAAGAGTTTACACATTAAACATCTTTATATATTAGTACAACTTATAAACAATTTTGAATTTCAAACATAATATCAAATTACATACCAAGTTTTCTTCCCGAAGAGTTCAACCTTAACTCTAGAGAGAAGTTGTTGAGTATGTCCGCTATTTAAACATTTGAACTAATATACTCCAACTGGATCACTTTCCTTTCCACCATATCTTTTACATAATGATAGGGGATCTCAATGTGCTTAGATCAAGGAGTCCCACAAGCAATTTATGAAGCCAAACTACTTCTCTTGCCCCCATAGAGGCTGCATTGTAATCAGCTTCTGTCGAGCTTTGTGCTACAAAAGACTGTTTTCTGCAGATCCAAGAGACCATAGCCCAATCTGAATCAAAGTATCCAGGTTGATCTAGTTGGTCATTTCTGTAAAGAAGATTGTCTCCAAGAGTGCCTTTGAAGATATCTCAATATATGTTTTACAGCCATAAAGTGAATTTCCTTTGGCTCACACCTGAACTGGTTTAGAGCATTCACTAGGAGCTTCGATTTGCAGCAGGAGTGCTCTATCAACTTAGCTATTGGCCCCTTGTGGCCAGCCCATCATTAGTCCAGGTGTGGCTTATTTCCAACACCCCCCTTTAAGCCACACTATGGGTGCTAGGGGCTCTTCTGAAGTTAGATCCTGGGACCCGTCGTCATGGAGTCTCTCAATATGACGTCTCATCTTAGTCTCAAAGATGAACAAGGGCTTTCACCTCATATCTCTCTATCTCAGAGAATTATGCATTACAACAAGTGAAGATGTGACTCCCTTTGAAGCTCTAATTACATGCATCAGCCTCCTAACCTTCTCGTCCAAAAACGTCTGTAATACTTGCTTTAGAGAAATGGTTTCCAATGCACACCTCTGTAGAGATTTAGGGCTGTCCTCTTCAACCTCATCCTAGAACACTCTATACGGAACAAGTTTGCAGAGCTACCGATGTTGAATCCAGGTTGGCTAACTTGAGCAATTCTTATCTCAACTGCTAAAGAGGATCTTAGCATCAGGCCTTGCATCTTCTTCTCCGTGAGTCACAAAACTCCCTCTTGATCCCTGCCTTAGAGATTGCAAAGAAGACTTCTGGAAGTGAACTCCCTCTAGCCACCAACTCAATCCCATGGCTGCAAGTTGTGACTTCATGTTTGATCATTTCTTTGGTCGGCATGACTTCCTTACAAGATGCCTCAAGATTTTCATCACTAAGCAATCTCTCATCACCTTCTTGTTCCTAGATTTGTCCTGGAAGCATTTTAGAGAGAGATTACTAACAGTTTATAACTATCCAAAGAAATATCAAGGCTAGAATCATACAAGGTTTACTATCTCATTCTATAGTATGAATGCATAAGAATTTATGAACAATATTAAAACATGAATAAATAAATCAATTTATAAGAGAAATATATCAAAAGATCGGAATGAAGGGATAAGGAAGCTTATCTTTAATAAATTCTGATATAACTCTTTCTTCCATCTTTTACTCCTCTCGAGAGTGCTAAACTTAGCACAACAAAAGACAATCTGAACAACTACAGAATTCTTGAATGCATTATGCAATTTAGCATAAAAAACCTACCCTCTCCAAGAGTCAAGGCTCTATCACAGTTCATGCATTAGAGAATGATATCGATGTGACCAACTTATCACCATCAAAATTTCAGTTCTCTTTTTATTTCAGAGTCACACTCAGAAATCTTCACAACTAGCATGAAAAAATGACTTACAAATAATAATTTGAATTTTCAAGGGATCTTATGTCAGTGAACACATTTCAAGAGAAAACACGATCTCTCTTTACTAATCACACATGATCCAAATAAATGATATAACAAAAATTCAGCCTAAAAAGGTGATCTCAAACAAAACAAAGAATACTATCCTTTTAAATATTATGATGGATGCAATTACTGGACACAGTATTATACGTTGCTCTTGCGCTCAGATCAGTCCACAAACTTCACGGCTTGAACACAGGGCCCTGTCAAGGTTAAATTTGAACATGGTCTTTGACCGTTCAAATTTACAATGCACTCCATTTTCAGCTGCAATCCACCAAATTATGAAACAGATGCAACACGCTTACTAGCAACACCCAGAGAGTTAGAGATGAATAAGATCATCACTCATAAACTTTATTAGATCTGTACAACTCAGCAGACTGAGTTTCACATAGAAATATAAACAACAAAAACAAATACTTATCTTGATGAAGTCAGACTCTTCTTTTTAGGTCTGCACTTTTCCTGATATAGGACTTCTCAATTTGCTCCACCCTTAGCAGTGGCGTCGCCTCTGATTAATTCCAAGCAAGATCGTAGTTATTGTTAGCTGATCGACATCACATGTTCGATGCCCCTGACCTTAGTCCAAGTAGATGCATTCAGCCATGATCCTAATTACTTCTTACTGATGCACAGAAGACAAGTTACAGATCATTCATGACTGTAGTCTTCAATAAGGCCAAAGTCAGAGGCTCGGCCAAGGCTTTACACGAAGATCTCTGCCCAGATGGTAGAAAGCTAGTAATGTTGCAAGAACTTATCAAACACCTTCAAGTCAATGATTGACAATAGTGCATTATGATAAACTTGGCATAAGTTGCAATTTTTAGAAGTGTTCACACCTCCTTCTGACTTCAACGACACTCCAATAATGCGGCAGACCCAAGTCCCTAACTCCCTGGTGGCAACTTCTCCACAGTAGCACTAACTCCTTTCCCGATGGCATACATTAAAGGGCGGAATCATTATAATTGTTTGTCTTATTCCAAATGAGTATGTGCACTCAGCAATTACAACAGCCCAATGCCTTTGTTAATCCCATTCTTCCGTGAATATGATATTCATCTCAGAACACCGTAACTTCACGCAGATAGCAAATATCTGTTTCCATTCATAAATGAAATGCCAATTCTCAATGTCGATGAGTATTCACAGATTCCGTCGATCTCCTCAACTCCTTGCTCCAGTACACATGACATAGACGACACCAACCAATGCTCCCCGAGAGATATATGGGAGTATACAAAGAAACAGTCCCAGCAAGTAATACGAGCATTCAAATGTTTGGTAGCAACGAAACCACATCAAGCCAAATGGAGACCATGCTATAAGTAATTGAACCCATGAATTCTGAAATTATACAGAGCAAGCATTCATCGCTTCCTTAAGAGAACCCATTCCTCAAACTCCAATCGCAGATAGAGTCTCCAGAAATAATCAAACTGTTGTATATGTAGAAGCGGCAAAGACAATCATTTACGGGATGGAAAACTTGATGAAATTGGCCCGATATATATATAGACACCAGCAATGACAATCTGAGAAAAGCCGCTTTGATTAATGAATGAACCAGTCGCATCTACAGAAGGATAACATACAATATCCCGACTCCCTTCTGCCTATGAAAACAACCCGACATTCATAGCAATCTATCATTTCTAGAAAATAAGAAATTCAACGAACTATGCCTTGACTGGGGTTCCGTCCAAGCCAGGCTTAGGATCTGAGAGTTTTTGTTCTCAGTTTGCAATTAAGCTTGGACTTATTGTAATTTTTGCAACTTTATTTATTATTTCTATGCCACCTAAATGGGGCACAATAAAGCCTTTGTAACTCAGTGTTATTTTAATTATTTTTGGCCAGAGTTATTAAAGTAAATTTAAAGTTAGATTTTTTGGAGGGAAAAGGTAAATAATTTAATTTTAATTCCCTGGGAGTTTTTTAAAGGGGATAGAGGGCTCATTCACAACTCTCCATCAATATATTTATAAAACCCTTGTTTCTGAAATAGAGCCTTTGTGTTCATTTCTTGCCCTAGGACAAAAACCCTATTGGCAAATTGTAATGTCCCCATTTTAGCCATACGCTCTTCTGTGACTAATAGCCTATCTCTGGAAATTCGTAGGCTGATCAAAGGTGAAAATTAGGGTTTCCTATTTTGTAGGAGGTTTCTGATGCATTTTTGAAGGCTTGTATGTGAGTTTTTTTGATGCATGTCTAGAGGAGCTTTCTGGGTTTTTGGAGAGCTTCAGAATGGTGTAACATGCACCTCCATCTAACAACCTTTCTTGACACTTACTAGTTTTAGTAAGTCACAGCAGTTGGTTGTTTCAGAGGTTTGTTCGTTGGAGTTTCGAGATTTGGTTTGCGGATTCTATCTGGGTTTTCAGAGAGTTTCACAATGATATGACATACAAAGGCATTGGGCAACTTTTCAGAATTTACTATTTTTAGCAATCTTGATTGGCAACAGCCCAGTGTGTTTTCCACTTCGAGTAAAGCAGTTGAGTATTTGTGGTTTTTGGCTTTTGAGGTGCATTTTGAAGGATTTAATTATTTAAGTCATTAAATATTCTATTTTCATGTTGGCCCCCTTGGCCTAGTGCTAATGACTTAGTGTTGTGTTTAAAAGTGGCTCTTGAGGGTGGATGCCTCATTAAGAGGCATTTTAATATTTATAAGGTTAAATATTCTCCCTTGGAGTTTGGACGCCAAAATGGAAGAGGAATAAGTATTTTCAAAAATTAAAATATTTCAAAATGGCCTGGGCGTCCCTTTTGGAGGGAAAGGTGGAATTCGAAGAGTCACCTCAAAGTTCTTTAAAAGCAGGCCTTTGCTCATTCATTGATCATCCATTGTTTACCTTATTGAATTGCTGCCAAATTGTTTTCAGGCTAATGGTTTCAAGGAATGCTTACCTCCTAGCAAGAATTCAATTTCATGTTTGAAAGATAACACCTAGTTGGTATTGTGGCTACTTCTCATTCAGACTAGCAGATTGAGCATCAAGTTGAAGAATTTTGGTGATATTCTCAATTTTGTACTTGCTGGTTATTATATGGCTGAAGTAGATTTTCATTTGCAGATCTTAGTGTGATTTTATTTTCATTGTGGGTGTTTGCTCATACCTTTCCTAGGCCTAAGGCGTCCCTCTTGCTGCAATATCAGAATTTATTTCGAGGTTTATGATTTTTTCTTGAAGTTCGCCCCTCTTGGGAGGTCGTGCCATGTCTAGGGGTGTCTTGGAGTTTGTGCATTAATAATTTTCAATCATTTGATGTTGTTTTAGAGTTGGTGTTTGCACGCCATCCTCCATAGGTGCTCTTGCAATTTATTTCAGGTCTTTTGGAGGAGTTTTGAGAGAATTGTGAGCATTTCAGTGTGTCTATGTTTTCTGGTTAAGAGATTTCAGTTTGCTGGTTTTCATATCAGATTGATATTAGTTCAGTTTTTGGTTTGTAATTCTGTAATTGAGAAGATTAGAAGTGGGAGAAATTATCTTTCAACATTATGCATTTGATTATACAACAATAACACTTTGTAATTTGCAGATAATTTGCATTGTAAGGCTAGAAATAGTAGTACTGCTTCAATCATTTATATTTTTGCATTTACTTTGTTATTGTGATGCAAATATTGTAACCCCAATGTGGAGGAATAAACAATTGTATCTCTCATATTTCACCCACTGAATAAGTGGAGAATTCCCACTGCTTAGTGGATGCCTGTTGTTAGTAGATGAATTGTTCTTCATTGTAATTATTTTCCCCCCACTGAACAAGTGGTAGTGTGGAATTCTCATGGACGGATCACCGCCTACTCTTACATTTCCAGCATTGTATTTCAATACAGTTTATTGCTAATGATCCCGTCACCATATGCTATCACCTCACCTTCAATAGGACCTTGGTGAACATTTTTGGTGAAGGTTTTTTTCAAGTTGATTATCTTTTGAGAGCTAACGCTAATCATTGGCGCTTGTGTTGGATTTGTGGTGAAAAATTGGGAAAAAACTTAGGGGCACATTCCACAAATGGAGTTGAGGATAAAAACCCTCCATTCCGAAGGAGTACTTGCATCTGGGGATTGCCATTGAGCCTTGATTGAAACTTTTGTTTCTCATTGTAAATTGGATGGCTTGTTACTAGTCTTTGAAAGTGATTATTATTACTCTCACATCTTATTTCCATATGCTTTTACCTTGCATATAGTGGAATTATGGTGATTAGATAGAATGTGGAATTATGTTGATTTTAAAATTTGGTATTTTTTGGGTAATGGTCTTGCTAGGGAAATTATATAATATAAAGGAATTCCGTTTTGTTTCGTTTCATTAAAGGTCTTTTGCAATGAAATAAAATCTGTATTGATAAAAACTTCAAAATTGTGTCATGAATATATGTTCAAGCTAGTTAGATTGTGACACATTTAGAAAACGAAGTTGTTTTACTATAAAACATCAAGTAGTGAAGAAATGCATTTCCAATATGGTAGAAATGCTTGGAAGTATCACTAAGGCATGAATTGCACATATTTATTAAGCTCCCAACCATAAGTAAAGGCAATGACTAAACATGCCTATATTTGGCTATCAATATACACAACAAGGCCATTCTAAACTTGAATATGTACACAATACATAAAAAGATGATGTTGATTCATGTCCTATTTCCAATCAATCTAAGTCTATACATATTAGGTGTGTATTTGTGTCTTCCCTATTTCAGTTTTTTGTGTGTTTTCCCTTCTTGAGTATGCTTTTCCTTCCAACTCCTCTCTTTCCTTCTTCCTATTAGACTTTTTTATTTTCCCTTATTGGCATGCATGTTGCTCGACCCCTGACGCCTTGATCTATAGTTTGAGTCTCATGATATTTCTGACACTTGATCCGCAATATTTATTCCTATGTTTCCATTCCCTTCCTAATTTCCTAGCATGTGTTGTGTTGTTTCTAGTTGTCTATTTTTGGCACCATCATTGTCAAAATGAAATCTTTCCCACCCATGATCACAATTCAAATTAGAAGTTGTAGGTGGACATGGTTTTCAACCTGTTCTATTTGTGGAGGGTATAAAAAAGAAAATATTTTCATCAAGGATGAACATCTACACTTAACCAAATTCCTTTAAAAATCCATTTTGAGCACTTGTTTTTGAGCCTGTGGATGAGGACGAAAACCCACATATCTATCATAGATCAGAGGATGAAAACACACAAATCTATTAGAGATTAGAGGACAAAATCTATTTGATTTCAAAGGTCAAAGGATGGCCCCCCTTTGGTTGGAGGATGATCTAAGCCAAAGGTAACATTAGAGCTTCATCGTTTGCAAATTCAACCACATTTGTTGTTTGTTGTGGGTATGCTCATGGTAGTTTATTGTTATTAGATTTGATAACGATACAATCAAGGTTGCAGGGAGACACGTCTCCGACCTTGTGGGATGCATCTCAAGGATTGGGACGCGTTTCCCATATTGGAAACAGGTACGAAGACGTCTTGAAATCCAAGAAATGGTTTGCCTTCAATTCCTTACATCTCCTATAAAAAACTCTAAATGCCATGTTTCAAGCACATAATACAAAAAACAAAATAACCCTAAAGTGTAGCACATGATATCATTTTCATCCCTCTTTGTCTTTCATGCGAGCTTGTTTCCAACCATTTGTGTTACGCAATCTTATTTTTCCCCTGCCAGCTACATTTTTGCACATGACCAAGAATATCTTATAGTTTTTTCTAGCATATTTGTGCTTTCGCCTTTTTTTCACTTTTATCTTCATTCTTGTAGGTAGGCTAGCCACTACATAAACTCTTCTTTCTTATTAACATACTCTTATCGTTCTAATTTACATTGGAATGAGAAGACACTAGAATTGCCTTTTAATAATTGGGCAACTCCCGCATGAACTGCTCATTCTAAAAGACATTTGTGACAATTACTTCTGCCGTAAAAAGGTATAAACCAATGGCACAACCCCACATGATTGCTAGGCTTGTGGGAGTGGGTATATAGCAGTAATTAAAATGGTTATCAACTTATCCTAAACTCCTTTCACATTTCACTTGATATTGATTTATCCTATCAATATTACGACTCTCCTGAAAAGAAAACCTTTAAAGAGAAATTTATAAAAATAGCATTTAACTTTATATCACTTTTGGAGAGTAACATCAATATTTAATATTTATTGACGATGTTTAAAAAAAACTTAAAATTAATATATATTCAAAAATAAATATAATTATAAATTAATTCATTCGTAAACTTTATCAGTACTCTTGTTTTGAAAGTTCAATTTCATGATATTTTCAATTTTAATGTTAGCAAATCAATAAATTACATTTAAGAAAATGGAGTCTCCAAGTACCCATGTTTCCTATTTTTCAAAAACAAATGTATCGATGGTGGTACCAGTCTTCAGTACTAGTACTAGTACTAGTACCGGTACTAATTTGTTGGCAACCTTGGATACAACTATTTTGGATGCATTTTCAGATTCAATGTAATAAGGAAGAAATCGGGAGTTACATTTGTCATTTGTTGTGTTACATGTGATGTAAATAGAGATTAAACATGAGTTTGATGAGATTTGAGTTAAATATGTGTGACTTGTCAGCAAAACAAGTCAGAGCATAACAAGTTTATTACAACCATTGCCTATCCCTGAGCAGATGTGGGAAAGTGTGTCCATGGATTTATTACAGGTCTTTCGAAGGTGTAGGGTAGAGACCATATTTATGTGGTGGTTGATCAGTTGACTAAATATGCACATTTCTTTGCTAATTCATCTGAGTACAGGGCACGATAGGTTGCAAAGTTGTTTTTCAAGGAGGTGTTTAGACTCCACGAATTGCTGAAGAACATTGTCTATGATCGAGATAGCAGGTTTCTTAATGATCGGGATTCAAGTTCGTTAGCATAGAGTTAACCTCGAGCACCAATTACCACCCCCAAAGTGTTGGTCAGACAAAGATAGTCAACAAATGGGTGGAAGTTACTTGCATAATTATGTTGCAGGGTAGCAAAAGGCTTGGATTAGATGGTTGCATTTAGGTGAGCGTTGTTATAATACCATCTATCATATATCAATTGGGATGACTCCTTTCAAAGCTTTATACAGTTATGACACCACATCCTTTGTAGATCTGGCATTTGGTGACAACGAAACCCCTAAAGCTAAGGATTCGATTCAAGAGAGTTAAGACATCCTTAAGTTACTTAAGGATAATCTTCAAAGTGCCCAAAATCATCAGAAGATTATGTAGATAGGCATAGAGTTGAGAGGAGTTTTGAGGTGGGTGATTTAGTTTTCTTGTGCCTTTAGCCTTACAGGCAGTCTTCCTTGAAGAAGGGTGGTGCAAAGAAGTTGAAGCCTTGCTCCTATGGCCTTACAGGATTGCATGGAGGGTTGGTGGAGTAGCGTATGAATTGGAGTTGCCAAAGAACAGTAGAATCCATAATGTGTTTCATGTTTCTTGCCTTAACAAGGAACTTGGGCAGCACATCATCTCTTCACCTGAGCTTCCACCCTTGGATGATGAGGCCAAATTCCTATTAGTCCCTGATGCTATTCTGGATACTAGAGAGAGGAGGTTGAGGAGCAGAGTAATTAAGGAGTACCTTGTCAGATGGAGAGACTTGCCTATTGAGGAAGTGTTTGTTTAACCTATACTATTCCCGTAGGCTAATTTAGAATTTAAGGGAATGAATTAAATTAATTATTTGAAGTTGTCCAATAAAGTGATATTTTACGAATAACTTTATTTTAATTAATTCAATAAGGTGACTTAATTGAAAAATGTTGATTGAGGTAGCTTCGGTCAGATATAAATGATGATTGCATTATGCATTATCATCATTTATAAATGATTGAAATCTACTATATTATCTACAAGTAAGATATTCGGAATTATAATCTTGAGTAAATTTGAAATCCAATTTTGATCGAACTTAACTAATAGTTGTTTAATACATGCGAATGTTTGGAGATAAGACACCGAAAATTATCGGTTGGGGAAGTTCGCGCGCTCAAGGGACACGTCCTCTCATGAGACGCATCTCTCCTTGAGGCGTGTCTCCCTCACATATATAAAAGATAATTCGATCTTCTATTGCAATCATCGAAATACATAAATGTTCTGCAATCAGAAGATTTGAAATACAAACATTAAATCTAACTTAGAATACATGCACAGAAATTAAGACATAGGATTTGCATAGATTCTCCTCTTAGGATACAATTTGATAAGATTTGATTACATTTACATGGTATCAGAGCCAAGTTGAGTGAATCAAAATCAAATCTCGATATCAGATTACTTAGAAAAATCGTATCTTTAAGAAATCGAATTCACATCACATTCTTCATAATGTCAAGTGTGATCAGATTTGAAGATCGTCTTGAAGGAGCAAACAAGTTCACATCATGGAAATTTAGAATCATGATGATTCTCAAAGAAAATAAGTTAGACTCATTTGTGAAAGAAAACAAGAGAGAACCAGAGGATGATCCAGAGAAAACTCAATGGATTCAGAACAATGAAAAAGCCATGAAAATTTTAGTAGATGCAATTAGGGACCATATAGTACCCATTCTAGCAAAACATGAAACTGCATATCTAATGTTCAAATCCCTTGAGAGCGCCTTTGAAATAAACAACACCAGTAGGACTCTTGCATTAAAAAGGCAACTCAACAATGTTCAAATAAACAAAGGAGAATCTATTAATGCATACTTCATGAGGATCACTGAACTAAGGGATCAATTATCAACAATTGGATATCAAATTGATAGCAAAGAGTTAACACTAATAGCGCTAGGAGGCCTACCAAACTCATGGGAGTCATTTGTTCAAGGAATAAGTGCGAGATCTAAACTCCCCAAATTTGATAGGTTGAGAACAAACTGCTTGCAAGACGAAACAAGACTCTCAACAAAAGAAAACAAAAACAAAAACCCATAGATGAGGACATTCATGTGCTCAACACAACATCTAATAAAAGGGGTAAGAAGAACTCTTACGGAAAATGATCATTTAAGAGAAAGAGAAATTCCTATGGAAAAGGATCATTCAAGAAGAGGAAAGACATCTCTCAAGTACAATGTTTCAGATGTGATCAATATGGGCACTATGCAATGAAGTGCCCTAATAGAACAAAACAACAAGCATCTTTTGCTAAAGTAGGAAAATCAAATACCGACTATGACTCTAAGAAATTTGTATTCTATTCAACATTATCAAGTCAAGTATCTAACAATATCAACAACTGGGTAATTGCTAGTGGTTCATCAAGGCACATCACTAGGTTCAGAGAACACCTAGACACTATGACTGAAGAAACTGATGAAGAAGTAACTATTGGGGATGATTCTGCACATCCTGTAAGAGGGGTGGGAACTTGCTCCATCAAATTGAAATCTGGTCTCTCCCTACAACTCACTGGAGTCCTATTTGTGCTAGGAATAAAGAGGAATCTAATATCCATCTCTGCTCTTGAAGTCAATGGATATAGGGTTATCTTTATGGACGGGAAAGTTCTGGCATGGCCTAAAAACTCCACTATAAAGAAAGCTCAAACCATAGGTTTAAGACAAGGGTATCTTTACAAACTATGCACAGACATCAAACAAGCCCTTACCCTTGAAACTCTTGATTCAAATGAAATTTGGCATCGAAGATTAGGACACCTTCATTTTTGTGCCCTACCATCTGTGGAAAAACTAGTAACAAGGTTGCCTAAGTTAAAACCAACTCATGAAGGAGCTTGTAAAGGGTGTGCCCTAGGAAAGAATACAAAGGGATCCTTTCACAATAGCTTGAGTAAAACCAAATATGTGCTAGAACTGGTCCACTCTGATTTATGTGGACCCATGTCAGTACCCTCCATGACAGGCTTCCTATACTGTGTTATATTTATAGATGACTTCTCTAGGAAGACTTGGATTTATTTTCTTAACTATAAAGAGTCAATAGAAATCCTTAAAAGGTTTAAGGAGTTCAAAGCTCTTACTGAAAACTTCTCTGGGAAGAAAATCAAAATTCTAAGGACAGGTAATGGGAAATAATACACCTCTGAAATTTTTAAGGAATTCTGCATGAATGCTGGGATTAAGAGGGAGTTTATAGTAGCCTACAACCCTCAACAAAATGGTGTTGCTGAAAGAAAAAATAGAACCATTGTAGAAGCTACAAAACCAATGTTACTTGACCAGAACATAGAAACCTCATTTTGGGCAGAAGCCTCTAGAACTATTGTCTACATCTAAAATAGATGTCGACGTTCTCATCTAGATAACAAAACTCTTGAAGAAGCTTTTATTGGTATAAAACCTGACATTAGTCACTTAAGGATTTTTGGTTGCCCAGTCTATATTCATGTGCCTAAAGAAAAGAGATTCAAACTAGAACCTTTCGGAAAGAAAGGGGTATTTGTGGGATATAGTGAAACCTCTAAAGCCTACAGGATATTCATACCTGGGCATAAACAAATTGAATTGAGCAGAGATGTCATC
Organism: Sequoiadendron giganteum; assembly: GCA_007115665.2. Lineage (NCBI taxonomy): Eukaryota > Viridiplantae > Streptophyta > Pinopsida > Cupressales > Cupressaceae > Sequoiadendron > Sequoiadendron giganteum. The sequence goes on along the minus strand of CM021106.1, from coordinate 245,885,068 downwards.
TTTGAAGAAGACATTGCATTCAAAAGGGCAAGGAGTTCAAGTGATAGAAATTCATAATTCCCCTAGAGTCTTAGAAGTGGAACCTACTTCTGAGATTCAGAGGGAGTATCCTGAGGAAATAACAAGTGAATTTCAATCTGCTTTAGAAGAGAATCCAAATGACAACGGCAAGAAGAGGCCACTTTGGGCTAGGAAGATGATCAAAGAAGTTGAGAATCGTGCAGCACCCAAAGGAACCTTTAGGGAAAGTAAGAGACCCAAAAGGTTCTCAAGCTATGTTGCTCTAATGAATGAAATCATAAATTCAGAACCCTCCAGTGTTACAGAAGCTTTCAAACATCAAGTATGGAAGGATGCAATGACAAAAGAGTATCGGTCCATTTAAAAATATGATGTATGGGATATAGTGCCTAGACCAAAAGAGAAATATGTTGTCTCTTCTAAATGGCTCTTCAAAATCAAACATGTTGTTGATGGCAGTATAGAAAAATATAAGGCACGTTTTGTGGCCAGAGGTTTTTCACAAAAGGAAGGCATTGATTATAAAGAAACATTTGCACTTGTTGCCCAATACACATTTGTGAGAGCAGTGATAGCTATTGCAGCAACTAAAGGCTGGAGGATCCATCAAATGGGTGTGAAAATTGCCTTCCTGAATGGGACCATTGAAGAGGAAGTCTATCTAGAACAGCCTAAAGGTTTTGTGATACATAAACCAGACTCAGATGTATGCAGACTAAAGAAAGCTCTATATGGACTTAAACAGGCCCCTAGGGCCTGGTATGAAAGAATTGACAGCTATCTCTTGGGACTAGGATTTTCTAAAAATAATGCAAACCCAAATCTTTATTTTAAGGTAATTAAAGGAGATATGCTAATAATTATTTTATATGTTTATGACCTGCTGATAACATGAGATAAGCACCTTATTACTCAAGGCAAGAAGGATCTAACTTCAAAATTTGACATGAAAGACTTGGGCATTCTACATTACTTCCTAGGTTTAGAAGTCTGGCAGAAATCAGACAGCATCATACTAAATCAAGGGAAGCATACTGTTGATATTCTGAAGAGATTTTGGATGTTGGATTGTAGACCCATGTCTACACCAATGGAAACCAACCTACACAAACTAAAAGAAGCAGCAGCAAAATCTAAGTTTGCAGATCTCACTCTATAGAGACAGATAATTGGATCATTGATATACCTGGTTAACACCAGACCTGATATTTGCTATGCAGTGAATGCTCTAAGCCAGTTCATGTGTGAACCAAAGGAAATTCACCTTGTTGTTGTGAAGCATATATTGAGATATCTTCAAGGCACTATTGGATATGGTCTTCATTACAAAAATGACCAACTAGATTTACTTGGATACTCTGATTCAGATTGGGCTGGAAGTGTAACCGATCGGAAAAGCACATCAGAATGTTGCTTCAGTTTAGGATCGGCTATGATCTCTTGGATCAACAGAAAACAGTCTTCAGTAGCACAAAGCTCGACAGAAGTTGAATACATTGCAGCCTCTATGGGGGCAAGAGAAGCAATATGGCTCCAAAAATTGCTTGTGGGACTCTTTGGTGAACCCTTGAATCCTACTATCATCCATTGTGATAATCAGAGTTGCATTAAACTCTCTGTAAATCCAGTATTCCATGATAGATCTAAGCATATTGAGATTCCTTACCATTATGTAAAGGAATGTGATCTAGTTGGAGTATATTAGTACAAATGATCAAACAGCAGACATTCTCACCAAACCTCTCTCTAGAGTCAAGATTGAACACTTTAGGAAGAAACTTGGTATGGTTGAAATGTAATTTGATATTATGATTGAAATTCAAATTGTTTAAAAGGTGTACTAATATATTTAAAGATGTTTAATGTATAAACTCTTTTGTCATGCGTGTGACTCCGTGACTTTATGGGCCCTCTCCCCCTATGTACATTATTGAAAGGTGACGATCTTTCTAATAATGAACACTTGTATTTGGCATTGTAAAGTGACGACTCTACAATGATGAGTTGGAGTATCATGATAGATATCATGTGACTTGATATCTATGGACATGTCATGATAGTATCTCTTGGACAGTTTGATGGATATCATGGAACTTGATGTCAATTGAAGATCATTGTGATCCTTATGAGATAATCATGGTGGATAAATATATATCCGTGGACATGCCATGATCTATTATGGCAGACATCATATGATTTGATGTCAGTGCACATACCATAATGAAGATGTGTTATGAAGAATGTCATGTGACTCGACAATTTTTGGAAACATATCATATCTTCGATATCACATGTAAGGTGATATCTCCTCTTACTTGTTTTGAGTTATCTTCCCTAGCTAAGAGGGAGTGTTGATTTGAGGTAGCTTCGGTTAGATATAAATGATGATTGCATTATCCATTATCATCATTTATAAATAATCGAAATCTACTATATTATCTACAAGTAAGATATTCGGAATTATAATCTTGAGTAAATTTGAAATCCAATGTTGATCGAACTTAACTAATCGTTGTTTAATACATGCGAATGTTTGGAGATAAGACACTGATAATTATCGGTTGGGGAAGTCCGCGCACTCAAGGGACACGTCCTCTCATGAGATGCGTCTCTCCTTGAGGCGTGTCTCCCTCACATATATAAAAGATAATTCGATCTTCTATTGCAATCATCGAAATACATAAATGTTCGGCAATCAGAAGATTTGAAATACAAACATTAAATCTGACTTAGAATACATGCATAGAAATTAAGACGTAGGAGTTGCATAGATTCTCCTCTTAGGATACAATTTGATAAGATTTGATTACATTTACAAAAAATAAAGGGGAATTTTTAAAGTCACTTTATTAATGTACTTTAATGAAATATTTAGAAGTGGAAATTTGAAAAGTAATTCGACAATGTTCTAGGGAAAAATATAAAAGTGAAATGTGAGCTCGTTTGCTCATGTTTCATTTTATTTTCTTCATGGGGTATAAGGAGAGCTTCTTATGGAGCAAAAACCCTAGGACAAAAACCCAAGGGAAATCAGTTTCAATAGCGAAAGACCTACCTTTGCTAGTTACAGGTGGAGTCACCCAAATTTCATAGTTGGATTCATGGATCAGAGACCATTGAAATTCACAAAGTCTTGTCCCAAGGAAAATTTTAGAGTTGGGAAGATTAAAGAATAGAAGAGCAAATTGGAATGAATAAAATATTATTTTATTCTTGAGCTTGACCAACCTAGTCGTACTTACACCATCTGTACCATATATCTTTGGTGTTGGAAAGAGTCGATGGAATTTTCAAAGGCATTTAATAGCCTTTCAAAACTACAGCGCACCCCTAGACAACCTGTACTCCATATTGAGTGGCAACAGTCCAAAATGGCGTCGTACAAGTTGAAGGACATGAAGGAAGGTGATGTGGAGGTCAAACCAGGTCAAAAAGGCAGCACTTCATTATTTTAATGCAAACTCTGCACTTTTCCTGCCCTACACTTTTATTTGGGAGTTGTACTATTCTAAGAGGCTACCGTACCATTTTTGTACCAACTGTACATGCTAAGAGTGTAATGTCCCCAATTTTGAGTCAGCATATAATTAAATAATTAATTTAATGTTGTCAAGAAAAGGTCGAAATATTAAGACAACTTGAATTAATTATGGGTGCAAAGTAACTTACGTTGTGAAAAGTTTAAAATAAATTTAAGTTAACTTTTTATGAGAATTCAAATAGACACGAGTACAAGGAGGTGAATAAAAGAATTGAGGAGCTCATTGTTGGTAGGCTAGATTTTGGTAATTGAAAACAGGTTCTTGTTGGTGAACGTAGTTCACAGCCTTTTTGAGGTCGGAAACCCTCTGAAAGAAGATTGGCTTCAGTAGTGAAAGATCTACCTTGGTTGATAGTGGAGAAGACATTCAGTTTTCTTGCTTGGTTTAAAACGATAGAAGTTTGATAAATTTGTGGAATCTTTGAAAAGACAAATTTGAGGTTTGATTTAATTCAAAAGTTTCAAAATTTGTACAGGATTTTAATGTCAATTGAATTTATTAAAGCTACATATCACAATTCTTATACCGTTGTTGTTGAGGAACAAAATAATTCTTTTGGGAGCCATCTAATGGCATATGATCGAAGGATTAGCAAATAAAATATGAGATTTATAGGGGGTTGGGATATTGCATAATGTTATTTCTAGGAAGTTGTTTATTTAATTCTTGACTAGTCTGAAAATCAAGGTGGAAGGGAATACATGACATTGCTTGTGGACTCTCATAATTTAGTGTCTTAAAATAATTGGTATTCAAAAAGGCGTCTGAAGTTTATATACGAGAAATAAACAATTCAAGGAATTCACATCCTATTAAGGAGCGAATATTGTTTCTAGCTACCGTCATAAACTCTGTGTTATGCTTTGAGGCCATTTTGGGCTGGTCGAAAAGAACCAAGGAGTCATGTGCCTTCACATTAACAAATTGACAACTATTAAAATCATGAGAACCAAATTTTGGAAACGAGAGCTCCTTAAGTGTTAGTTGTTGCTTTGAAAGCGCCGCACATTTAAAAGTTTGATTAATATCTATAGTGCAAAGGATTGATACTTAATTTGAACAATGACTTTAGCCGCTAGGAGTTAGTTACGAATATATCATTTCTTGAAGGTGATTATTTTAAGACGGAGTGAAATATATCAATGTGAGATGGGAGCTTATGAGGCGATCCACATTTAATCTCAGAAAGAAGACGGTGTTTGTTTTTAGTGGTATATTCCCTGGCAGTGTGTGGCGACCCGGAAGGAGGTTTGCCTCATAGTAAAGAAACGCGGCCAGAACCAGGAGTGGTGGTAAACTCTTGGAAAGAGTCGAACCTTTATAAGCTATCGCCTGAATAAAGGGAAACGATATATGAAATCAAACATTGATTGAGCATTTGTTAACACAGGATTGTCTATTCATATTGTTTGGTATGTGTCTTTATAGAAGAAAAGAATACAATCCATTCTTTGGTGTTGCTTCATGTTTTAAAGGAGACTGTAATCTGGACTAAAAGGAAGGAGTATCAGGAGCTACTTGTCTTTAGAAGAAGGCAGAACTACTGGGAGCTATCGGGAGCTACTTGTCTTTAGAAGAAGGCAGAACTACAAACATGAAAACACCATAATCTGGAAAATAGTTGGTTTGATACTGAATATTATCTGAAGCTGCCACCATCGGCTGAAGTCTTAAGAGTCGTTGATACTTAGAGAAAGGGAAGTCGCATGATATGGGAGATAAATGCTATTTGATTGGGAGCCGAATTTATCATTAAATTCAAGGAGATATCAAGATGGGAGTTTCGGTGTTTGAAGATTAAAGGGAAGTCGAAGTGTTAAATGCTAATAATTAAGTCTTTGCTAAGAGTTTGATAATCATTGGAGAAACAAGGGAAGTTCTATATTTATGAGGCATTGGAGATTCAGTTAATATCAACGCAGTTATGATTAAACGTGTTAAGGAGGCCACGAGTTGATTCTTTCATACCCGTCAAGGGAAGCTAGATGGTTATTCCTATACATGGAGACTATGTAGAAACCCTAGTTTCCCCGTTTCCTGAATCTGATTGATTTTTTTGTGTTTTGCATTTTTTGATTGTTTTTGGGTTTTGTGCAATAAATGTAAATTTCGATTTTTTGCAAAGAATTGATAATAAATTCAATAAAAATGCTAACATGCCAATATGGATAGGAAATACCAAATCTACTGAAGGCGAATCTTTTATTGTTCAAATGGAATCAATACAATAAAGATCTGGAAGCATGCAATAAGGAAATAACAATATTTTTATGAAGAACCTGGCAATCAGCAAACTGAAAATGATTGGTACGGCTGCTGTAAACTTCTTTCTCCCTCCTTCTGAAGATCCAGAATCATGCCAGTGATATAGGCGCCCTGTCTGGTGATGAAAGATTGAAGAGATAGAAGGCGTTTTTCCTCAAGGCAAAGGTACGGCTCAAAAAGATGAAGTACGGCCTGCAACAAGGTACGGCCCTGTCAGAACCAGCAAGTACACTTGTACGGCTTCTTGAAAATAGTGTCCAAACCCTCTAGAATGATGCGCCTTGGAGAATATCTATTCTCTGATTAAAACCCCAACAAAATCTTTGATGCTGAATGAATCTGTGAAGTTCTATAATTTCTTCTGAGTGAAGAAATTCCTCTGCTGGCAATAAATCAAATGGTATCTCACACCCTCTGAACTGCTTTCAATGGAGATGGCTCGTTCCCCAATGAATTCGAGACTGAAACCCTAAAGCTTCTTGCTCAGACCAAATTTGATCAATTTCAATAACTCAATATGCATAATGGCTCGAAATCCAAGGCAAAATGGTTTATACCCTCAAAAGTGCGATTTCCACCAAAATAGGGAATCATTAAAATATTCGCACTTTTTATTTAATTACTTTCAATAGTCTCCAGCCAAATATTTATTATAAATTTAATTGCCAAATTGGCCCCTCGCTGATGATGGCGACCCCCTCAATCAAAATCACTTAAGTTATAATTAAATATTATAACTTTATATTATAATCTCCACTTAATTAATATTTAATTAATTTAATTAAATATTAATATCTCTCTCATTAATCATCCGATGCCTGATCCATCTGAAGCTGACGAACACTGAAGTGATTCTGAACACTGCCAAAACCATACTGCTAAAAATAGCAGGGGTCCCACACTGACTGCCAAGAACTGCTAAAAATAGCAACTTCTGCAAGAAATGTCCGAATGAGTCCGAACGAAAGCCAAATGATCAAACTCTGCCAACAGAAGCTGAGCCAAGCTCCAACGTGACCCCCTATCCAGTCTATCAGCCTACGAGGGTCGTATGATAGGCTAATCCTGTGCTCCGAGAGATGTCACTGAGAAGGGGACATGACAAACTAGTATTCATCTTTTTATTCATTTTCTTCATGAGGCTGTTGCATATTACCTGCCGATTGGAATGTAAGAGAATATTATTTTATTGAAGTTTGTTACGCCAAGATCTAGAAGATAAAAGAGGTCACAATTCAAATGAAAGAGGAACTAATTACAACAGAAATAAGGAAATTGTGCCAGTCACATTAATATTCAAGTCTGCTATTTGAACTGCCGCCTTTATCTTCAAATGAGCAGCAACATTTATTGATAATGTTTACTTCCAGGTCAGAAATGTATTGTTAATCTTTACCTCCAGATGAATAGGAAATCTGAGCAACAACATTAAATCTGAGTTTTAATTTGGATTGGTATTCTTTTGAAATTCTGGAAATGTTATTGTACAGTGCAAGTCAAAACAGGTCTGAATTTATAATCTTTGTTATTCATTCATGATAGTGCTGTTGTGAAATCTGGAATGTAAATATTAGAGATTTATATCATACTTTTGTGTTTTGTGGATTTACAAAACTTGTACGGGTAATATATATACATTTATAATATGTGCAACTGCAACAGTGAGTAGTCTTTGTGTTGAAATCATTCAAGTATTGAGTATCAACTAGAAAACAAAAATCAGGAAATCAGTGGGTAAAGTGTTTGACGAAATGTCAATCCATCAAACACCCTGAAAATTGAAAAATATTGTTCCCAATTCAGGGTAGGTCAATACAAAGAGTTAAGGGAAAAAGGAATTTGAAGTGGTGGATGGACTTCAAGTTAGCATTGTTGGGATTAAGGTGTCTCAATCTTAGAGAGTCCCATGTTGAAATAATTAATTTATTTGCCCCTATGTTGTTCATTTAATTTATTAAATGCAAAAATATAAGTTTCTAAGTTGCTAAGGCATTTTGTGGGACCTAGCAGTGAGTTGGCTTCCTCCATGCCATGTGCAAAGTGTGAGAATGTGACTTGTAACATGGGCACTCCTTTGGGAAGAGGCAAATGTTTATACCTCTTAAATGTGTGCCATGGTGACATGTTGTATTCTACTTTGAAGTTAGCACTTGGTGGGGCCTGCTTGTGAGCACATTCCTTCTTTGGAGAAAGGGAAGCAACAGAGAGTGACACTTATCACTTAGGCGCTCAATGTAGCATTGTGTTGAAATATTCCGAGCCAATTTTTTTTTTTTTTGAAATTACAAATTAGAAACAAATGCACCCGTTAAGGTTAGCAGCTAAACCCAAAACGTGCTGAAGCAACTCTAACCAGAATGTACACCAGGATCCCGATGTGGGCAAGGTGTGAGCATTGGTCAGAGGATCTAAATCAAATTGCTTATGCAGGAACTCTAACCAAGAATGGCGCCGATGATGGCGAGCATATGGTCAGAGGATCTTCTACACTAAGTGCTGAAAGGGAACTCGACACCAAGTATGTGCTACCCAATCCAGTATGGAGTGAGGGGCGACCATATGGCAGAGTGTTACAAAGTACAATACTTGAAAGAAATACCAAAAAGCTGAAAGTACTCAACACCCAGAATGTGCTTGCTAACCCAGAGTGGGAAAGTAGCTACCATAGGGCGGAGATGTATCTATTACAAAACAACTTCATAATGAAAGAGAGCATTACAAATCAGATTTGAAAATGACTGCCAGTACTACTGTCAGTTTACAAAATGAGGATCATCCGCCTGCCAATAGCTTAGGAATTCGAAAGATTAACAATACATCATAAAGAACTCTCCTTAGCTTGGATAGAGTGCCAAAACAATACAACTCTTCAATGATCAAGATTCTAATTCTGGTTTATCACAAATCTGCACTTTAAATTGAAAAACCAGCAACCTATGAATTTACTCATATGCTCATAACTCTCTCATTTCTCACCCAAATGATCTCAAATCTGATGCAATAGACCCTCAAAATGATGGCGCCTAACTTAGTAATAAGAAATGGCATCTAAAAATGGTTATTAATTACTGACACGAATCCTAATGCACTCCAGAAAGTACGGCTTTCAAGGAATGACGGATTTGCATTATAAAATCATAAGCTTCGTATTAAAATCTGCAAATATTCATGAAAGGGCGCCCTTACCAATAAAATGCAATGACACAATACCCAGAATGAGATTATTTTTGTTTTCTGATTTACGAGTGAAACTACAGATTCAGCCTTGTTATCAGCAACTCCAGAAAATGACATAAAATGCAAGAAACTGAACTTCTAATGGCAAAACAACACTACAATGCAAACCTCACTACAACTCACTCAAAATAAGCAATCCTCTCCACTAGGTGCTATCTCTCAAGCACGAAGTCGAGCCAAGGCTAGGAGGCATTCATTCCTCGAAGCAATCCAGCAACCATTTTGGCAGCATAACAATAGCATAGACAAAAGATGATCAAATGAGAACCCAAGGCTTTCTTTTATAAGCTTCTGTGGACCTTCCTTGAAACCCTAACTTCTTTTCCAAAGTCAAAACCCTAATCCCAAGAAATGGCGTCCTTTTCCAAGCATCTTTAATTTTGACTTCATTAAATTTCTCACTTAAATAAATGCGTCCTCCTTAAGGCTTAGTTTTGACTTGATAAATTCAATATAATTTTAATATAACCTCAATGATGGCGCCACCCTTCAAGTCCACCTTTTAAAATAACATTAAGTTATTTGACTAGGCCAAGGTGATAAAATAACATTTAAATTATAATGTTATTTTTAAGTGAAATGAGCTCAACTCTCCAAAACTGCATTCTGAAGCCCGAAACTGAATACGCCACTTGAGACAACTGAAGGGGAAAGTCAACTACCTGAGACCAACCTGTATACTGCCAAAAATAGAATTTACTAAAAATAGTAAATTCCAGAAAATGCTCTGAATGCCGAAATGATCATACCACTGCGAAGCTCTCTGAAAACCCAGAAAGAATCCGCCGTCAGATCCACCAACTCCGAGCAAAGACATCCCCAGAAATAGGAAACCCTAATTTTACCTTCCGACTAGCCTTCGGGTTTCCTGAAAAAGGCCAACGGTCACTGGAAATATCAGGTTTGAGAAGGGGTCATTACAGTCCGCCCTCCCCAAGATTGCTTGTCCTCAAGCAATCGCAAGCCAGGATGCTGCAAAATCTCATCACTTTCCCAAGTCGCATCCTCCATAGGCAGGTTCTTCCACTTCACCAGGTATTCTCTGATGGTTCTTTTCCTCAAAGAACGTTCTCTGAATTCAAGTATCTCCTCTGGAATTAGAACCAACTGTCCCTCTTCATCCAAAGGTGGCAACTGTGATGAAGCAACCACATTATGTCCAAGTGCCTTCTTGAGGCGAGACACGTGGAAGACGTTATGCACTCTGCTATCAGAAGGTAGCTCTAATTCATAAGCTACTGCCCCAACTTTTTTGATGACCCTAAATGGCCCATAGAAGCGAGGTTTGAGCTTCTCAGCTCCACTCTTCTTGAGAGTAGACTGTCTATAAGGTTGTAATCGAAGATAAACCATATCCCCAACCTCGAAAGAACACTCAACACGCTTTTGATCAGCATACAACTTCTGCTGATTTTGTGCAATTTGCAAATTATCCTTCAAGGATTTCATTATGTCTTGACTATGCTGCAACAAATCCTTGGCTAGGGGTGCTTTGCTGTCACCAAACACCAAATCTGCAAAACTAGGTGCTTCATACCCATAAAGTGCCAAGAAAGGAGACATCTTAATCGACATATGGAAGGACGAATTGTAGCAATACTCACCTATATGCAGCCACTTGACCCAAGCTCTTTGTTGTTCTGACACATAGTTTCTCAAGTAGCCCTCCAACCACTTGTTCACTATTTCAGTTTGACCATCTGTTTGGGGATGGTAACTAGTGCTTGGAGTGAGCACAGTACCACTCATTCTGAAGATTTCTTGCCAAAAGGTACTTAGGAACTTGCTGTCCCTATCACTTACAATGTTCTTTGGCAACCCATGCAGCCTAAACACTTCTCGAAAAAACAGATCTGCCACTTGTGCTGCAGAGAAAGTGCTAGTAATGGCGAAGAAATGAGCAAATTTGGTTAGCCTATCCACCACTACATAAATACAATCCTTCCCTTGGGCCTTGGGCAACCCGGTGATGAAATCCATCGAGATACTTTCCCATTTTTGATTGGGAATAGGGAGTGGTTGCAGCAAACCGGCCGGTAATGTATGCTCATTCTTATTCACTTGACAAACCGGACACTCCTGAATGTAGCGTTGTACTTCACCTTTCAACCCTTTCCAAGAAAATCTTTCTCGGATCTGCCTATATGTCTTGAAAAAACCTTGGTGACCAGCAACTGGAATATCATGAAAAGTCAAAAGGATCTTCTTCTTCAGCTTAGAATCAGCCACCAGGAAGATTCTTCCCTTATAATGGATCAATCCCTCAATCACCTTGTACCTTTCATCTTGAAAAGTACCCTCAAGAATGCTGGTTGCAAACTGATTTTTGGCATAATCAGCAAGCAACATGTCTCTCCAATCTGCAGTAAGCTCACACAATGAGCTAAGATGAGGTCTTCTGGATAGAGCATCAGCCACGATATTATTTTTCCCTTTGACATATTCAATGTCAAAGTCGTAAGCTTGAAGCTTACTCACCCATTTCTGTTGCCTCTCATTTAGGTCCTTCTGGTGCATGAAATGCTTGAGGCTATTGTGGTCAGTCTTAACCACGAATTTGTTCCCCACCAAGTACTGCCTAAACTTGGCTAATGCATGCATAATGGCAAGCATTTCTTTGTCATAAATTGAATATGTCCTTTCGACACCCCTTAATTTTCTGCTCTCAAACACTATAGGGTGTTTGCCTTGCATCAGGACAGCCCCAACTCCTTCACCTGATGCATCACACTGCAGCTCGAATGGCTTGGAGAAATCCGGAATAGCTAAGACTGGACACGAGCTCATGATCTTTTTGAACTTGTCAAAAACAATTTGAGCCTTTTCTGACCAAACAAAGGCTCCCTTCTTGGTGAGATCAGTAAGAGGAGCAGCATTTTGTGAATACCCCTTTACGAATCTCCGATAGAAACCACAAAGACCCAGAAATCCTTTCAACTGAGTTAAATTCTCAGGTGGTGGCCAATCAACTACTGCTTTGATCTTTTCCGGATCCACCTTTACTCCCTCAGCACTGATTATGTGGCCAAGGTATAACAACTCCTCCATTCCAAATTCACATTTGGAAGCTTTTGCGAACAAACTCTCAGATTCCAAGACACTAAGCACTTCCTCCAAGTGCTTGAGATGATCTTCCCAAGTCTTACTGTAAATCAGAATGTCATCAAAAAATATCAACACAAACCTCCTTAACTGATTCTGAAAAACACGGTTCATGCAAGACTGAAAGGTAGCCGGAGCGTTAGTCAACCCAAATGGCATGACTAAGAATTCGAAATGGCCATAGTGACATCTGAAAGCTGTCTTCTCCACATCAGATCCCCTCATTCGAATCTGATGGTAACCCGATCTCAAGTCGATCTTTGAGAAGAACTTGGCCCCATGTAACTCATCAATGAGCTCATCTATTCTGGGGATGGGGTATCGGTTTTTGATGGTGCTCTGATTCAGAGCACGATAGTCCACGCACATGCGCATGGTACCATCCTTCTTCTTCACCAGGACCACTGCAGATGCAAAGGGGCTCTTGCTTGGGCGAATGAAACCCATCTCCAAGAGTTCTTGAATATTCTTCTCGATTTCATCCTTTTGCCTCTTCGGGTACCGGTATGGAGTTGTAATCACCGGTTTAGCTCCTTCCTTGAGCTCAATGATATGTTCTGAACCCCGTTCAGGTGGTGGTCCGGAAGGCAAATCTGCAAAGACTTTGCTCTTCTTCGTGAGTAGGGACTGAATATCAAGAGGTTGGTCACATTTAGTCTCTACAGGACTATCAGGAAGGATCATGCATTCGGCAACCCACTCAGCTTGATCGTGACGTATCAGGAAGTGCTTAGTGTCTTGGAATCTGAGAGTTTGTTCGCAAAAGCTTCCAAATGTGAATTTGGAATGGAGGAGTTGTTATACCTTGGCCACATAATCAGTGCTGAGGGAGTAAAGGTGGATCCGGAAAAGATCAAAGCAGTAGTTGATTGGCCACCACCTGAGAATTTAACTCAGTTGAAAGGATTTCTGGGTCTTTGTGGTTTCTATCGGAGATTCGTAAAGGGGTATTCACAAAATGTTGCTCCTCTTACTGATCTCACCAAGAAGGGAGCCTTTGTTTGGTCAGAAAAGGCTCAAATTGTTTTTGACAAGTTCAAAAAGATCATGAGCTCGTGTCCAGTCTTAGCTATTCCAGATTTCTCCAAGCCATTCGAGCTGCAATGTGATGCATCAGGTGAAGGAGTTGGGGCTGTCCTGATGCAAGGCAAACACCCTATAGTGTTTGAGAGCAGAAAATTAAGGGGTGTCGAAAGGACATATTCAATTTATGACAAAGAAATGCTTGCCATTATGCATGCATTAGCCAAGTTTAGGCAGTACTTGGTGGGGAACAAATTCGTGGTTAAGACTGACCACAATAGCCTCAAGCATTTCATGCACCAGAAGGACCTAAATGAGAGGCAACAGAAATGGGTGAGTAAGCTTCAAGCTTACGACTTTGACATTGAATATGTCAAAGGGAAAAATAATATCGTGGCTGATGCTCTATCCAGAAGACCTCATCTTAGCTCATTGTGTGAGCTTACTGCAGATTGGAGAGACATGTTGCTTGCTGATTATGCCAAAAATCAGTTTGCAACCAGAATTCTTGAGGGTACTTTTCAAGATGAAAGGTACAAGGTGATTGAGGGATTGATCCATTATAAGGGAAGAATCTTCCTGGTGGCTGATTCTAAGCTGAAGAAGAAGATCCTTTTGACTTTTCATGATATTCCAGTTGCTGGTCACCAAGGTTTTTTCAAGACATATAGGCAGATCCGAGAAAGATTTTCTTGGAAAGGGTTGAAAGGTGAAGTACAACGCTACATTCAGGAGTGTCCGGTTTGTCAAGTGAATAAGAATGAGCATACATTACCGGCCGGTTTGCTGCAACCACTCCCTATTCCCAATCAAAAATGGGAAAGTATCTCGATGGATTTCATCACCGGGTTGCCCAAGGCCCAAGGGAAGGATTGTATTTATGTAGTGGTGGATAGGCTAACCAAATTTGCTCATTTCTTCGCCATTACTAGCACTTTCTCTGCAGCACAAGTGGCAGATCTGTTTTTTCGAGAAGTGTTTAGGCTGCATGGGTTGCCAAAGAACATTGTAAGTGATAGGGACAGCAAGTTCCTAAGTACCTTTTGGCAAGAAATCTTCAGAATGAGTGGTACTGTGCTCACTCCAAGCACTAGTTACCATCCCCAAACAGATGGTCAAACTGAAATAGTGAACAAGTGGTTGGAGGGCTACTTGAGAAACTATGTGTCAGAACAACAAAGAGCTTGGGTCAAGTGGCTGCATATAGGTGAGTATTGCTACAATTCGTCCTTCCATATGTCGATTAAGATGTCTCCTTTCTTGGCACTTTATGGGTATGAAGCACCTAGTTTTGCAGATTTGGTGTTTGGTGACAGCAAAGCACCCCTAGCCAAGGATTTGTTGCAGCATAGTCAAGACATAATGAAATCCTTGAAGGATAATTTGCAGATTGCACAAAATCAGCAGAAGTTGTATGCTGATCAGAAGCGTGTTGAGCGTTCTTTCGAGGTTGGGGATATGGTTTATCTTCGATTACAACCTTATAGACAGTCTACTCTCAAGAAGAGTGGAGCTGAGAAGCTCAAACCTCGCTTCTATGGGCCATTCAGGGTCATCAAAAAAGTTGGGGCAGTAACTTATGAATTAGAGCTACCTTCTGATAGCAGAGTGCATAACGTCTTCCACGTGTCTCGCCTCAAGAAGGCACTTGGACATAATGTGGTTGCTTCATCACAGTTGCCACCTTTGGATGAAGAGGGACAGTTGGTTCTAATTCCAGAGGAGATACTTGAATTCAGAGAACGTTCTTTGAGGAAAAGAACCATCAGAGAATACCTGGTGAAGTGGAAGAACCTGCCTATGGAGGATGCGACTTGGGAAAGTGATGAGATTTTGCAGCATCCTGGCTTGCGATTGCTTGAGGACAAGCAATCTTGGGGAGGGCGGACTGTAATGACCCCTTCTCAAACCTGATATTTCCAGTGACCGTTGGCCTTTTTCAGGAAACCCGAAGGCTAGTCGGAAGGTAAAATTAGGGTTTCCTATTTCTGGGGATGTCTTTGCTCGGAGTTGGTGGATCTGACGGCGGATTCTTTCTGGGTTTTCAGAGAGCTTCGCAGTGGTATGATCATTTCGGCATTCAGAGCATTTTCTGGAATTTACTATTTTTAGTAAATTCTATTTTTGGCAGTATACAGGTTGGTCTCAGGTAGTTGACTTTCCCCTTCAGTTGTCTCAAGTGGCGTATTCAGTTTCGGGCTTCAGAATGCAGTTTTGGAGAGTTGAGCTCATTTCACTTAAAAATAACATTATAATTTAAATGTTATTTTATCACCTTGGCCTAGTCAAATAACTTAATGTTATTTTAAAAGGTGGACTTGAAGGGTGGCGCCATCATTGAGGTTATATTAAAATTATATTGAATTTATCAAGTCAAAACTAAGCCTTAAGGAGGACGCATTTATTTAAGTGAGAAATTTAATGAAGTCAAAATTAAAGATGCTTGGAAAAGGACGCCATTTCTTGGGATTAGGGTTTTGACTTTGGAAAAGAAGTTAGGGTTTCAAGGAAGGTCCACAGAAGCTTATAAAAGAAAGCCTTGGGTTCTCATTTGATCATCTTTTGTCTATGCTATTGTTATGCTGCCAAAATGGTTGCTGGATTGCTTCGAGGAATGAATGCCTCCTAGCCTTGGCTCGACTTCGTGCTTGAGAGATAGCACCTAGTGGAGAGGATTGCTTATTTTGAGTGAGTTGTAGTGAGGTTTGCATTGTAGTGTTGTTTTGCCATTAGAAGTTCAGTTTCTTGCATTTTATGTCATTTTCTGGAGTTGCTGATAACAAGGCTGAATCTGTAGTTTCACTCGTAAATCAGAAAACAAAAATAATCTCATTCTGGGTATTGTGTCATTGCATTTTATTGGTAAGGGCGCCCTTTCATGAATATTTGCAGATTTTAATACGAAGCTTATGATTTTATAATGCAAATCCGTCATTCCTTGAAAGCCGTACTTTCTGGAGTGCATTAGGATTCGTGTCAGTAATTAATAACCATTTTTAGATGCCATTTCTTATTACTAAGTTAGGCGCCATCATTTTGAGGGTCTATTGCATCAGATTTGAGATCATTTGGGTGAGAAATGAGAGAGTTATGAGCATATGAGTAAATTCATAGGTTGCTGGTTTTTCAATTTAAAGTGCAGATTTGTGATAAACCAGAATTAGAATCTTGATCATTGAAGAGTTGTATTGTTTTGGCACTCTATCCAAGCTAAGGAGAGTTCTTTATGATGTATTGTTAATCTTTCGAATTCCTAAGCTATTGGCAGGTGGATGATCCTCATTTTGTAAACTGACAGTAGTACTGGCAGTCATTTTCAAATCTGATTTGTAATGCTCTCTTTCATTATGAAGTTGTTTTGTAATAGATACATCTCCGCCCTATGGTAGCTACTTTCCCACTCTGGGTTAGCAAGCACATTCTGGGTGTTGAGTACTTTCAGCTTTTTGGTATTTCTTTCAAGTATTGTACTCTGTAACACTCCGCCATATGGTCGCCCCTCACTCCATACTGGATTGGGTAGCACATACTTGGTGTCGAGTTCCCTTTCAGCACTTAGTGTAGAAGATCCTCTGACCATATGCTCGCCATCATCGGCGCCATTCTTGGTTAGAGTTCCTGCATAAGCAATTTGATTTAGATCCTCTGACCAATGCTCACACCTTGCCCACATCGGGATCCTGGTGTACATTCTGGTTAGAGTTGCTTCAGCACGTTTTGGGTTTAGCTGCTAACCTTAACGGGTGCATTTGTTTCTAATTTGTAATTTCAAAAAAAAAAAAATTGGCTCGGAATATTTCAGTGGTATCAGAGCAACATGTAGCATTGTGCATTGTGTTTTCTTCAAGGAAGTGCGCCTAGATGCCATGTGGCATTGGTTTGAGGAGTTAACTCATGCTCAAAAAAGAATGTTGCTAAACAGAGACTAAATTGCCACTAGGAGTCCAAGATAAGTTCTATTTTAGTAGTGGAGCTATATTTTCTCTATAGGGACACCTTGCATGTGAGGTTACTTGCTTTTTGGGAGTTGCATGCCTTGCATGTGGTTGCATGTGGATGCGTGTTGAATTGGTTGCTTTTTAGGTCACTTGGGACTCGTGCATATTGTCAGTTTTAGTTTGCATGCATACAAACACTATGGTAATGACACATGGCAATCTTGGGTGCCCATGTATGAGTGTAAATCTATGTTCCACCAAGTTTTCAATACGGGGGGACGGCGAGACACGTTATAGGGACGGGATTCTTTTAGGGGATTTTTGGGGACGGGGGGCGACTATATATATATATATATTTTAAAAATATAGGGAAATTTCAGATATTCATATGAGTAATGATAATCATAATAATGGACATTGATAAAGTTGTCAATGTAATCACCAATCATATTAACATATACATTATAGAGTCGAACAAATTAATACTACAACTACTTAATTGCTTCCATAATTCATGTCAAATAGTCAATGAGCATATGATATAAAATTTTAAAAATAAAATGCCCAAAGGCTACAAGTTTGCACTAAAAATGTCAAAATGACAAAGTCACAAATGTCCAAAACATAGTAATAGAAAGTATGATGGCTGCCTCTACTTGGCATTTGCAAACATTGCATCAAAATCAGACCCAAAGTCTGAGTCATTGCCACTATGAGTATGAGAGGTTGGCTCATTTGATGGAACTCCAACCAATCCCTCCTGTGTCTCCTCCTCATCAATTTGGGTGGCGTCCTCTGGATCAACATCCCACCGTAACGCTAGAGTCTGTCGATAATCAGGAGTCCGACGATCTTGGAGTCGCAAAGCACTATGCACAACCACTAATTTCTCTACTCATCTAGAGTTCAGCCTATTTCTCTTGATACAGTGAATAAAGTTGTATGTTGACCAATTCCTCTCTGTAGCAAAGGAACTAGCAACCTGTGAAAGGAGACGAAAACTAAATTAGTAATTTACTAATTAGGACATTCAATTATGACTATAAATGTTCAACACTAATCAAATTAATAAATTATGTTAATGTATTACCTGTGAAAGGAGGCAAATAGCAAGCGTCCTCAATTGTGGTGCATCCTTCGCATGCCATGACCACCATTCAATAGGATCCCTTTGAGTTGGTGTAGTTCTATCTACCTTGGCCTTTGGTTTGCCGAATGTTGGATGAAATATCCCCCACTGATCCGGTATTTGGGATTTCGCTAGACAATGCATATAATATAGAATTTTGCAAAAATAAACAATTTCCAACATATTTCTATGAAATTAAATAATCAGATTTTATTAATTGCTTTAGGAAATACAATTCCATACTCGGAATCAACAGCAAAGATTGTAGATTTGAAATCTCGGTGAACCCCTGAATGACACTCCAAGAAACCGATGAAGCTTTGTAATAATCTTTGTATGAGACTATCTTTCAAAATGCCCTTGGGTGATCTTCCACACCTATAGACATTTTCCTCTCTGAGGGTTTTCGTCCCCAAAAAGCTTGAATCCTTAACCAGCAACCTTGTTGCTCAGCTCTCCAATTTTCCAAAATAATAATCTTCGACGATGTAAAATGAACTTCATTTCACTTTTAAGCCTTCTCCAATTCCAACGCCCAAATTAAGGTTTTGCACCTTTAATAATAAAATAATAATAATTTTGCCTTTTTGAAAGTTGTGCCTTTTCAATAAATAATAAAGTAACTTTTAAAATTTAAGATTTTAAAATAAAGTTACTCTATCACCTTATAACACCGTAATATAAAGTACTTTATAACATTAAATTATAAAGTCACTTAATAATATAACATAATTAAAGTGATGTGACTTTAATAATTTAATTAAAATGCTCCTCTCGGCCAAGAACTGAGTATAACCTGCTGAGAGTGCCTCCGACACCAAACTCCCTCTGTTGGTTGGCATGAAAATATTGGATTATGGCGTGAATTGCTATAAATAGCAAGTGTGAATGAAGAACTCTGAACTACCTTTGAAAGGCCTACCAACCAACTGAACTGAGTTGAATGTGCTGGAAACGAAACATCAAGCCTGCTGAAGAGCCAAAATCTGATTATTTAATTTCTCTATGGGGATGCCTTGTATGTGAGGTTGGTTTTTGGGAGTTGCACGCCTTGCATGTGGTTGCATGTTGAGTTGGTTGCTTTTCGGGTCACTTGGGACTAGTGCATGTTGTCAGTTTCAGTTTGCATGCATGCAAAGACTGTGGGAATAACACATGGCAATCTTGGGCGGTCATGTATGAGCGTAAATAAATATGTTAATGCCTTAGTGCATTTCTGAGACACCATTATGTTATCGGATTCACTCTAGACTTTGTATCATAGTGTAGTAATAGTTGCAAGAGCATAGGCTTTGGAAGTTGTATTGTAATTGTTTTTTTTTGTAATACAATTGATTTGTGCTTTGGTGTGTGGGTTTTTTTCCGAAAGGGTTTTCCCACGTAAATTTCGTGTCTTATGGTTTATTGCTTAAATCTGAAAATAACTAAATGTATGTGCAATCTTAAATGAAATTGTTAGTGTTGAAGATTTGCAAGAAAAGTTTTGCAACCCTCTCCTATTTGATTCACATTAGGAAGGCCGTTTCCACGCTCTACTTTCCTTTCAAGCATGCTGATATGTTAAAGTTGTAAATTTTATTCATGATATTAACTGTGAAATTTCTTAGTGTGGAATTTGTATCAGCAATAAATAAATAAGTTTCCTGTTAAATATTTTATGCAATCAATTTACTGTGAATGCTATTATTTTTGTGGTGGAGAGTGGAAATGAGAATATATGAATTACAAAACAAAATATTCCTGTGAAACAAGTTGAAATATAAAGTGGAACAGCAGATCTGCAACTGTTTGATGAAATGCCTGTGTGCCCGGAATCATGAAATTTGCAAATTTTTAGTCAAGAAAGTGGTAAGGGATTTTACAGTTTACAGTCTTAATGACAATATCTTCCTGTCCCAGAAACTTGGAGAAACGCTGCAAAAACTACTGCATTTTTTTAATATTTAGTCTTAATGACAATACAGATATAAGTAAGTCAAAACTGTTTAACAGCTTGAATAGAAGTATTTCTTCTCATTTTCAGTATTTCTGTAGTTTATATCAGTATATAACTTAATAGATTTTTTTGGTACTTCCTGGTATTTGTTATGGTTTTTGTCTATATTTAGACCCTGGCTTGTACTGCAGAAGGTCTCTATAGTTTAGAGTAAACATCTGACTTTTAAATAGAATACAATCTTTGACCTTTTATCAAAACAGTATACAAAATGTTTGATTTATTGGTTAAAGTCCAAATGATTGGTTGTAATATTTACAAGTGACTCTTTGGAGGCCAACTTTCTCTGGTCTTATCATTATTGATTCTTTTACCTCCACCATTATGTGTGGTTTGTTCACTGATTGATGGCTGCAGGTTGCAGGTAGAAGTGACAGATCTCTAGTAGTAGGTGGATGTGGTGTGGGCCTGGGTTTTGCATGTCAAGGCCTCTTGCATAGTGATTCTATGTATGACATAGGTGCTGGCAAACAGGAGGAAGAATTACTTGGACTGGTTGTAAAGAGCCTCACTCAGTTGCTCTGCCAGATTTGTCCATCTGCTATGAAGTCCTTGCAGCGCCTTTATGAATTTGATCTATTCAAAACAGCTAGCAGTAATTATGGATCAAATCTGGTGGATTACACAACCAAACAGTGGGATAATTCAGAGGAGAATGTTTGGGGTATTGCAGGTCTTGTCATTGGCTTAGGTATCTCAGTTGCTGCAATCCAAAAGCATGACAGTCCAACTATGGTGATTGAGATTACAAATATTCTCATGTCTTGGATTCCCTATTTATGCTTAGGGCAGCAACAGAATTTACTGTCAGAATCTTTCACATATAATGATGTGTCTGCTGTATCCTTGGCTGTGGGTTCATGTTTAGCTTTATCTACTGCTGTAAGTGTTTGTCACAAGTTGGAACTGATGAATGAGGAACTAGATTCTTTAGTGGATGGATTTAGAATATTGATTTCTGAATCTGCTTCTCAGAAGGAGCATGGATATTTATATCAGAATTTGTTAATGGCAAGCTGCATAGGATCGGGCAACCTTCTGTCTTGTATTTTAAAAGAATCTGCACATCCAATGCAATTGGAGAATATCAAACAATTACTGGAAACAATAAGAAGAACTTACATTGAACCAAATCCTCCAGTTGTTCATTTTGGTGGGATGATGGGTTTAGTCAATGCCCTGAGTGCTGGGGCCGGGCTTATTGATCCTTTCAATAAGGTGGGGACAGATTTGCAACTAAGAGCCTCTCGAAAGGTATACACTTTTTAAGTGGCATCAGTAATACAGTAATACTGCAATTAATTATGTTTTGGTTGATCAATAAATTTTTTCATTGTTTGAAAATAATTTCTTGGCCTTTATGGGAACAGGAAACATCATTTGTAAGAGGACCAATACTCTCAAATGCTCATTGTGAGGCATTTTCACTTTCACTAATACAAGAGATCCTTGGTGTTGTACGAGATTCAAATGACATTCACTTAAGACATTCTGCAGGATGGGCTCTCTCATTTTTGAGGAATGCCTACTTCAGTTCAGATCATTCTCTTCATCAAGAAATGAATGTAGCACACACTGATTTCAGTATCAATTCTTCATCCATTCCATCTCAAAGCTTTCCAGAGGACAGTACTGTATGGCGCTTGTGTTCTGTACTGTTAGACTATACAACTTCAAAGGTATGGTTTGGAAACTAGTATATTGTGCAACTGCAAGCATAAAACATTGAGAAGTTTGTTTTGATTCCTCAAATGTTCGTGAATAATTTAATATGTTATTCATTTAAATTTCAGACGTTTTTTATTAACTACATTGCACTGGATTATCTGTATGGAAGAATGGAATGGGTTATTTACTGTAGAAAAAGTACAAAACCAAGGCATTAGTTTGTGGTCTGATAGCTACCAGCATCTTTGCTCATGCAAAAAGCCAAACTAGTTTAAAGCTGCCTTATTCATTGACTTACAAGAAAAATTATGAATAAGTGGAGAATTAGTCTTCTTGCTGATCTTTGTTTGATTCCATTACCCAATTCAAGGTTTTTGTAGTCATTTATAGCCACTCTTCTATTCATAAGTGTTCCTTCTAAACTGACAGGTTGATTGATATTTGAGACCCTTGTGATAGTAAACACCGTTGATAAAAAATAGTTTTCTAGGTCGGCCATGATTCCTAATATACTCTTAACTTTGTTGTCATTTCCACTTATATAGATTCTTCATGTGCTCTATGTTTTGGAAACTGTCCTCTATATGGGTTATCAACTATCTGCAAGAAGAAGATTGCTCATTTCTTTTACAATCATCATGAAATATTATGTACTATTTGTACTGTTTCTTCTTTAAAGATCTACTCAATACACAGGCATGTTCTCTATTAATAGCTTTCTTTACATGCCCTCTATTGTTGGAAAGACTTTGTCCTCGAAACACATGAAGAAGATAGGTGATAATATCTTGCTAAGACTTATGAGCAATGGCATATTCAATTAGAATTGATTCATCCAAGATCAACTTTGATAAGCATTAATTGTGTTTGTAAGTTGCTAGTTGAATTTTGTCACAAGTATCCTAGACTTGGAAGCCATATTTCTTTTGTAACTTGGATTTTGACATAATGAAATACTTTTTTGATAGATGTTATGTGAATGTCAATGAAAGCATTTGCGAACTTAAAATCTTTGATTCAGAATGTCAGTTAGACTTGTTCTCACACCAATATGTTTAGACCACCCATTGAAGTCAGTGTTTTCATAGTTTTGATGATGAAAAACCAAGGTTTAGAGACAACTTGGAGTGTGAGGGCCTAGAAGATATGTGGTCGTGAGCAAATTTTTTATTTTATGTTAAAATACAATTTGAAAAAGATTTAAGTGGGAGGGAGGGATTGATTTTATTAAAAAAACTCCCCAATGATTGTTGCTTCAGTTTATGAGAAGGTGGCATGTATTAATCATTTATCTCGAGACAATCATTGTATTGGCTCTTTTCAAGCCACTTAAGGATTTATGTAGTTCAGGGAATGATCTAGATTTCATTCCCTACACCATATTTCCTCTCTTTGTCCTCCATTGTGTACCATGCTAGTGTTGTTTTAGTACCACCTGTTCATAAGGGTATTGGGTCTAATTACAGATTAGTAAGAAACAGGAAGAAAAATCATTTTCCACAAGGATAGGGACATGATGTTGCTTGCATTGGGAGCTCTGCTCAAGTAGAGAATTCAAGTTGTCATGGGTTGCCATTGAAATCCTTTAAACCCATTCTCGTAGATGAAATCAGAGATGTAGAATTACTCACATTAGAGAACATGTGGTTCAGTTTGATAAAGAGGAGTGTCTAACCCCATCCTCCTGCAAGAAAATTAATTAAAATTTCCATCGACAATAAACACAAAGACAATGTTAGGTCCTACATTGAATGTCTAAACATGTTGGTTGGGAAATTGGGGTCTCTGAAATGATAGCAGATAGTTGCACAAAATCTATTTGACAAGGTAGGAGGGTATGTGTTGGCTTCTTTGGCATCAGCACATCTCCCTCCTTTCTATAGAATCTATAGTTGCTACAAGACAAAGATGGAGAAAAGGTCATAGCAAGGAGCATGAAAGTTTGGATAAGTGGCTCAAAAAATGAAACAGTTGTTGGTGGCTAGTCAAATTGTATGCTACTGTGGTTGAGGTTGGCATTAGCAGCAACCTTGTTTGTTATAGGTTAGGGCTTCTGGTGTTCATAAAATTGGAGTTTGTGGTGTTGCCTGGAGCATAGTAGCAAAAATCTTTCTTGAGAATAACTCGGAAAACCAAAAGATAACTTGCTTAAGGGTAATGACTAAAAGGAAACTCAACGAGGATGATTTCTCACTTAAGGTCATTATTTCCCTAAAAATATTGACATCTCAAGGTGTCTCAAAATCATGAGAATAAGTTTATAGACAATTAGGAACACATATGCCCTAAGAACATATGATGACATCATCAAGGATTTCATTGAGAACATAACTGAGTGATACAAAAACAAGTCATCGATTTGAAACAAAAATAAAATTCATAACTAAAATTCTCCTCAAAATGATAAAATTAAATCTATTTATTCCATGTGAAAGTGGGCATTCAATTCCAACAATATATAATGTCGATGCCCCTTTCAAAATGAAGCAGTTTGAACACTCACCCTTGTCCTGTTGCATTTTTTCTTGCTGAAATGTGAGGGTGTAAATGACCCTTCGTTACTGTCAAAACCTTCAAAAAATGACTTTTCTATATCTTCTTAATCACCCCTGTTGACAGGTCCAATCTGATATTCAAAACTAGCAATAAATGTAGTGCATTTTGATTTGACAAGGATGAATGGTGACATTAACTTATCCTCAGCCATATGGAAATACTTATAATTTAAAGTAAATACATATAAAGCTGATATCAGCAAGTTAGAGTAGCATTGAGTGTCAAACCTGCATTTTAACTACATCTTTCCTTATTGAACCAAAAGACTATTCTTTCGTTGTTGTGACCAAAGAAAACTGTTGCAATGTTGTTCTTCACTTTTGGTAGACTCTGCTACATTGACTTATATCTGGCTTCTGATTAAATTAGATTGTTTTTGATGAAGAGCTTATTACAATTGTGTAGTTTTGACTTCTATCATATGCATTGATGAAACTTATTAGTGTGCTTGAACAAGGACCATGTCATAATGATGATGAATTAAAGTGTGCTGAATGAGTTCTGATGTCATAATGAATGTTGTCATGATATATTGTCATGTTTCCATATTAAAAGAGACATGCCTAGTTTAATAATTTATTACTTTGTCCCAACATGAGCCTCATTGTTAATGTTGACCAATTTTTGATGTATTTGCATGCCCAAGAGGGGGCGCTCAGTACTAGCAGTACTCATCCCAAGAGGGGACTCCATTCTAGCATATATCCTGAATCATGATGGAGTGTTTAGACTTTAGCCCCATTAATCTTGTGTGCTCGCAAGGGTTCCCAAGGCTGGTTATGCTTTCCTTGTCTACAGATGATGCATGGGGCCAATTGTTTATTCCTTGCCCAAGATGGATCGAATTCTAGAAAATGAAAAATCATTTTCCCTAGACAGACCCTAGGGTTGTTAGTTGTGGAGAAATCCGTCTGATGCATATTATGTTTGGCATTTTCATCATTCTGTTGACTATTATGCTGTGAGTTGCAAAGCCTTGGTATGGATTATAAAAGGATATGTATTCACCATTAGTCTTTTATTTTTCAGTTATTTCTTTTGGCATTTTTTCTCCCCATCCTTTCCAATAAGGCTAAAGCTAAATAGGTAAGGAACTCACCATTCAATCCTGAAGATTGACTCGCAGACTTGCCCTATGTCTATATGCTTTCCATGCTTGGTGGCCCTGCTTGGTGTATTTGTTGTGAAAGGACATTCAGGCCATCAACAAATTTGTTGTATATTCCTTGAACAAGATAGACCCAAATCAAAAATTGAAAAATCCTTATTGGAGATGATATCCTTATCCAAAGATGGGACTTAGGGCCTGTTCTATGTCCTTGTCTGAAATGGATCTAGCTTTAGTATTTGAACTCCATTCTATATTGAGTGTTATTATAGATTTGCTTTGATGATATGTCTTACAACAATAACTGTAGCTGTAACTGCACTATCTTTCACTGAGTTGGGCAATGTATGTTCAACTGTCACTGAAATCCAAGACTAATTGTCTTGTATTTTTCTATTGTTTGCAAGGTATCCCATGGCACAGTCTGCATCACTGAAGTATAATTTTTGTGAGAAGCTGAGGAACAAATATCTATAATTACTCCCAATTTGTGGTATTTATGATTGTCATTTCCCCATGAAAATTCCTACCACATCTTGTCTTGGGAGTTCCTCCTTTTGGCACGGAACTATGCGGATTATGTCCTTCATGTGCATTGGCCTACAGCCTTAAGTTCTGTTGTACACAAACCAAATTTTTTGCTTCATTAAGGCATTTTGCTTAAAATGGTTTAAACCTTGTAAAAATGATGTCAAAACATATATTTTGGGCAATTCAAGGTTGGGCTTTGAGTCAGTTGATGTCACAGAGATACTAGCAAAATTTGAAAAAAAAATGGAAATTAGGGTTTCTAGACCCTTGTTTTTAGGTCAAAACTCAGTTTAAGCCTGGTGGGTAGTTTTCGTTTTTTCAAGTGAAAAGTTAGGTTTTCTAAACTCATCAATGGTAGATGGCCAGGTGCCAGGTGTCGACAGCTAAGCTCAAAATGCTTCGGTGATGTTTCTATGGCAAGTTTTGTTCAAAACGTTACTCCGTCTCAGAGGGGTTTTTTCGACGAGGTGAAAATGTTGTAAAAATGGCTAAGTCTGGAGTGAAAAAGCGTAACTCTGAGCTAGGGGCGCCCTTGATTCTGGAGGCCTAGATCAACTTTTTATGACTTGTCTCTTCCAAGATGTCTTCTCCAGAATCTTGTTTGCTTCGCGATGAGCTAGCCAGTCAGTCCAACAGATCTGTATATCATCTGAAACTGGAGATTGAACTCAAAACGAGGGAAATTGAAAATATTCTAAGTCTGGAGTGAAAAAGCGCCCCTGGAGGCCAGGGGAGCCCATCTTTTTGAGGCTTCAGATGAAGCCTTCTGATCAAGTGACACCCAGGAGGTTTGTTTCCGTCTTGATCCAACTCCGCAACGCATCTGTCAGCAAGTGAATTAGAGTTGTCATATTGTCGTGGTCAAAGGTCAAACTTGAGGTTCCAGACTTGATCCCAACTGTTCAAAAATGTCAAAAGCGCCCCTGGAAGCGTTTTGAAGCCTTGAATTCAGTTTGTTTGATGATTTCAGATACTTGTATAGTTTGTGTCAGGTCTAGCTTTCCGTTGCCTGTCTTAGTCGGGTCAGAGGATGTCTCAGCAGCCTGCAACCAGAAGATTGGTGGTTTTTAGCCAGTTGTAAAAAAGGCCAACACTAGTTGGGAAAAGCACCCCTGGAGGCCAGGGGCGCCCATGTTTTAGGACGATCAAATGATGTTTTTATGCAAAGTGCTCTCTAGGAGCTCTTGCTCAAAATTCAGCCTGCTCCACAGTGAGTCAATTAGCACGTTCTGAAGTTTTGTCGAACACCGGGAAACGTTAAGTGAAATGAGGTCAAATTTACAGTGAAAATAATGGAAAATGCCTGAAAATATTCTAACTCTGAGGTCAAAAAGCGCCCCTGGAGGCCAGGGGCGACCATCTTTTTGAGGCCCCAGATTGATGAATTTTGGATTGTCGCCTCAAGGAGTCCTCTTGTCAGATTTGGTCTTGCTCTTCAACGAAACTGTCAGCCAGTTGATCCGACGTGGCAGTAAATTAGAATCAGTGGTCAAACGTGAGCTTCGTTTGAGGTTTTAGATTCAAATTTTCAAAAAAATGTCCAAGTATGGAACGCCTAAAGTCAAAGGTTGACTTTTAGACTCAAACATAGAAGTGCGCATGAGGAGAGTTTGCAGTTAACTACATTCAGAAGTTCAGTTAAGCTCTTTTCAGTTTGACTTCTACTAAAGCTTATTTTTAGTCTATAACTGGCTAAAATTAGTTTGCATGCATCAGTTAACTGAACTTCTCAAGGTAGCGCCCTAATTAGGGTTTATTCTACATCCAGTTAACTGAGTTTGAAGCCAATTATAGGTCATGCATGAGTTTTGAAGGTCCAGTTGCACTTCAAGCACCATTTCCAAGACTTAGCATGCACTTCACACGCCTTGGAAGATATTTGCTTATATATTTTGCTTATGGCATCCATTGTTCTTCATCAGAGTTGACAAGAAACGTCTTTTCTTGAGCATAAAAGTGATCTGAAGGTGCTATAGGTGTCAGGTTTCAGTGTTCTTCGTAGCTACAAATTCAGAATGTTCAGGAGAAGAATATTTCAGACTTCGTTTTCCATTTGCATGCAGGCTTCATCAGTTCTACTTCAAGCATATGCGAATTTCTACAGAAGAAGAGAGAAAACAAACAAATAAAAACCTTCTATTCTTTTGTCTTATTTTCCTCTATTCTCGTCTTAGATTTTCTACGCATCTCAAAGAAAACAGCAGAATCTTCAGAAAAGCATCATCTGGGTTCGAGTATATCAGCATCAACGACAATAATCATGTCTTAGATTATTTTGTGAAAATTGCCCCCTTGCCTCTATTCTAGAGCACTGTGCTTTTTTCCAGAGTTTTCTTTGCATGTGGTCCTAAAACACTTTTTTTCCAAAATCCATCGATCCGGGTCATCTTAGAATTCAGTTCTACATAAAACCCATGTTCCAGATTTTCACGGGAAAAATTGCCCCTAGTGCCCCTAATTGCCAGTTCAAACTTCCATTTGGAATGAGAGAACTGATAGTGGAAAAGGACACGGTGGAGTTGCTGTCCTAATCAAAGAATCATGGTGCAATAGCATTCAAATCGAGAAAGAAGACCCAAACAAACAATATGTTTGGTTTAAAATAACAGAAAATCAAACGGTCATAAGAGTGGCAGCATGCTACTTCGCTCCAAAAGGCTCCAAATCCTACAAGAAAAGGAACCTTGATCGTGAGGACCCTTTTGCTGCTCTAAAAAAAGACATTTCGGTCTATAATGGCATGGGAGAGGTTATTTTAATAGGGGATTTTAATGCAAGAACAGCAAACATACAAGCTCTCAACTTGAAAAGCAAAGACGGGGAGAAATGTGATCCGTTATGGTTGGAGGAAGAGGGCCAGCATATGTGGGAAAGGAATTCCCAAGATAATAAGCACAATGTCACGCACTTTGGGGCTGAACTATTGGGATTGTGTAGTCTATTCAACTTGGTCATTTGCAACGGTATGAGGACATGGCCAAACTCCGGCAACATCACCTGCAAAACTTACAATGGAAAAAGTGTGGTTGATTATGTCATTTGCTCGCACGTTTACACGTCAAAGATAAAGGATCTTGTGATTGGAAAGTGTCCTCTAGAGCTGAAATCAGACCATAATCCAATATATGTGAATCTTGACACCCACATTGACGTGCACCAAGGAGGGCAGATTCATATCAGCAAAAAGAAAGTGCCTTCGCAAGGTAGAATCATCATGAACCGTGACAATCAGGAGGTCTTCAAGGCGGCACTCAAAAGGCTTTTCAGAGATTACGAAAGGAAGATAACCAACACAGAGCAGCACACTATAAACAAGAGCATGCTAATCCCCATTGTTCACAAGGCTTTAGATGAGTGTAAGAGGGCTAGGCCTAAGAAGGCAATTACAACTACTTTCCCAGCAAACCCATGGTTTGATGAAGAGTGCAAGATAAAAAAAGAAAACTTCGTGAGGATGGAAGGACCATTGAAAACAAAAAAGAATACGAAAAGATGATACGGAACAAAAAAGAAAAATATGTGAGCACTCGAAGGCTAGAGTTGATTGCCCTTGGAAAGAACAACCCCAAGAAATTTTGGAAGGAGCTACAACAAAAAAGAAAACAAGTGGAAAACAATATCACAAGCACTCAATGGCTGGAATATGCAAAGGTATTGTATGAGCGGGAACAAGATAAACATAGACCTACTACAATCAAGGCTACCACTGAACTTTTCACCATCGATGACATCAATCAAGGCATAAAAAGGTTGGTTGGGGGAAAAGCGCAGGATATTGATGGGCTGCAAGCTAAATTCTTAAAATGGGGCATTGAGGTCCTTGCACCTTGCATCAAGGGCATCTTCAACAAGGTTATTCAAGAGGGCTTTCCGGAAGGGTGGACGACTAGCGTTGTTATTCCTTTATACAAAAGCGGGGACATAAATAACCCATCAAACTACCAAACTATTATGATTAATCCTCTTCTTGGAAAACTTTTCGAAAGCATGATTGAGCGCAGAATTAGTTGGTGGGCCGAGAAAGAGGCCAAAAAGCAGAGGGGTAGGCTGGTTTTAGACCGAAACACTCCACTATTGATCATGGTATTACTCTCAAATTTCTGATTGAAAAAATATGGAACGTGCAAGGGGAGGAGGCCTTTTGCTGCTTTGTTGACTTTAGAAAAGCCTTTGACACTGTGCCACGGGACAAGTTGTGGATTAGAATGGAGGAACTGGGAGTTCCGAAGGTGCTCAGGGCGGCTATTCATAGGCTGTATGAACAGGTCAGAGCTAAAATCAGAACAAACGAAGGTATGTCTGAGTGCTTTGGCAGCGACATTGGGGTCAAGCAAGGGTGCCCGCTTTCCCAAACACTATTTGGGCTTTACATTGACAAGCTGGAAGAGTGGTTAGACAATGGGGGTGGGGAAGGTATTCAATTGGTCAATTATGTTATAAAATTGCTCTTGTATGCTGATGATCTTATTCTGATCGCTAAATCAGCACATGAACTCAAAAAACATTTGAAAGCCCTTGAAACCTTTTGTCAAGAAGTTGGGATGCAAGTGAACACTAGTAAAACTAAAATAATGATCCTCTCTTTACGAAGGAAAAAACAACAAATTAGCTTTATCTTCGAAGGCAATCAGTTGGAAATTGTTGATGAATACAAATACCTAGGGCTAGACTTTCACCACAAGCTCAGTTGGGAAACTTGTAGAACAAAAAGGATCCAAGGGGGTTGGAAAGCGCTTTACTCTCTACAAAACAGATGTAGAAATGCTGAATTATGGGATTGGAAAACCAAGAGGACATTGTTTGGATTACTTGTGACCCCGGTGATTTTATATGGATGTGAAATTTGGGGCAGCAGCATGTCAGATCAGAAATGGAGGCAAGTGGAAAGAATTCAAAAACATCTAATTGTTAGCAGCCTTAAGCTCAAAACTGCAATACCTTATGAGATTTTATTAGCGGAGACAGGCACCTTCCCCTTGGAGGCTTTCGTGATGATCAGGTTACTAAGTTACCTGCAAAAGGTGTAAAACATGGAGAACCACCGTTGGCCTAAACTGATTGTAGAAGAAAAGCTGGATAGAAGAAAGAATACCTGGATGAAACAAAACAAAAAGTGGATGGAAAAGTGGGGTGTGAAAATGCAAGATTGTCCAAGTACAAATGAAGAAATAAAAAAATATGTGAAGCAAAAATTCAAAAATGCTATATGGACAAAACAATCAGGACGAAAGAAAGACTACTATATCAAAGAATTTAACCCCAAGGGTGACCATGAAGAAAAGGCCTATATAGGAGCGAATATTAAATGGAGAGCAAAGATGTTGATAGTTCAACTCCGGACTAGCTCACATCGTCTTAGATGTGAAACGGGCAGATGGTTGGTTCCTAAAGAAGAATGGGAAGAAAGAATATGTCAATTTTGCGACATGGGATTGGTGGAGACCAAATGGCATTTTGTTATGGAGTGCTCAGCGTATAACGATATTCAGGCCAGCTATGCAGACACCTTACAAGTTGATAATTTAAATACCTTGTTTGAGGAGGAAAAGTTGGCCAAATCTGCAAACTACATCATCAAAATTCACTGGTGTAGGGTTGACCTTGAGCGAAGAACTCAAATTGCTTAGGGTCCCCCCCTTTTTTTGGTGGCGGTCCTGTGCTGTTCCTGGGTCCCATAGGCTGTTGTGGCCTCGTGGACGTAATTAAAATCTTTCATTTCATTTCATTTCAATCTCAACTGAAAACCTTTTGCATGCAGGCCTAAAACTCAATTTTTTGAAAAACGGAAGATCTAGGTTTGATCAATTCTCCAGTGCCTACAATACCCATATGCCAGTTCTTCTCACAGAAAATTTTCCCGGAAACCCCTATGGCCATTAAATCTCTCAAGCGAAAAGCTCTTGCATGCCAAGGCAAAAGATGTTTTTTTGAATTTCTGACATTATGGGTTTACTTAGAAATATTTTCTCTACAAAACCCACATCTTAGAATTTTTCATGAAAATTCTCATTCAATTGGCTATTTTTAGCCTCATCAAGAGTTGTTTTAGCTTTCCAGAAAAAGTTGTCAATATATAGTCGTCTTTACAGTCAACAGGCGAGTTTTTCAGAATGCAATTCACTCAAATTGAATTCAGGACCAAATTGGTCTTAATTCACAATTTCATAAGAAAAGTTGACACTGTTTTGCATCAAGCATATCCGGAGGGTTGATACCGTTGGAATTTTGCATGTGCGGTGAGTTCGTGTGCATTTCTCACAACCAGAGTATTCGCGGTCAAACTTTGTGGTTTTGTCATGCAACACTTTTCCATGAGAAGAATCGAGAAAGGCGTCAAAGGCATAAAGCTGCAGATAGAACATAGATCATCACTCCATTTACGAAGCCGCCAAAGTTACTTAGATCCCGTGCCATTATCTTCATGAAGATGGTTGATATGTTGAACGTGATGCAGTGCGGATTGAGTTTGAGAAACTTGTTCGTGATAACCTTGATGAAGATCTTGAGGCGTCCAAGTTGGATGAGTTCTCAGAGATGACTGCCAGTTTCAGAAAGGCGATTGCAGAAGTCAGAGACAGTCAGAGGGCGATCAAGGATGCAAAGAAGGAGTTGAACAGGCAATTCATCATCGTGGATAGCGTCAGAGTGCCAGATGATGACACAATCGACAAATTCCTGGATGAGATAATAAATAGAGAGGACTTGCAGTAGACGTCTAGTTAGATCCTGCAGTTATTTACGAGGATGAGTCAAAAGCAACAATTAACTCAAAGTCAATTCTTGAGTTTTCCTTGTTGATATTAGGCATGCCTATCTCATTCTTGGAGATATCTTCGCAAGAGAATAGACTTTTAGTTAGAACCAGTTAACTGATGGTAGTTATCAGTTAGCTTTCCTTTCAATAAGGACGTGCATGTTGCACATGTCCATTTAGTCTTGTTTGTATCGGTTAACTAATGGTAGTTTTCCAGTTAACTGTATAGTTTCTTTCATTTAGACTTAGATGAATAAAATCTTGCATGCCATGCGAGACTGTAGTTGACTCAAGGTGATTTTAGGGTTGCCTACACCTTTGATGTCTATAAATAAGAGCTTTCAGCTCATTTGTAAATAACTTTTGCTTGTGATAGAGAATTGTTGCACTGTCGGCAACATGCCTATTCTCAAGATTGGTTCACCCTTGTAAATTAGAACTTTTGCTTGATAGCATACATGTTGCGCCCACCTTGCTTGTAGTATTGCTATTATTGTATTTGTTCAAGAACTTTCACACGAGAGTAATATATGTTGTGCCCACCTTGCCTGTAATATTGTCTTTTTGAATCCGTTCATGAGCATTTGTTTTGATAATGAATTGTTATGCCACTTGGGTTTCATGCAATTATTATGGTGAATGCTTGCCTTAGTTAGATATAGTGGCTAGTTTGATCGTAGATTGTACGCGTGTCTCGCCTATGCAATTTACTGTCCTAGTTGGCTATCTTTTTTGTTTTGTTATCAATAAGCCTATTAAAATTGAGCAAATAGTTGTGCCCACCTTGCCTTCATGTTGAGAGTTTGTACCTAAAGCTTATCGTGTGATGTGTGTGATAATAAGCCTATTCAGCCAAGCAAATTGTTGTGCCCACCTTGCCTTCATGTTGTGAATTTGTACCCGGCTTATCATGTAAAACCATTCCTGCTCCTTTTCCTCACGCTTTGTGTTTTTGAGGAAATTGGATAGATTAAAGTATTTAGTTTTTAGTTGTAGTTAAGATATGCAAAACCAGAGAAAACTCTTAGTTGTAGCGTCCTTGGTTTCCTTAACCTTGTGCCTCTCACAGCTGAGTCGAAAAAGATAGGTTTAGAATACTTTACTTTTAAAACGCATACCAGCAAAAGAGGGAGCTTCCCCTCCTAATTTGAAGAGCACTCATCACGTAGTGTGTATAGTTGTCCATACGAACTTACACTCCAGAGGTGTTAGTTATTACACCAACAATTTTCTGGCACCCATCGTTGGGCACGAGACAAGAAAACTTCAAAAAAGCTAAGCGCTTTATTTCACGGGAATGACACTCTTGCATCCGATTGCTTGATTCACACAGAAGCAATGGATGATAACAACAATGATGTTGGCAGGCGAAGTCCACCCCCACTACGTTGGGGTAATAACATTGGACCTTTGGCTTTTTCAGGTAAATCATGAGTTACCTAAAGGGTCAAGGAAGCGCTTTCCACGGTTTCACGGCGATGGAACTCAACACCCGAAGTATCATTTTTCTGCGTTCACAACGGCTTGCGCCATCTTGCACGTAGCACATGAAGACATCGCGATGCGTCTCTTTGTCGAGACTCTTGCAGGAAATGCTACCAACTAGTTCAATCACCTGGCGCCAGGCAGTATCACAAGCTGGGAAACTATGAGCGAGAAGTTTTTGGCGAGATTCAAACCTGCTGAAGGCAATCACCTATTATTCACCCAACTCACAAATTCAATGATGGAGCACAACGAACACATGAGGGATTTTGTAGCAAGATTTAATCATCTTGTTACAAGAATTTCTTCTACACTCGATCCATCACCGGAGATTCTGTTAAGTTGTTTCATACATGCTCTTCCATCAGAGATAGCCTTTTTCCTCAAGACGACCAAAGCGACAAAGTTGAAGAGTGTGCAAGAACATGCCATCAATTTGGAGAATAATATGATCACTTCCGGCCTAATGAAGACAGATTCTATCAGATCTCTAGTTCAACAACCGTACCTGCCAAAAAGTGACAATTTTCAGCCACGGTTGCCAACATCTCCATCAAGACCAATGATTGA
Organism: Sequoiadendron giganteum; assembly: GCA_007115665.2. NCBI lineage: Eukaryota > Viridiplantae > Streptophyta > Pinopsida > Cupressales > Cupressaceae > Sequoiadendron > Sequoiadendron giganteum. The sequence continues at coordinate 245,850,143 of CM021106.1, read as the reverse complement.
AGCTGCACACCATGCAGTATTTTGATGTTTCCATGACACCGACACACACACCGGATCCACATGTCCGGAGAATCCGAGAATGATCCAAATCATGGGATACACTAAAGCCGCTCCCAGTTCTAGTTTTGTACCAACACCAAGTTCGAAGGTTGTTTTACCACAAACGAACAACTTTGATGGTGACTCTGTTGCGGGATACTTTGATAGAGAACCCATAAATCAAGAAGAAGAAGAAGAATACCGCCAGTACGCTTCTCTTGTGTTCACACGTGCTCAGCATTTCAAGGCACAAAAAGAAGAAGAAAGGCGAAAATCAAATGAAAAGGGTAAAGAACTGCTTCCCACTTCTAAACTCAGATCTTCACGGGAGAACACTATGCCAATTGCTCAAGAGACGTCTTCAACAAATTTTGACATCGTAGCTTCCATGATGAAGACCAAGGTACAAATCTCCCAACTGGAATATCTTCAGGACCATCCAGAACAACTAGATCAGATTATCAAGGTCGTAAAGAAGTAGGTTGCGCTCAAGTCATTTGTTCGAGCAGAAGCAAAGCTTGAAACGGATCTTGGTAATTGTGTCTCTGTCAGAAATAGAAATTGAAGACCAGAACATGGCTTGTTCTAAGAAGAGATTGGCAGAGGGTACAAAGTCGTGGACAATACAGTTCGATGGAGATTGTTTAAATACAATTTCAGAAGTAGGGGAATTGATCATCTCCCCTAAAAGATAGTTGCACTCATCCGTGCAATTGGAATTCACTGAAGCTGAAAAAGAGGTGCTTTTATTGGGCCTCAAAGATGCCGAAGACATGGGAATCAAACTCCTATGTGTGAAAGGTGATGTAGAGCTGATCGACAAGTTGGTCAAAGGATATTTTCAGGTTAGAAAGGATCACCTACGGCATTATAGAAATCAAGTTTGGAACTCGATTAATTGGTTTGAAGAAATCAGCATCCTAAAGAGGGATGACAGAACTAATGCCTCAGAGGTGTCAGCTTTCCCATTTTCATCATATTCTAACTTTTGTCAAAATATCTTTGCATGGATATTTGAAAACCTGAGAATCTTTATTCCAGAAGGATTGCCTCCTGCAATGCCCATCATAAGAGAAGTAAAACCTTTTAGGCAGAAACAACATCGGTGGGAGGCTCTTCCCGCTGCCATGCAGCGAACAATATCTCAAGCACTTCATCTCTTCGGGGGTGGAGTAAATTTTCTTTATGCCTTATCATTATGTAGTAATGTGTTTCCCCATTCTGTGAAGTTTTGTCATGTTATTAGGTGATTTAAGTAGTCTTGTTTAGGTGATTTTTAGGAGTAGTCTTGTCATTAGGTGATTAGGAAAGAAAGTCTTGACTCCAATGCCCAACTGTAAGTCACTGGTCTACAAAAACTCAGAGATTCCTGGAGTCTCCTATGTCATAGGTATCCGAAATGGTCACCAGACGGAGCCTAATGTTGTACCCAAACCAAATTTTTTGCTTCATTAAGGTATTTTGCTTAAAATGGTTTAAACCTTGTAAAAATGATGTCAAAACATAGTTTTTGGGCAGTTCAAGTATGGACTTTGAGTCAGTGTGATGCCACGGAGATACTGGCAAAATTTGAAAATTAGAGTTTCTGAACCCTTGTTTTTAGGTCAAAACCCTAAAAATTGAAACTTGTCAAAATTGGCTGAAATTTGTTTTGATTGATTTATTTTGCTTCACGATCATAATGGTGAAGTCGGATTCAGTTAAAACTCAATTTAAGCCTAGTGGGTAGTTTTTCGTTTTTTCAAGTGAAAAATTAGGTTTTCTAAACTCATCAATGGTAGATGGCCAGGTGCCAGGTGTCGACAGCTAAGCTCAAAACGTTTCGGTGATGTTTCTATGGCAAGTTTTGTCCAAAAAGTTACTTTGTCTCAGAGGGGTTTTTTCGACGAGGTGAAGATGCTATAAAAATGGCCAAGTCTGGAGTGAAAAAGTGCAACTCTGAGCTAGGGGCGCCCTTGATGTCTTCTCCCGAATCTTGTTTGTTTCGCGATGAGCTAGCCAGCCAATCCAACGGATCTGTATATCATCTGAAACTAAAGATTGAATGCAAAACGAGGGAAATTGAAAATATTTTAAGTTTGGAGTGAAAAAGCGCCCCTGGAGGCCAAGGGCGCCCATCTTTTTGAGGCTTCAGATGAAGTCTTCTGATCAAGTGACACCTAGGAGGTTTGTTTCTGTCTTGATCCAGCTCCGCAACGCATCTGTCAGCAGGTGAATCAAAGTTGTCGTATTGTCATGATCAAAGGTCAAACTTGAGGTTCCAGACTTGTTCACAACTGTTCAAAATGTCAAAAGTGCCTCGGGCCTCCAGGGGCGCCCAAGGTTTTGAAGCCTTGAATTCAGTTTGTTTGATGATTTCAGATACTCATCCTGTCTGTGTCAGCTCTAGCTTTCTATTGCCTGTCTCAGTCGGGTCAGAGGATGTCTCAACAGCCTGCAGCAGAAAGATTGGTGGTTTTTAGCTAGTTGTAAAAATGGCCAACATTGGTGGAGAAAAGCCGCCCATGTTTTAGGAAGATCAAATGATGTTTTTATGCAAAGTGCTCTCTAGGAGCTCTTGCTCAGAATTCAGCCTGCTCCGCAGTGAGTCAGTTAGCACGTTTTGAAGTTTTGCTGGACACCGGGAAACATTAAGTGAAATGAGGTCAAATTTATGGTAAAAATAATGGAAAATGCCTGAAAATATTCTAATTCTGAGGTCAAAAAGCACTCCTGGAGGCCAGGGGCGCCCATCTTTTTGAGGCCTCAAATTAATGAATTTTGGATTGTTGCCTCAACGAGTCCTCTTGTCAGATTTGGTCCTGCTCTTCAACGAAACTGTCAGCCAGTTGATCCGACGTGGCAGTCAATCAGAATCAGTGGTCAAATGTGAGCTTTGTTTGAGGTTTTAGATTCAAATTTTCAAAAATATGTCTAAGTATGTGTTGGCTTAAAAACTAACACCTCTGGAGTGTAAGTTTGTACAAAAAGCTATGCACACTGCGTAATGAGTGCTCTTCAAATTAGGAGGGGAAGCTCCCTCGTTGTGCTGGAATGCATGGAAAAGAAAAGTAAACTAAATCCTATCTTTTTGTTCTCAGCTGGTAGAGGCACAAGGTTAAGAAAACCTAAAACGTTGCAGCTACGGATTTTCTGGTTTCGCAGATCATTTATCTACAACTAAGCTAACTTCTTTAAATCTTATCCAGTTTCCTCAAGAAAACAGAGCGTGAGGAAATGGAGCAGGAATGGTTTTATACGATAAGTTGGGTACAGATTCGCAACATGAAGGCAAGGTGGGCACAACTATTTGCTCGACTGAATAAGCTTATTATCACACACATCATACGATACGCTTTAAGTACAAACTCTCAACATGAAGGCAAGGTGGGCACAACTATTTGCTCAGTTTGAATAGGCCTATTGATACAAAACATAAAGGATAGCCAACTAGGACAGTAAATTGCATAGGCGAGATGCATACAATCTACGATCAAACTAGCCACTATATCTAACTAAGGCAAGCATTCACCATAATAATTGCATGGAACCCGAGTGGCATAACAATTCATTATCAAAATGAATGCTCATGAACAGATACAATAATAGCAATACTACGGGCAAGGTGGGCACAACATGTATGCTATCAAGCAAAAGTTCTAAATTACAAGGGTGAACCAATCTTGAGAATAGGCATGTTTTCGACAATGCAACAATTCTCTATCACAAGGAAAAGTTATTTACAAATGAGCAAAGAGCTCTTATTTATAGAAATCAAGGTGTAGGCAACCCTAAAATCACCTTGAGTCAACTACAGTCTCGCAATGCATGCAAGATTTTATTGTTAAACCCTAATAGAGGAAACTATACAATTAACTGGCAAGCTACCATCAGTTAACCAATACAAACAATGCTAACTGGACCATGTGCAACATGCACATCCTTATTGAAAGGAAAGCTAACTAATAACTACCATCAGTCAACTGGTTCTAACTAAGAGTCCCTCCTCCTACGAAAATATCTCCAAGAATGAGATAGGCATGCCTGATGTCAACAAGAAAAACTCAAGAACTGAAGTTGAGTTAACTATTGCTTCTGACTCATCCTCGTAAATAACTGCAGGATCTAACTGGTTGTCTACTCCAAGTCCTCTTTGTTTATCACCTCGTCCAGGAATCTGTCGATCATATCATCAACCAGCACTCTGACGCTATCTACGATAGTGAACTGCCTATTCAACTCCTTCTCAGCATCCTTGATCGCCCTCTAACTGTCTCTAACTTCTACAGTTGCCTTGTTGAAACTGACAGTCATTACTGAGAAGTAATCCAACTCAGACGCCTCAGGATCTCCACCTAGGTTATCAAGAACCAACTTCTCAAACTCAGTTTGCACAACATCAAGCTCAGGATACGCACCATCTTCATGAAGATAATGGCACGGGATCTGAGTAACTTTGGTTGCTCCGTAAATGGAGTGATGATCTTTGTTCCTTCTATAGTTTGACGCCTCTGACGCTTTTCTTGATTCCTCTCAATGGAAGAATGTTGCATGACGAAACTGGGAAGTTTGACCGTGAACACTCTAGTTATGAGAAATGCACACGAACTTACCGCACACAGAATTCCAACGGTATCAACCCTTTGGATGTGCTCGATGCAAAACAATGCCAACTTTTCTTATGAAATTGTGAATCAAGACCAAATTGGTCTTGAATCCAGTTTGAGTGAACTCCCTTCTAAAAAATCGCCTGTTGACTGTGAACACGGCTATGTTAGGACAAATTTTCCGGAAAACTGAAAATAACTCTTGGTGAGGCTAAAAATAGTCAGTCGAAGAGGAATTTTCACGAAAAATTCTGAGACGTGGGTTTTGTAGAGAAAATAATTCTAAGTAAACCCACAACGTCAAAAATTCGAAAAAACACCTTTTTCCTTGGCATGCAAGAGCTTTTCGGTTGAGAGATTTAATGGCCGTAGGGGGCTCCCAGGAAAGTTTTCCACAAGAAAAACTGGCATATGGGTATTGTAGGCATTGGTGAGCTAAAAAGACCTAGATCCTCCGTTTTCTAAAAATTTGAGTTTTAGGCCCGCATGCAAAGGGTTTTCAGCTGTGGGATTTGACTAGCAGTTAGGGGCACTGAGGGCAATTTTTCCTGTGAAAATCTGGAACATAGGTTCTGTGTAGAAATGAATCCTAAGACAACCCAGATCAACAGATTTGCAAAAAAACGTGATTTAGGCCCACATGCAAAGAAAATCTTGGAAAAAAGCACAGTGCTCTAGAATAGAGGCAACGGGGCAATTTTCACAAAATAATCTAAGACATGGGTATTGTCATTGATGTTGAAATACTTGAACCCAGATGATGCTTATTTGAAGATTATGTCGTTTTCTTTGACATGCGAAGAAAATCTAAGACGAAAATAGAGGAAAATAAGACGGAAGAATAGAAGTTTTTTATTTGTTTGTTTTCTCTCTTCTTCTATAGAAATTCGCCTATGCTTGAAGTAGAACTAATAAACCTATATGCAAATGGAAAACAAAGTCTGAAATATCCTTCCTCTGATCATTCTGAATCTGTAGCTACAAAGAACGTTGAATTCTAACCCTTGTAGCACCTTCAGATTAAAATTTACTTGAGAAAGGCGTGTTTTATCAACTCAAAATAAGAATAATGGATGCCATATGCATAATAAACAAGAATTTATCATCAAAGGCATGCCAAATGCATGCACAGCCTTGGAAAGTACGCTTGAACTCTAACTGAACCTTCAAAATTCACGCATGGCCTCTGATTGGCTCTCAAAACAGTTAACTGAATGAAAAATATACCCTAAATAGGACGCCACCTTCAACAGTTCAGTCAACTGACACATGCAAGCTAATCTCGCTCAGTTACAGACTAAAAATAGGCCCAGAAGAAGTCAACTTGAAAACAATCAACTGAAGAGTTAATTTTAGTTAATTGAATCCTTCCTCATGTGCACTTCTTTTCTTGAGTTCAAAAGTCAACCTTTGACTTTAGGCATCCTTTCCAGACTTAGACATTTTTCTTAAAATTTGAATCTAAAACCTCAAACGGAGCTCACGTTCGACCACTGATTCTGATTGTCTGTCATGTCGGATCAACTGGCTGACAGTTTCGTTGAAGAGCAGGACCAAATCTGACAAGAAGACTCTTTGAGGCGACAATCCAAAATTCATCAATCTGAAGCTTCAAAAAGATGGGCGCCCCTAGCCTCCAGGGGTGATTTTCGACCTCAGAGTAAGAATATTTTCAGGCATTTTCCATTATTTTCACTATGAATTTGACCTTATTTCACTTAACGCTTCCCAGTGTTTGGCAAAACTTCAGAACGTGCTGACTAGCTCACTGCGGAGCAAACTGAATTCTAAGCAAGAGCTCCTGGAGAGCACTTTGGATAAAAACATCATTTGACCTTCCTAAATCATGGGCCAGGGGCGCTTTTCCCAACCAGTGTTAGCCATTTTCACAACTAGCTAAAAACCACCAATCTTCCGACTGCAAGCTGCTGAGACATCCTCTGACCCGATTGAGACAGGCAACGGAAAGTTGGAATTGACACGGACAGGACGAGCATTTGAAATCGTCAAACAAACCTCATTTAAGGCTTCAAAACCTTGGGCGCACCTGGAGGCCAGGGGCACTTTTTGACATTTCTGAACAGTTCTAAACAAGTTTTGCCTTGGTGATCATCCCTTCAACCTTTGTTTTACATGCTCATTCGCTCCACCGCTGCTGCCATTTGATAAGTCCTATGAACTGGCTAATAGATTCATTGCAAAGCAAGGCTAAAGCTGAGAAGATCATCTTGGAGATAGTCAAGCAAAAACTGACATCTGATGCCTTGAATTCTTGGGAGCCCCTGGCCTCCAAGCGCGCTTTTCTCCACCAGTGTTAGCCATTTTTCCAACTAGCTAAAAATCACTTAACTTCCAGCTACAGGTTGCTGACAAATCTTCTAGATTGGCTGGTAGGCTCATCACGAAGCTGGCAGGATTCTGAAGAAGACATCCTGGAAGAGACAAGTCATAAAAAGTTGATCTAGGCCTCCAAAATCAAGGGAGCCCCTATCTCAGAAATGCGCTTTTTCATTCCAAACTTAGCCAATTTCACAGCATCTTTACCTCATCGAAAAACCCCTCCGAGACGAAGTAACTTTTTGGACGAAACTTGCCATAGAAACATCACCGAAGCGTTTTGAGCTTAGCTTTCGACACCAGGCACCTGGCCATTTGCCATTGATGAGTTTAGAAAACCTAACTTCTCACTTGAAAAACGAAAACTACACACCAAGCTTAAACTGTGTTTTAACTGAATCCGACTTCACCATTGTGATCGTGAAGTAAAATAAGCCAATCAAAACAAATTTCAGCCAATTCTAACAAGTTTCAATTTTTAGGGTTTTTGACCTAAAAATAGGGGTCCAAAAACCCTAATTTCCAAATTTTTCCAGTATCTTTGTGGCATCACAATGACTCAAAGCCCATACTTGAATTGCCCAAAAACTATGTTTTGACATCATTTTTAAAAGGTTTAGACCATTTTAAGCAAAATTCCTTAATGAAGCAAAAAATTTGGTTTGGGTACAACAGTATGGAAGGACACCTAAAGTCAAAGGTTGACTTTTAGACTCAAACATAGAAGTGCGCATGAGGAGAGTTTGCAGTTAACTACATTCAGAAGTTTAGTTAAGCTCTTTTCAGTTCGACTTCTACTAAAGCTTATTTTTAGTCTATAACTGGCTAAAATTAGTTTGCATGCATCAGTTAATTGAACTTCTCAAGGTGGCGCCCGAATTAGGGTTTATTCTACATCCAATTAACTGAGTTTGAAGCCAATTATAGGTCATGCATGAGTTTTGAAGGTCCAGTTGCACTTCAAGCGCCATTTCCAAGACTTAGCATGCACTTCACACGCCTTGGAAGATATTTGCTTATATATTTTGCTTATGGCGTCCATTATTCTTCATCAGAGTTGACAAGAAACGTCTTTTCTTGAGCATAAAAGTGATCTGAAGGTGCTACAGGTGTTAGGTTTCAGTGTTCTTCGTAGCTACAGATTCAGAGTGTTCGGGAGAAGAATATTTCAAACTTCATTTTCCATTTGCATGTAGGTTTCATCAGTTCTACTCAAGCATAGGCGAATTTCTACAGAAGAAGAGAGAAAATAAACAAATAAAAAACTTATATTCTTTTGTCTTATTTTCCTCTATTCTCATCTTAGATTTTCTTCGCATGTCAAAGAAAATGGTAGAATCTTCAGAAAAGCATCATCTGGGTTCGAGTATTTCAGCATCAATGACAATACTCATGTCTTAGATTATTTTGTGAAAATTGCCCCGCTGCCTCTATTCTAGAGCACTGTGCTTTTTTCCAGAATTTTCTTTGCATGTGGTCCTAAAACACATTTTTTCCAAAATCTATCGATCTAAGTCATCTTAGAATTCAGTTCTACATAAAACCCATGTTCCAGATTTTCATGGGAAAAATTGCCCCCAGTGCCCCTAACTGCCAGTTCAAATCTCAACTGAAAACCTTTTGCATGTGGGTCTAAAACTCAATTTTTCGAAAAACAGAAGATCTGGGTTTGATGAGTTCTCCAGTGCCTACAATACCCATATGCTAGTTTTTATCGCGGGAAATTTTCTCGGGAACCCCTCTACAAAGCCCACATCTCAGAATTTTTCATGAAAATTCTCATTCGATTGGCTATTTTTAGCCTCATCGAGAGTTGTTTTAGCTTTTTGGAAAAAGTTGTCAAAGTATAGCCGTGTTTACAGTCAACGAGCAAGTTTTTGAGAAGGTAGTTCACTCAAATTGAATTCAGGACCAAATTGGTCTTAATTGACAATTTTATAAGAAAAGCTGACACTGTTTTGCATCAAGCACATCCGGAGGGTTCATACCGTTGGAATTTTGCATGTGCGGTGAGTTTGTGTGCATTTCTCACAACCAGAGTGTTTGCGGTCAAACTTTGTGGTTTCGTCATGCAACACTTTTCCATGAGAAGAATCGAGAAAGGCGTCAAAGGTATAAAGCTGCAGATAGAACATAGATCATCACTCCATTTACGGAGCCGCCAAAGTTACTTAGATCCCGTGCCATTATCTTCATGAAGATGGTGCGTATGTTAAGCGTGATGCAGTTCGGATTGAGTTTGAGAAACTTGTTCGTGATAACCTTGATGAAGATCTTGAGGCGTTCAAGTTGGATGAGTTCTCAGAGATGACTGCCAGTTTCAAAAAGGCGACTGCAGAAGTCAGAGACAGTCAAAGGGCAATCAAGGATGCAGAGGAGTTGTACAGGCAGTTCATCATCGTGGATAGCGTGTGTTCGTGGTCAAACTTTGTGGTTTTGTCATGCAACACTTTTCCATGAGAAGAATCAAGAAAGGCGTCAAAGGCATAAAGCTGCAGATAGAACATAGATCATCACTCCATTTACGGAGCCGCCAAAGTTACTTAGATCCCGTGCCATTATCTTCATGAAGATGGTGTGTATGTTGAGCGTGATGCAGTTCCGATTGAGTTTGAGAAACTTGTTCGTGATAACCTTGATGAAGATCTTGAGGCGTTCAAGTTGGATGAGTTCTCAGAGATGACTGCCAGTTTCAGAAAGGCGACTGCAGAAGTCAGAGACAGTCAGAGGGCGATCAAGGATGCAGAGAAGAGTTGAACAAGCAGTTCATCATCGTGGATAGTATCAGAGTGCTAGATGATGACACAATCAACAAATTCCTAGATGAAATAATAAATAGGGAGGACTTGGAGTAGACGTCCAGTTAGATCCTGCAGTTATTTACGAGGATGAGTCAGAAGCAACAGTTAACTCAAAGTCAGTTCTTGAGTTTTCCCCATTGATATCAGGCATGCCTATCTCATTCATGGAGATATCTTCGCAAGAGGATAGACTTTTAGTTAGAACCAGTTAACTGATAGTAGTTATCGGTTAGCTTTCCTTTCAATAAGGATGTGCATGTTGCACATGTCCATTTAGTCTTGTTTGTGTCGGTTAATTGATGGTAGCTTTCCAGTTAATTGTATAGTTTCTTTCATTTAGACTTGGATGAATAAAATCTTGCATGCGCTGCAAGATTGTAGTTGACTCAAGGTGATTTTAAGGTTGCTTACACCTTTGATGTCTATAAATAAGAGCTTTCAGCTCATTTGTAAATAACTTTTGCTTGTGATAGAGAATTGCTACACTATCGGCAACATGCCTATTCTCAAGATTGCTTCACCCTTGTAAATTAGAACTTTTGCTTGATAGCATACATGTTACGCCCACCTTGCCTATAGTATTGCTATTGTTGTATCTGTTCAAGAACTTTTGCACGAGAGTAATATATGGTGTGCCCACCTTGCCTGTAATATTGCCTTTTTGTATTTGTTCATGAGCATTTGTTTTGATAATGAATTGTTATGCCACTTGGGTTTCATGCAATTATTATGGTGAATGCTTGCCTTAGTTAGATATAGTGGCTAGTTTGATCGTAGATTGTACACGTGTCTCGCCTATGCAATTTACTATCCTAGTTGGCTATCTTTTGTGTTTTGTTATCAATAAGCCTACTCAAATTGAGCAAATAATTGTGCCCACCTTGCCTTCATGTTGAGAGTTTGTACCTAAAGCTTATCGTGTGATGTGTGTGATAATAAGCCTATTCAGCCAATCAAATTGTTGTGCCCACCTTGCCTTCATGTTGTGAATCTGTACCCAGCTTATCGTGTAAAACCATTCCTGCTCCTTTTCCTCACGCTCTGTGTTCTTGAGGAAATTGGATAGATTAAAGTATTTAGTTTTTAGTTTTAGTTAAGATCTGCAAAACCAGAGAAAACCCTTAGCTGCAGCATCCTCCTTGGTTTCCTTAACCTTGTGCCTTTCACAACTAAGTCGAAAAAGATAGGTTTAGATTACTTTACTTTTAAAACGCATACCAGCAAAAGAGGGAGCTTCCCCTCCTAATTTGAAGAGCACTCATCACGTAGTGTGTATAGCTGTCCATACGAATTTACACTCCAGAGGTGTTAGTTATTACACCAACAAGTTCAACATCAGGAAAATGGACAATTTAGTGAATTTCAGTGTACTTGTATTTTACTCAAACACTAGCATGTCATATTTCTTTGTTTTATGTTCTTAAAAAGTTCTATATAAAGATCTAAATGGTGTATGGTTCATTTCAATTTCTGTGGGCTGTAACAAGAAATTAAACTTGTTATCATTGAAGAAATTAAACTTCATAACTATGTACTGGTTTCTATTGAGCCCCTAGAAGAAACTATTATGTTTGGAAAACACTAAGTTGGTCTTTGGTCAGTTTAGAAAATAAGTTACTGTGAATGTGTTGTTAATGAGTTTAGAAATTTGTTCCTTATGTTTTTAATACATGCAAAATGCTATATTCACCGATCAATGATAGAATATGTTGCTGCTGATAACTCACATCAACACTTCTGTAGATAGTCCATTATAACAGTGGAAATTTGGTTTTACATTAATGTTTGTAGTATTTGCAGGCTGCTTATGTTTTCCTAGTTTATTCAATGCCCTTTTCTTCTTTCGAAAATTTTCAAGTCTGATCCTTATATAATCCTGTAATAGCAGGGGACGAGCTTAGTTCCTTAAATAGTACAAATAAGGAGATAGATGTTGATATTTTTATATTTCCTTTTAATTGTTGTGTTATTTTCAATGTGTTAACAGACTGGTTCTATTGCACCTGCTAATACAATTGTGTCAGTCCTGAGATGTTTGGAGAAAGCTCCTCGGCTACCATCACTAGACTGGGCTGGTCTTGTTAGGTGTATCATGCGATACAAGAATCAGATTTCTGCTAGCCAGTCATCTCTTGTTCCTGACAAGCATTCCTTGCACACTTCAGGAGTACGAGAAGAATGTGTTCATTTTTCATTTGTGCATGCAGATCATATCTCTTCTTTGTTGAACTTCCTCAATGAGCTTTGTGAGATCTCAAGGTTGAAATTGCTTGAACATTCTTTGCAATGTGTCTTGTTACTACATATGGTAGACATGATAAGAATTTTTTCCCAAACTAGAATGCAGAAGTTTTTTGGTGGCATTATGGACTTCTTCAGCAGGCAGTTAATTTTGGAAGTCCTAGACCACGACACAGAGATAGACAGTAGATTAAAAAGTTCTTTGAAAATGACCTTCTGGAAGAGTCTTCATAAATGTCTAACAGATCTTTCCCTTCCCTCATTGGAGGTTTATTCACAGTCCATAAAGAATTGCATGCAAAGCTTGTTTCAGTTGTTGCCTTCAGTGCCATATAATTTTTCTGAAATGAGAAATACTATTGTTCTAAATGCTGAAGAGGAGTGGTCACAGGCTATTAAGTGCCTTATGGATGCTCCGAAGGAATGGCTTCTAGATATTCTCCAGGTATATCATTTCTTAATGGAATTTGACATATTTGTCTTATCAAAGATTAAGCCATACATTCTCATTAATGGTTATCGATTGTATGCAGATTGAAGTAGAGGATTCTGAAGAGATTGAAAAATACCCAGTTGCGATGAGGAAAGTAATTTTTGCTAAAGCCAGGCTTGTTGCCAGTAATGGCATATCGCACTTGGAGCTAGCAAAAGTTAGATCTTATCTCTTGAATGAGAAATCAGATGGTCAGTGCATTTTGCATGAAAAAGTCTTAAGTTGTGTATTAGTTATTGGAATAGCTTATTATATGCAGTAAATTTGTGTTGGTTCTTACTAGTGTTCAACAGGAAATGTTCAGATTCTTATTTTTTTTGTCAATCAAATTTCAGATAACTGGAGACTGCTCATGGAGGTTGCTGTGGCATTGCGCCATACAACAAATGATGTCAAAAGAAAGTGGCTGCTTGATACAATTGAAACGAGCTGTGTTTCAAAATATCCTTCCACAGTGAGCATGGCAGCCCTTTTCTATGAAGAAACATTAATCATCTTCTTTTCTATTCATTTATTGTTTAGAAGTTTTTTGTTACTGAGTATTATAGTATTGTACAATTGGTATGAAAGCATTGATAGGTTCTGTTCACAGTTTATATTGATGCTTCTTCATCATTGAGATGACATGAACATTTGATTTGAGAATATGCAACCTTGACCTAGTTGCATATCACTTGTCTCAGTTGCAAGTGATATTTAATATTTGGTTTCAAGTTTATGTCACCATGGTTGAATTAAATTTTGCCTAATTTAAGAATTGCAAAGCCTACCCCAAATCATTCTAAAGAAAAATGAAAAAATGGGGGCTATTGGTGTGCAATCTAACTCTCTAAGGGGTTATGTCTCCTCCTGAAAGGGCATTAATAGTGCATCGAGAAGAAAAATATTTGCTTTTTCTTATTTATATTTCTAAAATTTGTAAATTTTCAGTTAGAGGTTGAACAGGACTATTCCTTCACCTATAATGAGAAAAATATGATTAAGAGTTTATCATCAGTTATATTTCGAAGTGTTTTCAGAGATTTTTTATTACACTCAATGGCATGACAGATGATTGGCATGGTTGGATTGTTCAGGCATTGAGATTCGTCGGTCTACTTACCAGCAGTTGGTGCCCATATGCTTCATGCCTCACTTTGGATCCTAAGTCGGTATTGCAAGACCTTCCATTCACTTTCTCTTCATTGTTTGTTGATGGCAGTTGGAGTCCCATGCTTGGTACTGTTATAAACAAATGGTTAAGTTTGATAGAAAGACTCCAAAACTGGCAATCATCTTTGGATGTAACTGCTGTAGAACCCATAGAGAAAGACGAAAAGCAGGTTTCTAGCTTTCTTCTGGAAATTTCAAAACAGACATGCATTGCCCTTAAAGATCGGTTGCCATTTGAAGTTCAGTTTAAGCTTGCCAATATTACTATATCTTAATTGTTATGATTTTCAAAACTCTTCACAAAGTACATACGTATAAATTTTAATTCAATTTCACGGCAGTTCAATTAATCAATATTTTTCAAAAGGTCTCAAAAGCTAACCAAAAAGGACATGATAGTATGAATGATATGGCTCACTGACCTTAAGAAGATTATGTTACCTCCGCGTTAATTTGTACCTGCTTTATGGTAGCTGATTAAATGCGTTCTCTTTCACAGAAGTAATTTTAAAATAGTGACATGTATGGTAACCGAAAATGCAAGTAGTTAAATACGCCAGGTGCCTTCAGATTAATTTAGTTTAGGCATACTGGGAAACTATTGCATGTGCTTGCATTCATCGTAATGTATTGAAATATACTTATAGTGATGGTGTTTTCCACATCAGTTTATGTACGCAAGGTAAACAAAGCTGGAACATAATAGGTAGTGAGCATGTGAGTTTCACTGAAAAGGTACATTTGAGTGAAGTTTTTCTTTTTCGAAGTCATCAAATAGTAATCTTTATTCACACTGCCACACGAATTTCAAAATGATCCTTCTTGTCTACCGTTCTCTCCTTGGAGAGTATGTTGGTACTTCTGACCCAAGTTCTAGTCTGAAGATTATTACGTCTGCAAGATTCCGTGTGAATTTAACAGCCACTGATATCTAATTGCACTCCTACGAATTTGAATTATCAGTATCACACTTCAAATAAGATTATATATTCTCTCAATAAAATTCATCACAATGTAATTAGACCTGCTTGATACGACTTGATTCCAGGGCACAGGTAATACTTACGAAGTGTATGACACATTAGTTGTTCATAAACACGATTAATTTGGGATGGCCTGGAGGTCCCGTTGTTTTATTGTTAAACATTTTAGTGTTTTAACTGAACTATTTGTATTTATAGGAGTGCTTCTATAGGGGCAATAAAAAAATGACTTAAACCTCTGTAGTTAACTCCCAATAAATTATTATATAATTTATATAAATATAAAACGCTGATTTCATAATTATTTGTAAAGATATCAATTTTTTTAGTTAAGAGTTTTGTTTTTAATTTTATGTGTTAATCAGATATTCTATACTTTGATATCAGAACTGTTTTAAATCTGTTGAACTTATTATTTCACAATTAATTATATATATATTTGTAAAGTATATCCATTTTTATATGAATTCAACATTTTTTAATTTATAAAATTTATTTCTTAATCAATTTTATTTCATTGTAATGATTTCTGATTTAGATTGTGGATTGTGGAAACTTGATATCATTAATTTTATTTCATATTAAATGGAATGATAATAATAAAACGAGTTAAACATTCATTTTGTAAAAAAACTCTATCTGAGTTGTGTACACCTAATATCAATCATATGGTTTTCATGTCATGAGTCAAGCAAAGGATCCTTAAGTTTTGATTAATGGTAAGTGTTTGACATAAGCCTTTTTCTAAGCATTTATTACAATTTCTTAATGACTTCTATAGGAGGTGCTATTAGGATAGCCTTCCGATCTAGATATATGTGTGTTTCGTATTTTCATTTCATCCTAATAGTTTCCATGATAATATATTTAGGAATGGATTCTTTATGGGTGTGACTATTTAATTTAAAGGGGGTGCCAATTGTTCAATTAGACATTCATGCTCTAAAAGAAAATACAACTTTTATGGAAAATACGCTCTTTGAAATTTTGGCCTTTAATAAGTGTAGGGGATGGTTCAATTTTTTTTAAAATCAAAGGCACATTGTAATATAAAAATAGAAAAATGTCTTTAGAATTTAATACAATGTACAAATTATAATGAAAATTGAGATTTTAAATTAAAGAGGGAGAAGAGGTTATTAATAAAAAATAAAGAAAAAAATAGAATCAGAAGGGTTTAGTTGTTTTTGTTGAAATATTTTGTCATTGATGTCAAGTGTGTTTGAGATGGGTTGATAGTCAGGCAAGCACCTCAATATGTTTTCATGTGTCCTTGTTGTGTCACCTTTGTTTTTTATTGAAAAGGGATTGACATGTCATGTGCCACATCAGATTTGAATGGTCAAAAGGTCATGAGAATTATTTTGGGCCTCATCTGGAAATAATGCGAATATACTTGGTTCAATCAACGACTTCATCTTATTCACTTTCCTTGACACATCTTTCTTGGGCGACAACTTTTTATTTACTGTTGATTCTCTTTGTTGAAACGACTTGAATATTATATGTGAATTTCTTGTGTGGTAATGAATGAAAGATTTTAATGACGTCCACGAGACTAAACAGTCTAAGGGACCAAGACAAAACCAGGCCTAATTTGTCTTCATGGTCTTTTCCAAGTCGAGTCTCCTACTATTAATTTTGATTAGAAGGCTAGCCGTCTGATTAATCTTGTCTTCCCCAAAGAGTTGGTGCATATTATCAACTTTCAAACTATTTTCGTGATGAGTATGGATATCCTCGTAGGCAGTGCATTCCATGATGAAGTGTCACTCTGTTTCCACAGTCCCCTTATTGTAGAAAATACAAGTTTTTTCTTCCCAAGTTTCTTTGGGTATCTTCCACCTATCGGTCTCACACCTAAGGTGATGTGATCCTGTCCTTAATTGCGCAACTAGCAACCTTGATTTTCCTTTAATAGCTACACCTAGATAATTTTTTTCACCATGGTCCTTTTTCGGGTTAAACTATTTGATGTAGTAAGTTTTTTTATGCCCAATCTGATTTGCCCACATGGCAGTTCTAAATTTTTCATTCACATAGTTTTTTATTTCACTATTGGTGCTAGGACACTCTTGCAAATTAATGTCCCACTTGTTCATCCACTTGTTGTTTTGCTTCATCCAAGTTTTTTTCCTACAATCTAGCGTCTCCTTCATAACCATTTTAGGCCAACGATGGTCATCCATGTTTTCAACCTTCTTTATATAGCTTATCAATCGAGTTAACGTCGATGCTTCCAATGGAAAAGTCCTTGCTTCAGCTAAAAGAATTTCATATGGGACTGTGGTTTTAACTTTGAGATTGTTTGTTATTAGATGTTTCTGAATTCTTTCCAGTTGCCTCCAACTGCACTTTGACATACTGCTTCCCCACACTTCGCACCCATAAAGAACAACCAGCACAACAAGCAAACCAAAAAGGGTTTTCTTGGTTTTCCAATCCCAAAGCTTGGCTTTTCCTAGCATCCTTTTCGTATGACAAGTCTCCCAACTAAGCTTATAATGAAATGAAATTCTATCCCAAGATACTTGTATTCTTTCACAATTTCAAGCAGGCTACCTTCAAAAAGAAAGGTATTTTGTTTATCTTTTATGTTCAATGAGAAAATCATGATTTTGGTTTTGGTGATATTCACTTGCATCCCAACCTCCTGACAAAAGAGTTCAAGAGCTTTCAAGTGTTCTCTTAACCCATGAGTTGTTTTTGAAATTAGGATAAGATCATCAGCATATAATAGAAGTTTCGCCACATAGCTTGTCAGCTGAATACCATCCCCATCTATATTGCTTAACCAAGCTTCCAACTTATCAATGTATAGCCCAAAAAGCGTGGGGGGTAGAGGGTAGCCCTGTTTAACTCCAATGTCGCTACCAAAACACTTTGACATACCATCACTAGTTCTGATTTTAGCTCTAACCTTCTCATACAATTTGTGAACAGCTGCTCTATACTCATTTGGGATGCCTAATTCCTCCATTCTATTCCATAGTTTGTCTCTAGGTACCATGTCAAAAGCTTTCTTAAAGTCTACAAAACAACAGTAAGCCTCCTCACCTTGGATGTTCCAATTTTTTTCAATCAAATGTCTAAGGGTGATACAGTGATCAATGTTTGAGTGTCTCAACCTAAAGTCTACTTGCCCCTTTGCCCTCATTTTTTGCCCAACTGTTGATCCTTCATTTAACCATGCTCCCAAAGAGCTTGCCAAAGATAGGATTGACCATAATCGTGCGGTAGTTAGATGGATTATTGATATCACCGCTTTTAAATAAAGGAATGGCCACATTGGTAGTCCACTCCCCAGGGAAACCATCACGATTGACATTATTGAAATTTTTTTTTATGTGAGGGGCAAGAGTTTCAATCCCCCATTTTAAAAATTTAGCCTGTAACCCATCAATGTCTTGTGCTTTACCACTGGCTAAATTATTTATTCCTTGTTTAATATCCTCCACCATGAATAGTTCCATTGATGTGTTAAGAAAAGGCAGATGGTCTTTTTCGTGGACTCGCTCATAAAGAAGCCTAGTATATTCTAACCATTGGACATTTGTAATATTGTTTTCAGTCTTCTTTTTTCTTTGCTACAGTTCTCTCCAAAAGCCTTTAGGATTCTGTTTTCCAAGAGAGATTAGCTCCTTCCTTATGTCATTAACATAATCATATGGCGGCTATTTATTTTTGTGCGTCGAATTCATTCTTTATCGGTTAAAATGGCATCTATGGATTCTTCATTAAGGGGCGGCGATACTTATTGTGTGCCTTATATACGCTTTAGCAATATCTAGCGACTCTATTTTTGAGTGATGGCTTGTTGTGTAGTATGTGGGACACGTGAATGATTGAGGATACATTTAGTGATGCCTTTGTGGCATTGAATATTCAACATGCTTTTGTTTTTTAATGCATTTCTTCATTGGTCGATTTGTAATATCCACTAGTTTTTTTTAATTTTTAACACAAGAACTTCACCCAACCCATTAATGTTAGCTAAATCAAAAATAAGCAAATTGGAATGCAACCCTTCACTTTCTGATCACCCAAATCTTGGAGTGGGCAGGGTGAGATACAGTGTAAGGGGATTTGTTAGCTAAACTAGAAAAGTTGGAAATACACTGATATTAGCGGCAAGCCGACTAATATAGAAAATGAAAGTAAATGGAATTGAAAGTGCTTAGGTGGCAAACTAGCCTCTTACCACTCTTCAATGGATGACAAACAAAAAGTAAACTAGGTAGCAAGCCAGCCTCTTCCACTTTTCAGTGGGAAAGAAAACAAAGTGTAGAAATGGAAAGATCTAATTAGTACTACTGAATCGGTGTTACAATATTAAGATATTAAGCACTAAAATAGAGATATTTTTATCAACTTGAAAGCCCAAATGTTAGACAATATCCTCCAAGGCAATTACAAAGAAAATATGACAAAATGAAGGAAATGCCAAGTCTAATACAAAATTGCAGCATTCTAATTTTTAGACCAGCAAGCCCTAAAAACACCAAAATACGTGTATTTCCTTCAAATCTTCTTTGAATGACCCCAAATAGAAAGTGATAGATGCCTAGAAGCTAGGCATCCAATCTCCAACAACAAAGCCATTCCAAATAACACTTATTATTTTAGCACGCATCCCAAGGCACAAACAACAAGTGGTATAACCTCCTTGAGAAGGGCAACCCCAAGCAAAAATTAGCTACACCTAAAATCACCAAAACAGGAGCATAGGGGCGCCTGAGAGCTAGGAATCCAATGAGTCAATACCCACAAAAAACACTCCACTCCTCAGAAAGATGTAAATTAAAATGTGTTATAGCCATACTCTAAACTAGCGACATGAAAACTATAAAAAACACACCAAAATGAGCAGAAATTGAAAGCAAACTCACTATCACACCAAAATTAGAAAACATCGAATGAAGCCATCTTCGTTGAAGCTCTATTTGCAACCTCAGAGTGAAGAAGCAGTCTCTAATCAATTAGGAACTATCTCTCAAGCTTGAAACTGATGGAGGCTAGGAGGTATGCCAACCTCGAAGAAAGAGTTCTGAATAAAATTCAGCAACACTTTGTTATCATAAGCAAATGGATACCAAATGAAGAGGTAAAGGGGTTTATTTATAAGCTCAAAACCCATAAGTTTGAATTTGTTTTTCTCTCCAAAAGGGATGCCACATTTGGAACAATATTATTTTTAATAAAAATCACTTTATCCTTCATACTTGGGCGTCCAAATTGTAAAGCCATAAATATTAACTTTAAAATGCATTTTTCTCCAACATAGGCATCCAAGTCAAGAGTCCCCCTTTTAAAAACAACTTCAAGTTATAATGCCTAGACATGGGGTCCAAAAGCAATATTTTGAAATATAACATAACTTAAATTATTAAACTTTCTTTTTTCAGCTCCAAGAATGTTGGAGAAGCCACTGCCAAAACAAAACTACTTCACTGCCAAAATTAGAAACTGTGTGTTGAGTTGCTGCTAGAAATAACACTTACTAAAAATAGCATATTGTTAAATATAGTGACTCCAAACTTCGTTTGAGCACAAACTAGCTAGGCATAGTAACTTACTAAAAAATACTAAGTCCAAAAATATCTTCTAATGAAAATGCATGTCATACCATTTTAAAGCCCTCTGAAAACCTAGAAAGAACCAGAAATCCCTTTGCCAAACTCTTGAACGCAACACCTAAAAACTCAAAAGGAAGCCTCCTAGAGAATAGAAAACCCTAATTCTACTTTCGACTAGCCTACAAGCCTCCAGAAATAGGCTAAGGGTCACTGGAAAGCGTAGACCTAAAAATGGGGACATTATAGTCTGCTCTTCCCAAAGATTGCTTGTCCTCAAGCAATGCCACCACATCTCCAAAAAAAATAGATTGATCCAAACAAAACCAAGTAGGATTTCAAGGGCCCATGTCCATCTCAGGAAGGACCCACCATGTCGATGTTGCACCACTTTGATCACATCAGTGAAACCACTGTGCGAAATTTGCACAATCCTCCCCTGTAACCCCAAAATGTTACCATCCATGAGACTCTAGCTGAAAAACTTGGGAAACTTGAAATCAATACCTTGCAGCATCTCTTGCCCAAACGACTCTGAGAAGTCCATATCTGCAATGCCATTGCCTATCACAATCCTGGGCAATAGGAAGGTAAGTCTTCTCAACTCAAAACCGTACTCCTCGGTATATTTCATCATGGTGTCTAGCAGAGACACGATTGCATATGTGACTCCCTCAAATATTCTCGCTAAAAGGAAAGTCATCCCTCGCAAGAGATCAATAAGTATATCATCATAATACCTCACACAACCATGAAGACTTTTGAAAACTCTGTGTTCCAACTCCAAGAGTCCCATAATGATGAAACAAAACAAGCGGAGGGTTGTAGTCCCAATCATAAGTACAAGAGTGTATAAGAATAACCATTGGTTAGAGCTTGAACACTATCCATACACAGATTCTGATTGCCCCAACTCGACATTCTTCTCCTATGGATCCATAAATCAGTCTTGATAAGAGATTGTAAAGTCTGAAAACGGGTATACGAGTTGCCCACCAAGTCTGAAATGGTTGGCTTGAGATCCGATTTAAGGAAAATCAACGCTCAAGAAGATGAACAACCGCTACAAAACTAAAAATCATAATCCAAGATTTAACACATTTGCTCACGTCCAAGGCTGAAAAAATTCTCTCTAGAGACTCCAACACCACATAGAGCCCTCCTTTGCTCAAAATATCTCTCCAATCCACTGGTGGTTAATGGACTCATAAGGTGGCTGCAATGAGAGAGGGCAACAACAATTTTCCCATGCATACAATCCTAGGCACGAGAAACCTCTCCCAAAGTGAGACCACCATGCTTGTGTTGTGCCACTCTATTGATCATGTGTGCCTCATCAAAAGGCATCTTCTCCCCAAAAAAGTCTCTCGTGCGAAACACCAAGGAGCCATAAACAATTTGCTCCCACATAGCATACCTTATTACTCCCATCATAAACTCATCCTCTTGCCTCCTATGGAAGAATATGACTATTTTAGCCTTTTTTTGCAAGTCAATCATGAGAGAATCACCATCTAAGGAGCTAAGAGCAAATGGTGTCTCCATACTTCGTCCCAAAGAAGGATAAGCATATGTCAAAACAACTGCCAATCTGAGAATTGAACAGTCAAGTGAGTGAAAATCATGTTTAGGCCCTTGTCTTTGCACTCCCTTAAGCCAAATAAGCTTTGAACTTGCATTATCTACTATTGTTCTAAAAATTCCAGCAAACTCAAAATCACTTCTTGGAAACTCCTCAAGATTATGCATGATGTAACCTCCATGTTTCAACACATCCTATGTGGACACTTCATCTTCAACCTCACTGACACATTCATTATCAAGTAGCCTCTAAAGTTTACCAATCACCAAGTGTCACATGTCCTTATGGTTTGATTTCAAATCATCAAAAAGCAAAAAACCACACTTTGTCTCATGCTTGGAAACTTCATCAGATGCTTCATCCTCCATCACAAAGAGTAGATTATCATAAATTGACTCAACACCCACTTCAAAGTGAGGATTTTCAAGAATTTGGAGATCATCCCTTTCCTCTTGCTCAATTCCATCTTGTTGATCCAAATTTACACATGCAACTTCTGATTTTCTTGTGAAGCTCCCTAGATCAAACTCCTCTTGAAGACTATCAAGCTCACCAATTACTTGTTTGATTTCTTCAGCTCTTTGTTCAATTTTTTGCTCCCTAAAAAGTTTGAAATCAGCAAGTTGATCTTTTGCCTCCTTTAGTGCCATCTAGGTATCTTCTAACATGTCCTTTGTTGATTCAAGCTCATGAGTAAGCTCATCAACCTTTCTCTCTTTTCCTTGGAAGGCACCAATGGTCTTCTTTGTGATTTCGAAGGCATAATCTTGATCTTTAATCAGGTGTAAATATTTTGATTTCATTGTCTCCAAAGAGTCTTTGATAATTTGTAGATTAGGGAGAGTGACTCCATCCCTAACTCGTTTTGGTCTTTCATCCACCAAAGTCTTCCAATAGAGTTCTCCAATCAAAATATGTGTGCAATCAAATCTAGTTAGAGCTTGTACTTCATTTTCAACAGACACCATGAATTGACCCTCCCACTCATAAGTTTGCAAAGATGGTGAATTGCTGATAGGTTGCAAGTAACAAACAAAAATTTCATTTGTGTCATCAATGACCTCTTGGTTGTCCCTAGACTCTTGTCCCTCATCACCCACTTGATAGCATTGCTCAATATCAGGATGAGAATCAAACTCAACAAATTCTCTAAACCTTTTCTTATAATCAGCTCCATGCATTATTAAATCATATTTATGTTCAAGAACACCTTTAAACTCTTCATTATTAGGAACCCTATGGTCTTCTAACTCTACTTCCTCCTCATTGTCACTTTGATCATAGGTTAAGGCAGCCCCCAACTCAATCAAAGAGTCATTGTTGATCTTTGTTCTGAAAATTTCAGTAGTAGCAAACCCTTCCTTAGTGGTTTCAACCATCTTAGAGAGGTCATTATGGAGCTTCTTTGTCAAAGACATCGTCTTCTCCGATGGGAACTCCATAACTTACATTGTT
Source organism: Sequoiadendron giganteum (assembly GCA_007115665.2). Lineage (NCBI taxonomy): Eukaryota > Viridiplantae > Streptophyta > Pinopsida > Cupressales > Cupressaceae > Sequoiadendron > Sequoiadendron giganteum. The sequence goes on along the minus strand of CM021106.1, from coordinate 245,826,901 downwards.
TTCTAAATTTTGAACATCATCTAGATCAAAGGGAAATTCATCCCAAATAGGTTCCTTGTCATACTTAGGTGCCATCACACCTAGATCCCAAGTGCTAAAGGGTTAATTATTTTGATCAAAAGAAATGTGCTCATGGTACTTCTCTTGTGGTGTTGTCTCTTTGAATAAGTCACTTATCAACTCACTAATACTTATATTATCATAAGTATCTCTCTCCAAAGGTGTAGTTTGGTAATCAAACTCAAATCCAATCATTCCATCATTGTAATGAGGTAAAGAATCATCAATGTTGGTTGTTTTGAAAACTCTATCCTTTTTTCCTTCAATGAACCCTTCATCTGTAGATATATTATTGATCTCATCACTAGTAGTCACATGAATACCTATGAGGTCTTCTTGGTTACTTGTCATAAATTCTTCATGTGATAATTCCTAAGAAGTTGGGTCAACAACAAGAGAAGAATTATCCATCACCAAATCTTCAACATGATTAGGTACAAACACATCTTAATCATCACAAACATCATCACTATGATAATGGTCATAAGTCGATTCAGTGATACCACCAAAATTAGCCTCAACATGCTCTTCATTAGCGAACTCACCACACACAATAGTTCTTCTAAAATCTTTTGTGAAGTCATAAGTCTTAAAACCAACATTGGATGAATCTAAATTAGGATTCAAGATTGTTGTTTTGTTCTTTTGGCCAAACCAATCATCATTACCAATCACATGCAAGTCTAAGGGATTGTTTTGGGGCTCTACCACACACTCCTCATAAGTCAAGGTATCTTCTTCAAACTTGCAGTCATTTTGATGAATGATTTTTTTGTCTCACGTGCATACTTGTGGGCTGCAAACCACAAACATGCACTTCTTCCATCTCTGGCCCTTCTTCAATGAAAAGTTCTAATTCTTCTTTCATTGTTCTTTTGATGTACTTGACCGCACCTAATTTACCAAGTTTCAGTAGCACAACACAATTCAAGAATGAGTCAAAAGAAACTATGTTCTTGAACCCATCTATCATGCCTTGATACTCTTCAAATAACTGGGAAGCCTCTTTCTCATACGGCCTCTTGATTTGTTTAGCAACTCTACCGAAATCCATTGTGATAACTCTGAATTTTACTATTCTCCCAATAGACTAGTAGGAACTTTAGCTTTGATACCATCGTAATATCCCCCTTAGTTCTTTTTAAACATAAGAACTTCACCCATTAACGTTAGCTAAATGAAAGATAAGCAAACTGGAATGCAACCCTTCACTTTTTTATTACCTCGATCCCAGAGTGGGCAAGGTGAGAGCATACGATGTAAGGGGATTTGTTAGCTAAATTGGAAAAACTAGAAATACAATAATATTGGCGGTAAGCCCTACCAATATAGAAAATGAAAGTACTTAGGCGGCAAGCCAACCTCTTTCACTTTTCAACAAGCTACAATGAAAGTAAACAGAATTGAAATTGCTTAGGCAATAAGCCAACCTCTACCACTTTTCGACATGTGACAAACAAAAAGTAAACTATGCGGCAAGCCAACCTCTTCCACTTTTCAGTGGGAAAGAAAACAAAGTGCAAAAATGGAAAGAGATTATCAGTACTATTGAATCAACGTTACAATATTAAGATTTTATGCACTAAAACAGAGATATTCTTATCAACTTGAAAGCCTTGAATGTTAGATAATATCCTCCAAGGAAAATACAAAGATAACCATCAAAAAAATATGACAAAATGAATGAAATATCAAGTCTGATGCAAAATTGCAACATTCTGATTTTTAGACTAGCAAGCCTTAGAAACACCAAAATCCTTGTATCTCCCTCAAATCTTCTTTGAATGACCCCAAACAAAAATCAATAGATTCCTAAAGGCGACTCGTCTAATCTCCAACAACAAAACTGCTCCAAACAACACTTATTATTTTAACATACATCCCAATGCATGAACAAGTGGTATAACCTCCTTGAGAAGGGCAACCTTAAGCAAAAATCAGCTACAACTACTAAAATCACCAAAATAGGAGCATAGGGGCGCCTGAGAGCTAGAAATCCAATGAGTTAGTACCCACAAAAATCGCTCCACTCCTCATAAAGATGTAAATCAAAATGTGCTACAATCATACTTTGAACTAGCAATATGAAAACTGTAGAAAACACACCAAAATGAGCAGAAGCTGAGAGAAAACTTATTACCATACCAAAATAAAAAAAACATTGAATGAAGCCATCTCCATTGAAGCTCTATTTGCAAGTACCTTAGAGTGAAGTAGTCTATGATCAGCTAGGTACTATTTCTCAAGCTCGAAACTGATGGAGGCTAGGATGTATGCCAACCCTTAAGAAAGAGTTCTGAATAAAATTCAAAAGCACTTCATTGTCATAAGAAAATGGATACCAAATGAAGAGGCAGAGGGGTTAATTTATAAGCTCAAAATCCAAAAGTTTGATTTTTTTTTCCCTACAAAAGGGACGCAACATTTGGAGCAATACTATGTTTAATAAAAATCACTTTATCCTTCACACTTGAGCGTTTAGATTGAAAAAGCATAAATATTAACTTTAAATTATAATTTTCTCCAACATAGGCATCCAAGTCAAGAATCCCCCTTTTAAACACAACTTCAAGTTATAATGCCTAAACATGGGGTCCAAAAACAATATTGAAATATAACATAAATTATTGAATTTTCCTTTTCGAGCTCCAAGAATGCTGGAGAAGCCACTGCCAAAACAGAACTACCTCACTGCCAGAATTAGAAATTGTGTGTTGAGCTATTTCCTCGGGTTGTATTCAAGGGATCTCATCGTTGATATTGAAGACCACACATTTGTTGGGCATTGATTCTAAGCAAGGACGTGAATATTTAACACCATTGTTGTAGTTTGTTGATGGCTCGGGCAATATAATGAATGAGATGTGGAGTCTGAATTGGTTGAAATTATATCTCCATTGAATATTCATGCAATAGGGTGTTGTGGTTGTAGTGAAGTCGTAGACCATTGCAATGTAGTCTGAAGTTGTGAAAATGTGGCCATGACTGCATATGTTTATTCTAGGCCATATTCTTCATGTTGTCATTTTGTGCCATGGCATATAAAGGTATTCTCAGAAGTGTTCTAAAAAGTCATTATTGGTTCTGCATGTTATAGTCAATTACCATTCATAAGTAGTTTCAGGGGTATTGGCTGAATTGTTGTGGTTCTTGAGCAAACCGTGTGCACAAAGGGAGGTTGTGTGTTCTCAAAGCCATCCATAGTCAACTAGATCCTACTGTGGGATCTCAATTACTGAGTGATTACACAATTTAGTGGAAGTTGTGAGCTTCAACCAAGATATTATTGACTTATCTTGGACATGGAACTCTCTTGAGAAATGGCATTGCATGAGTTATTTGAGCCTCTATGCATGAACATTTGAAGTGAAAATGATGTTTTGAAGGGTTGCATGAGCTAGGAAGATAGTTATTAATGGCATTGAAATGTTTATATATTGCACAAAATAGATGAACATATTATGGTGGTTGTTCATGCATATGAGACGTGAGAGAAGGAAGGATTAATAAGATGTCTGAGTGGAGTCGTCAGGGTCATTTTCATGTTACTGCATATGGAGTTAACACTCAGTGGAAAATTTACCTTTTGTAATCTTTGGTGCAGAGTGTATGTATTAGTTGTTTCAAATTGTAATCCTTTTTGTATTAGCTTTGGGGTTATTGGAATATGAGTTGTGTTGGTTGAAGACTATACTCTCTCTTGTATTGAGTTGTTGTGAGAGTCTACTTTTGAAAAGTTTGTTTTTGCGTGTCTTTGATTAAGAAAGTCATGAAGGTCATATGGGATGTGACGAAATATATCAACATGATCTATACTTTCGAGGTTGCAAGTTCAAATTGTGGTAGCACGCTCAGTTTGAAATGAATTTGCATATGGAAGGATGTATTTAAAGTCAAGAAATCAGAATTGATGTGTTGTGATTTTCTTCGGTGAGTTAGTGCTCACGCTGGAATTGGTGCTTTAGTTGTTCGAAGTTGGTGCTTCCAGTGAGTTGGTACTCACTTTTGTAACCTGGGTTGGTTCCCATTTTTGTTGTTAATGAAAGCTATTGATTTGTCATGGTTTTTTACCCAAAAGGGTTTTCCATGTGAAATTGTTGTTCTTGTTGATGTTTTCTCTTGTTGTTCTAATTGTTGATTTTTATGGATTTAAGTTTTAAAATTTTAAAATACTAATTCACCCCCTCTCAGTATTTTTTGTGTGCTCTCCAATTGGTATCAAAGTGGGGTTCCTTAAAAAAGAGAGCTTAAACGCTTGGAGGTAGATCTTGATAGCACACATGGGTTCAAATGAAGTGTCTTCAGTAGAAAAAATCTTATTTATGTCTGAAGAAGTGAATATGCCTAAGATTGAAGATGAATCTATATAGAAGATGAGAAATATGATAAAGAAGAAGTAGATCTTGAAGCATAACTTGTCGGTGCACTAAGTGAAATAAAAAAATCGAGGAAGAAAATTAGAAGTTGAGATTACAACAACAAAAAGACAATGAATCTAAGGTTATTGCATCTCAAGCTCTTGAGGAAGCTGAAAAGAAGATTGTTGATTTAAAATTTCAGATTGAAGAAGCTAGAAAGATTGAAGATGTTAGAAATCTGCTCAAGATGAAGGAAGAAGATTGTGAAAGACTCGAAGCTAAAATAGTTTCTTTTAGGAAATTAGACAAATCGATGTTAGGGTTGAATAATGAGGTGATAAACCAGAAAAGCTTTGTGCCATTGGACAAGATCATTAGCTCAAAAAAATCTTCTACTAATAAAGGTAAAGTTGGATTTGTACTTGAAGAAGGTCAAAGTTCCAAGCCTGCAAAAGAAGATAAGCAAAAAAGCAACTTTGATAGCACAAAAGGTTCGCAACCAAAAATCAAAACAATTCTTTCTTTTATGGGCATTTTTTTTCATGCAATCGTTTTGGTCACAAGGCAACGAACTATAGAGCTTATGCAAGAAATTATTTCAGATTTATGAATAGGGACTCTTTTGCTCCTTTGATGAATTACAATGTTATATGTTACAAATGCAATAACTTTAGTCATACTGCAAAGACTTGTAGAAGAAATTTTGCAGAATCTTTCAAGCAAAGTAAAAAGAAAGAGCAATAGGTGGCTAAAAAGGAAGTTAGTAAGAAGGTTTGGAGGAAGGAAAAAGAGGTGGAAAAAGTTGAATCAGTGATTGTGGAAACAACCCTGTATGCATAGAATAAGAGTGATCAATGGTACATTGATAGTGGTTGTTCCAGACATATGATAGGTGACAAAAACAAGTTTCTCACATTGAAGAAAATGAATGGTGGTACAGTAAGGTTTGGAGACAATGCATGTGCAAAAATTTCAAGTAAAGGCACTCTTATGTTGAATGATGGAAGAACTAAGGTTGAAAATGTTTTGTTTGTTGAAAGACTAAAACATAATTTATTGAGTGTGAGTCAAATGTGTGACCAAGGGCACACTCTTGTTTTTAATTCTGATAGTTGTGAAATTAGTAAGGATGGTAGACATATTGTTGAAGCTAGTAGAACTACTAACAGTCTTTACATTCTTGATGATATCAAAAGTGAGCATTGTTGTGTGAGACAAGAAGATGAAGGATGGCTATGCCACAAAAGGATGGGTCACTTGGTTTTTGATAATCTTGTTCAAATCAGCAGAAAGGAAACGTTTGAATGCTTGCGGAAGAAGTTGGGAGTGATTTCAATCCATCCTTGACTAGATGTTTACACTCAGGGCAGGCTTTCATTGTTATATTTTATCAATCTCGTTTCAATTTCACAAGTTGTTCAATTTGTCATTGATGTCAAAGGGGGAGTAATGAGTCAAGGGAAGCAGTATTGGTTTCAGAGCAGTACAGGCTTCAAGAGGTGTTGCCAAGAGCAATATTGGTTTTGGTTTCAGGAGATGTTGCCATCAATGGCAAAGGGGGAGATTGTTGAAATATTTTTGTATTGATGTCAAGTGTCTTTGAGAAGGGTCAATAGTTAGGTAAGCACCTTTATAATATGTTTCCATATGTCCTTGTTGTGTCAGCTTTTTTTTTTACTAAAAAGGGATTGACATGTCATGTGCCACATCAAATTTGAATGGTCAAAAGGTCGTGAGAATTATTTCGGGCCTCATCTAGTCAAAATTAATAGTAGGAGACTCGACTTGGAAAAGAGCATAAAGACTGATTAGGCCTGGTTTTTTCTTGGTCCCTTAGACTGTTTAGTCTCGTGAACGTCATTAAAATCTTTCATTCATTCATTCTAGAAATAATGTGAATATACTTGTTTAGTCGATGGCTTCATCTTATTCACTTTCCCTCACGCGTCTTTCTTGGGCGACGACTTTTTATTTACTGTGGATTCTCTTTGTTTAGGCGACTTGAATATTATATGTGAATTTCCAGTATGGTAATGCCTTGTCCAATTCGTATGGTGGCTCTTTATTTTTGTGCATCGAATTCATATTATGTGAATTTCCTGTATGGTCATGCCTTGTCTAATTCGTATGGCGGCTCTTTATTTTTGTGCATCGAATTCATTCTCTGTTGGCTTGAATGTCATTTGCAGATTCTTTATTAAGGAGCGGTGATACTTATTTTGTGCCTTAGTGACTCTATTTTTGAGTGACAACTTGTTGTGTGGTATGTGGGACACATGAATGATTGAGGATATGTTTAGTGATGCACTTTGTGGCATTGAATATTCAACAAGCTTTAATTTTTGGACGCATTTCTTCATTGGTCGATTTAAGTGCAATACGTGATGGTCTTTAAATATTATTGCTTCCGTTTATTATTTGCTCAGGTTGTTTGCGAGGGATGTTGTCGATGATATTGAAGACCACACATTTGTTGGGCGTCGATTCTGAGCAGGGACGTGAATATTTAACGCCATCGTTGCAGTTTGTTGATTGCTCGGGCAATATAATGAATGAGATGCGGAGTTTGAATTGGCTGAAATGATATCTCCATCGAATATTCATGCAAGAGGGTGTTGTGCGTGTAGTGAAGCCGTAGACCATTGCAGTGTAGTCTGAAGTTGTGAAAATGTGGCCATGATTGCATATGTTTATTCTGGGTCGTATTCTACACGCTGGCATTCTGTGTCATGGCGTATGAAGGTATTCTCAGATGCGTTCTGAAGTGTCATTATTGGTTATGCATGCTATAGTCGATTACCATTCATAAGTAGTTTCGGGGGTATTAGCTGAGTTGTTGAGGTTCCTGAGCAAACCGTGTGCACAAAGGGAGGTCACGAGTTCTCAAAGCCATCCATAGTCGACTAGCTCCTACCGTGGGATCTCAGTTACTGAGTGATTGGGCAATTTAGTAGAAGTCATGAGCTTCAACCAAGTTATTACTGACTTATCTTGGACGTGGAACTCTCTTGAGCAATGGCGTTGCATGAGTTATCTGAGCCTCTGTGCGTGAACATTAAGTGAAAATGATGTTCTGAAGAGGCGTATGAGCTGGGAAGATAATTATTAATGGCATCAAAATATTTATATATTGCACAGAATAGACAGACATATTATGGTGGTTGTTCATGCATATGAAATGTGAGTGAAGGGAAGGATTAACAGATGTGTGAGTGGAGCCGTCAGGGTCATTTTCATATCATTGCGTATGGAGTTAACACTCAGCAGCTTATAAGGCACCTAATCATGGAATCCTTGTGTTGCCTTAGGATATAATCTAGGGGATCATTCTCTTTTCCAGTGGGATAACCAATGGATTTCAAAATTAGGTCGGAAAAATAGATTTTGCTAGGATTCCCTTGGTCTATGGGCTCTTGATAGTTTATGCTTGGGAAAGTGGGTCTTAGGGAAAACTTACTTGAGAAAATAGCATTTAAGGGATCATTAGTATAAAATTAAAATTATTTGATCCATGAGACTATCCCATAGATATTCATCTTGATCAAAAAGGTTATCATAATCATCACAATCAAAAGGATTCATGAATTATTTTTTTGATTATGTTGGATTTTCAAATATTTTGGTTCATTTTTTTCACAAGTTTAGCACAAAAAAAAGATAAAGAAGACACACAAATATCCTATCTATTCAAGTGCAAGTGTTTAATCTTGCAGGCCCACAAATATACTTTGACTTGGATATGAATAGGAGGGCATATTGATCTCAAGGTGCTAACCAATTTTAATCTTTAAGATCACATGAGGATGTCATAGGAGCTCGTATGCATGGACAACTATTTATTTTTTGGAATTACAATGTTAGTAACATCCTAGGATTAACTTATTATTGTTCGACTACAAAGACTAAATGTCTACAAGGTTCACTAAACTAAGTGTGCACAATGTTCACTAAGGGGAGTCCTCAATATACCCAAAGGTACGTGAGGCCCAAATACATGAAATTAAGGTGTATGTCTAATGACCTAGTATGAGAGGGTAACCTACTCTCCTCGTTCACTTGAAAATTATAGTTTCTTGCAAGCTTAGCCTAAAATAATAAATGCACCCTAAAGGGAAGATTATTTCAATTCTCTTCTTCATTCACATAGCCCATCAAAACATGAGGATTTAGGTCACCAATTAGTGATGAAGTCCAACCTAGGCCTACTTTTAAAAAAACTAAAGAAGGTCACACTTTATTTTGATCTCTAAGATCACTATAAGACAAAAAGAGAGAGCATACAAAAGGTTTCTTAATAAAACTCAAGTGAAAAAAGTTGCTTTCAATCCTCAATATTTTTGTGTGGCATGAGAGGAGAGCATGCATAGCCTATTTCATGAACGCATAAAATAAAAATCAAAGTAGACATGACACACAAGAAATATTTGTTCCTTTAAGAAAAATAAAGACTTATGAAAGATATTTTAGAATTTGTCTTCTGCAAATGAACTTGCAATCACCATGAATTGGTAATTTTTTGGTTTATCTTTGACACATGATGTCTTTTACACTAAAAAAATATCAGCAAAAAAATATCAGCAAGGTTAGAAAAGGTTAGAAAAGACTTAGCTTCATGAACATCACAATACATAAATATAAAAAAATCTTCCAAAATGCTAATAGATTAAAATTAATGGAAACAAACAAAGCTTTTAACATGTTATTAAACTTAGCTTTTTGAATACGCAGAAAGCATTCTAAGGGATATTATTATGAATAACATACTATTTTTCATGTGGTAAAGCATAAAAGATGCAATTAGTGGATGGGTTTCAAAGAATATAGTAGATTTATTTCACTAAAATGGGAATGGGATTCCAACACAAATTTGAATAGGCTATGTTGTGAGAAACACACAATATGTAGAGAAGAAATCCTTAACAAGGAAGTTCCCAAGTTTGATTTGAGAAATAATGCAAATATAAATACTAGAAATTCCTTATTCAGACTTATGTGGGGACATAATCATGAAAACAATATGTTGCATAAGCATGATGTTGTATCTTTTTAGAGTGGTAATATTAGTATTATTGTTCATAACAATAAGAAGATAACTTTGGTGTGGGATTCACCTTTGTATTCTATGATAATATTAACAAATATTGACTCCACTTCTATTCAAGAATCATGCAAAAAGATGGTTAGGTTGCTTAAAGAAGAAACCAATAGATTTGTTCCAAATCCATAACAAATCTTGAATCCACTTCTATTCAAGAATCATGAAACTTAGAGATGGTTAGATCACTTAAAGGAAAAACCTTGATAGATTTGGTCCAAATCCATTAACAAAATTCAACAACCACCTATCCATCATAGTTGATGCTAATATTGGGGTCTTAAAAAATTAGAAAAATTTCTATATAAACCCAAATGCGATCTAAAAATACTCACTACTCAATCATTTTAATTCTCATTCATTGAGAGACAAAGCTATACAAATTATCAAGAACCACAAACAAATAATGTAAAACTAATAGAATAAGAATAGGGTAGCACAATTTACTTGTTGAAAGTGATCGATGAATAAAATACAGCCACCCACATCTAAGGAAGTCGGGTATCACAATATTCCTTACAAACATGATTCTTCGTGTGAATGATTAAGTCTCCAAGGGTTTGGGTTACATTATATAAATTGGTGAATCAAATTCACAAGATTTTATCCCCCAACACATAGTCAATCCTCTACACAAATTCAACATTATGGTTTTTGAGATTTCTTCTAGCTAACTTGTCACACAAATCTATAACCTATGTGCAAGTTTTAGCTAGAAAAAACACTACAAAATTTCAATAAGAATATAACATAAACACAATATTTAATATTCATAAGAATGTGAACACAATTGTGAATCATTTGAATATAGGATCAAGTTTTAGCACCATTCTTTGCACATATTATTCCTATCTAGGAAAAATAGTTGCATGTGTGTGTAGAAGGTGTTTTAATCATGCATTAAATGAGAAATGCTATTAAGTTAAGTTACATATATTGCTTAGGTTGCATATTTATTACAAAATTTATCAATGTGGTCAAGGAAATATCTACTTATCATCATTATAAATGAAACATTATCTCTTCATTTTAGTATATCTATATAGAGAGAGAGAGAGAGAGAGAGAGAGAGATACTAAAATGAAGAGATAATTTTTCATTTATAATGATGATAAGTGGATATTTCCTTGACCACATTGATACCTTTTGTAATAAATATGCAACCTAAGAAATATATGTAACTTAATAGAGTTTCTCATTTAATGCATGATTAAAACATCATCTACATTTACCTAATCATACTACTAAAACCACAAGAACATTACAACATGCATGCAATATTAAAATAACAATATGAATTGGGTGTGCCAAAATGTAGTTGAGAAAGACAAAGTAAAATAAGGAAAACAAAACCAAAATGGCATACAAAATTAAAATTATATCACTGCCTTTGATTGAGTGTTCACTAAGTAATACAATTTCTGAATTGGAAACTTACAATCAATGCAATCCTTGTGTGTGTGTGTGTGTGTGTGTGTGTGTGACAAACCAAAATGGCATACAATATTAAAATTATATCACTGCCTTTGATTGAGTGTTCACTAAGTAATACAATTTTTGAATTGGAAACTTACAATCAATGCAATCCATGTGTGTGTGTGTGTGTGTGTGTGTGTGTGTGTGTGTGTGTAGTTGAAGTGATGAATAAGGTTGATTATTGACATTGTTTAAGATTGATGAGTTATATTTATTTTAATTTTAAATTATGGATGTGACATGATTGCCCTATTAATGGGATATTAGATTGGGATTTGGAGATTTAGGATATTTAATCAAATAGCTAGATTATTTAATCAATTAGGATAAATGGATTAAATGCTAGTTTAATTAAATAAATATTATTTATTTAATAAATTGGATGATGGAGATAATGTTAGAGGATAAGTCTTGATTAGTTAATAATAAATATAATTTATATAATTAATCAATACTGATATGTGAGAACATTGTTATGATGGGATTAGTATAGTGTTGAAAGTGGTAAAAGTGTTAAATTTTAGGTGTGTCATCAAGACATGGTTAATTTTAGATGTCTACAATAGGAATGGCATGTTTATCATATGGATGTGAAGAGTGCCTTCTTTCCAAGTGATATTCATGAAGATATCTATATGGAGTAGCCTCTAAGTAGACCCACAATAATGTGCCCTACTTGTGGAACATTATAAATTCATATGATTGAACAAAAAAAAAATTGAAACACCTCCATTTGAAGGTTTTCCTTCGAATGAAGGTAATCCTTCATTTAAAGGTCATTTAGATTTTAATATTTTTCAAGGATGGAAGGGGCTCTTTGGATACCTTCATTTAAAGATCCTTTGAATGAAGGCCCTTGGATGGGATTTTCTACCTTGGTGCTTAGATTTTCCTCAAAATTTTCTATTTCAAACCTAGGGTTGGACTAGCAAATGGAATCAATATGACAAGATAATTTGCAAGATCATAGCCCTCAGAGTAATCTTTCCAAAAATTATTATTTTGAATATATTTAATTTGATTATAATATGCATTTTCTATTTTCTATTTTCTATTTTCTATTGAATATAGGTTATTCACCAAACATCGAGGTCTTTATTCCACACATGTGAACGAAAAAAATAGAAAAAGAATTCTATAAAACAGTTACACACTGAGAATTAATGTCTTTGTTTCAACAATGAATAAAAGTTAATTTGGATATATTATGTTATATATGGAATAAACCTATGTCTAAATTATAATTAATTTCACGTTAAAAATTAATTAAAAAATATGAAAAATATGTGCACTAGATATTGGTAACCAATTTATGTTTGAGAATTTATAATTTTATCCTTTTTGTATAAAAAAAATATGTGATATGGAATAAATGTCACTTTTTAAAAATATTAACTATAAAAAGTAAGTTAAATTAAAACTTACATTAAAATGTTCACAACTTTTTTTTAAAATATTTAAAATTTATACACAAAATCTCAAAAATAACTAGTTCACTTCATCTTCAAATTCTTAATAGTTTAGTTACAATGGATGGTAGAAGGTAAAATTTTGGTTAAGAAAGTTGATTTCAATGTCCCAATTTGGAAAAAAATGGGACACAAGTTATTGTTGCATCACCCCTCTAATTTCTGTATGGGTCTCATCACTTGTTTGTAGACTTCTTCATTCATCATATGGTCTCCAATAAGCCCCTCAAGCTTGGTATGAGAACATGGATAGTTTCTTTCTTGATTATGTTTTCACATGCTACCATTTTGATTCAACAATTTACACTAAGAGACATGATGAAGATATTTTGATTATTGTGTTGTATGTGGATGATTTGATTCTCACAAGTAGTTCCACCTCCATGATCAAAGGCGTCCAAAGAGAATTTGTGGATAAATTTGATATGAAAGAACTCAAACTTTTGCATTTATTCCTTGGTCTTCAAGTTCTATAATCTTTTGTAGGGATTTCCATTTTTTTATTCTCTTGATTTTCTTCAAAGATTTTCCAGGTTGATTACAAGCTTGTTCTCACTCCATTTCAACTAGGTGTCACATTTTCTACCAGTTGTGTTAGATTGTATCAATCATTGGTTGCTAGTCTTTTGTACTTGACACGTAGTTGTCATAATAATCCATTTTTAGTTTAACTTTTCTCTCATTTGTATTAAGACTTGTGAGAGTCATTGGAATAAATCAAAACATATCTTGAGGTATATCCAAGGCACATCTCATTTTGAAATTCACTACACATCAAGATATTCTCATATTGTAGACTTCACTAACTTACATTGGGCTAGTGATGATGATTATTAGAAATTTAATTCTAAATCTATCTTCTATCTTGGTTCTTTTATTGCATAGTCTTGCAAGAAGGGTATGTGCAGGATCATCATGAAAAAAATAGGCCCTTAAGTGGCAATAAAAAGTCAAAAAATCAAAGTTAGACAACTTGATGTAAAATTTTGAATAGGTTATCTATATTATTTTTTAAAAATGTAAAAATTTAATCTATAGAAAATTGAATGTAGTTTCTAAACTACTAGACCTTTATTAAAAAAAAAAATCTATTTGGTGAAAATTTGAAATTTCAATGCAGTAGTACTTAAATTTCAGGGTAAAAATAAGAAGTAGGTGTATGTTTGACCACCCTAACCACAATAAAATGATAATATTTTTTTATAATATTTTAGATATAAGTAGAGGACTCATGTCCGATGTGATGCATATTTTTTTATAATTTTTTTCCAAGTAAATAATTAATTATTATTTTTTATTACAACTTTTAAAAATTATAAAAGTTCGTCTATCTAACCACCTTAACTTGGTCAAAACTTCATGAAATTCAATTTTATTTTTTTAAATCCTATATTATGCAAAGCATAGAATGTGACACATGTTTTGGATTCAAAAAATGTTACACCATTTGAAAGTTATAGATTTTTTCAATCAACCTATCAATCAGGACTTTATTCGTAATTCTAATAGAAAATGAATAATAAATATTTATTAAATTCAAAGTAAAGCATAATTTATATTGGTGGAAAGCTGAGAATATCCTCTAAAAACCCTTTTCGTTTTATCATTTTTGGGTAAAAAAAAGTCGTCAGCCACATGGGCCATCATATCACTTACATATCGCCACTTTTTGGCCCATCATGATCCTGCACATACCCAAAAGAAGATAGTGACTAAATTAACATCTATAGAAGTTGATTATCAATGTTAAATTTTGGCTTGCTAGGAAACCCTTTAGCTTCTAATAGTTGATGACCAAGTTTGGGTTTCCTCCTAATCACTCCTCTACTCTTTGGTGTGATAATCAAATTGGTATACACATTTCATACAATTCAATGGAGTGTCAATAGACTAAGCATATTGAGATCCACATACACTTCATTTGGAAGTGCATTCAAGATGGTTTTCTCAACTTAGAGCATATGCCTAGTGAGAAGAAAGTTACAAGCATATTGACTATGTGTTTGGATTTTTCTTGGAATTGTCTCATTATCTTCACTTGCAATAAATGTTTGGGATGAAATAATTTATCCTTGGGGATCATCTTTATTCCTCCTTCCTTAAATTGTACATATTTTTCTCTTCGTTTTTTTTCTCTTATGGGAATAAGTTTTTCCTACATTTTTTTCTCTTTTTTTACATTTGTGAGAGATATTTTGTACATGGGTACCTCATCAAACCTTTTTGTTGGACCCATCTTCAATATTTATGCTATTTTATTTGTCCTCCCTAAGTTGCGCTTAAGGAGGGTGTTGGTTTGAATGTGGTATATGACCTAATTGGTTCCCTTTTAGGTCCTTTTCAAATCTAGTTAGTTTACTTAGGGAATTTAGTTTTTGTATCGCACTTCATATGGTTATGAAAATTTTATAATCTTATGTTGTCCTTGGTATCACCCTTGCCTATATATACAAGATTTTTCTTGTACACTATTCATATTTTATGCATTGCAACATTATTATTATACAACATTTTTCATTGCTTCTCTCTTTTGTGAATGGTTTTTTGGTGTTTTAGAGTTCTCTTTGTCCTATGAGTCCTTTTGGTGACTTCAACATTTCAAACCCTTTTTAAATAAAATGAGGGATTTGGGTAGGAAAATCAAATCCCTAAAAGATTTTGAACAAGCTACAAAGATCATGAAAGGGTAGTATCTTATGAAGAGAAATAAAATTGGAAGATCTATAAAATCTAAACAACCTCCTTTATTCTAGTGAAAAATAATACGAGTTATATGCATAACAAAAACTATAAGACAAGTACTCAAAATTACCAAGGAATGAAGCAACATTGTGAACATTGCCATACAATTTTTAAATACTATTTAGAATTCACCAAGCTAAGGTAGATGTAATTTGGGGCT
Organism: Sequoiadendron giganteum; assembly: GCA_007115665.2. NCBI lineage: Eukaryota > Viridiplantae > Streptophyta > Pinopsida > Cupressales > Cupressaceae > Sequoiadendron > Sequoiadendron giganteum. The sequence goes on along the minus strand of CM021106.1, from coordinate 245,811,541 downwards.
CTAGTCTCTATAATGACAAGAACCACTTTTCCTTAGTGAAGAAATAAATTATTAATCTAACCATTGTTAATCAATAACATTTAGTGAGTTTATTTCTCACTAAATATAAAGAATACACACTATACATCTTTAAATATAAATTAATTTACTTGTTACTAAATCATCAAGTCGTCTGCTAGAAGTTATAAAAAGTATGAAAATAAAAACATTGGTGAAATAATTTGATAAAAATCCAACTTCACACTTCAAAAAATATATTTTCCTATGGTTTAACTTTTTTTATCTAGACTACAGTATATGAAATAGAAAGATATCTTGAAACAATGAAATTTATAAATTTATAGTTTATAAAAACTTTGTCAAATTCAAACATTATAGTTTTGAGGTTGAATAGTTTAATTATTATTTTTAATTGGTTGATATATTAAAAGTAATGAAATCGCATGAATGCAATAGTATGCCTACCTCTAGTAGGAACTAAAAAGGTTCTCCACATATGAGTTGTTAGTCAATGAAGTAATGTGCATATAAATATTTAATAACATTCCACAGTTTTTTATCAAATGCATTCAAATATTATCACATACTAATGAACATCAAAGATGACATGACACCTTTGGAGCCAAAATTAAGGTAGAACCATGGAACCTAAGCCACTAAAGAGACACAATACCTTATAAGCTAACAATAAGGTAGAACAAGGGAAATTGAGCCACTAAAGATGAAGCAATGCCTTGTGAGATGACAACTTGAGGTAGAATAAGGTAACCTAATCTCTAAAACATGTGACATTATGCAATATTTTGCAAAATGATCTACCATTTAATATGGTAAATAGACATGAATAATAGTCATATCCTACCTTATTACAATAAAACTCATCAATATTCAAGTGTCTTGAGATTAAAATAAAATGCGTAAAATATATATAGAGAAGATATGAGATAGAAGAATATAAAGCAAAAAGATAGGAAATTATATGGTTGTGATACATGTATATGATTAAATAAAGAGTTAGAAAAATATGGCATTCATGTGTACACCCCTTAAAAAAAGTTTGAGAAGCTAATTAAATAATGTAATAGGTATGATTCTTTGTGTATATTGTTAGATCCAACCAAGGTAAAAGAGCTCATAAGTTGGTATACATAATACCCAACGCATGCCAACATTGGACCATGGTTAACTAATCACTACCTAGAGTAGCATTAATTGTATTACTAAAATTCAATTTTAGTATAGATAGAGAAGTGGTTGGAAGTAACAATCCCAAAAAAATCTCAAAGGGTGTAGTCTAAGCATTTACATCATTGGAAAACACAAATAATAGCTACAAGATCAAAATCGCAACAAAGAGCATCAATGTGGGGCATTCATCAGCCCAAGGATTATAGTGGAGTGCTTTTTAAGGTGTAAGAGCCATCTAGGGGCTTCCCAATACCTTTAATTATTGAAAAGAAGCCCCAAAAAATTTAAAACTTGAATCAGTGAGAACTAGAGAAATATGTTCACTAGTAAGAACCATTTTTTTAAAGAGCAAGATAGATTTAATTATATTGCATTTTACCATGCCGATTATGGCCTTAGGTGTTAACAATGATAAATATTGAAACCTTATGCGTCAATGAAGAAAGTCAAACCAATAAACTAGACTCCTCAAAACTAAAGGAGGTAAAATAAATTTAGAAGGCATGGGCACCAATTTTTTATTACTAGTATGGAACAACCTTGATTTATTGGTGATGACTTGGATTATACTAGAATGACACCTTGGGGTAAGTGCAAGAAGTTAAGTCTGCTTTTTATGGAAGCATCATAAACTTTGATGGGTCGATAAAAAGGAATACAATATACATGGTGCAAATCTTGTTAAGACCAAGGTTTTGAAGTTGAGTAAGGATCATAGCATAATAATAGCATGTCCCACTTGAGGGATGGGCAACCAATTTTTTTGGAAGGAAAAAATAATTCAACACCTTTGAGTTCTTCATTCAAAGGTAAAATGTCTACTAAATGTAAATAGTATTCAAATAAAGGTGGGGGTTTGAATGAAAGGGGTAAGGTTTCAATAGAAGACTTGTTTTCCTATTTTAAAATGTTTCATTCAAAATACCTATAACAAGAAAGCTTTGAATGAACTCCAAATGAAAAACCTTCATTCAAAGGTCTTTATGTTGCCTTCTCCTTCTATCCACTTGGTTTTCAAAAGAAAATGATACGTTAAAACGAAGCTTGGACTACTAAATAGAGTTTCCATGATATAAAATTATGTAGGAGCATGGCCCTTGGAGTAAGTTTTCTAAAAAGTATAATTTATAAAATCTTTTATTTAATAATTATATTTATTTTATGTTTTCTAATGAAAATGATTTTTGACTAAATATAAAGGTCTTTGTTTTACATATGTGAAGAAATAAAAAATATGTGAACCCTTCATATTGATCTCCTTGTTTCAACAAATAATAATAATTTAAATATATACCAAAAAAGCTATGTATTATTGTTATCCTTGAATCTAGTTACGCCAGATTCACGGGATAACCCCCTACGAACCTTGTTTATTTCATAGTTTTGTGTACTTCAAGCACACAAAATGAGGCAAAATTCAAATCACCTCGATGCATAGTCCAAAACCTCAAACAGTTTGTTTGAGCATTCCCTTCATTCCTCTTTCAAAGAGCTTTGAAACAAGTATCTTCGTTAATTCCCAATCCTTGGGAGTTAGTCAAATTTTTACTCATGTTGGAGCGCTGATTTTCAGCGCTCCTACATGAGTCTTATGTTAGAAAAATTGACTTCAAGTGTTGGAGAGATGATTTTCACGACTCCTACACTTTACACTTCACCTAATTATTTTGATGCACAAGCGCTGATTTTCAGCACTAGTGCATTTCTCTTTTTGAAGACTTTTGATGCACAAGCGGTGATTTTCATCGCTAGTGCATCTTTTTCACCTTTTTGTGCACCTTCATTAATGTGAACTTCGAGTTCATTAATGACCTTCTTTTAGTGACTTAATAAGTCATTTTAGGTTAATCTATCTTCATTTTAATCATTTTTCTCTCTTCCTCCTTGTGTTGTTCATCCTCCAAACTCCAAGCAAGATCGTGTTTGAAGATTTATCCTGCATCTTATTTGAGGTTTCACGTTTTTCCCAAGTGTGTTGTTTGTCTTTCTTCTTCATCACAGTTTTTCCTTCCCTTTACTTTCAAGGCTCTAGTCGCTTTTAATAGACCTTGCTTTATGCATTTTCTCAATTAGGGTTTCAAATCTTTTCATTCTTCTTTTCTTTTTTAAACATGCCCTGGTCATTTTATTTTTCGTGCATCATTTTCATGATGCTTTGATGTCATTTTCAAATCACTTAATCGCTTCTCCTCACGGTTGGTGATTTTTGATCTTTCGTCAATCTTCATTGATTTTTACCGAGTCCCATACTCATTCGAGCATTATTTTTTGACACTTGAGCATGAGTAAATCCATCCACATTTGTTGAAGCGGTAAAAGTTCCCGCTTATACACTTAAGACTTTCACCAAACTCCAAATGTAGGAGTGGTGAAATCACCACTCCTACATGGAATGTCTCTCCTCGCCAGAATGCTAAAGCCATGAAAAATTTCCCTTGAGCATTCAACTCCAAAACAAAAAGTGACATGCTCAAGCGCTGACTTTTAGCGCTCGAGCATGAACTAGACTTTCCCACAAATGCACTAGCGCTAATTTTTAGTGCCCCAACACCTGACTTCCTAAAATGCCAAACACATGTGGGAGTACTAAAAATCAACGCTACTACATGCAAATCACTATCTCAAGATGTAGGAGCATTGATTTTCAGTGCTCCTACACAAAAAGCAATTTTCTTTTCTAACACTCTGAAATCACTCTGCTTGCACTCTGAACCTCATTTATTTGTAAATGCACCATTTTTTGTGCAAAATAGCTCGTTTGCAGTTACTCCAAATTGCTTGCTCACTTCATGCTTTCCAATACCACATTTTCTCCTAACATCTGTTGATTCATTATTCTTGTAGTTCTTCTCAAGTGATCTTTGAAGGTGACATTCCTTGTCCCTAGCACTCTCAGATGACATCAAAAAAGCCTCCATCACCTTCTAAAAGGGAAGGAAAGATGAAGTATAAATACTAGGGTGACTTCCCACCTACTGTTGTACTCTCAAAGGTGGATGAAATCAAAGACACTGAAGTTATTGGTCATCAAGACTCAGAAGATTTTGTAAAAAAAAACTAAGGTAAAACCATTGGAGGAAAATTTGAGATCCATTGTTCATAGCAACTTGCACTTGGTGTCTACATTCCCAACTGCTCCTCATAACACAGAGTTTGTTCTCCAAGTTGCATCTCATTACATCCAAGATGACAGAAGTGTGAGGGATTCCTCAGGACAAGTGATGATGAGATTGGATCCTAATTTATTTGGCATTATTTTCGGTGTTCCCCACATGGAACAATATACAAATATCTCAAATCAACAAGCACAGGAGGTCTATGATAAAGATCCCAATAAAGATAAAACATTGATTAACACTCAGAGGTTGAAAACTCCAAGGCCTACTATCTCAAGATGGCCTAAAGGGCTTCCTCAAAGGGATTTCAAAGAGGATTTTAGGGATATGATCACTCTCTTGAGCAGGGTTAGAGGATTGTCTATTTCATGTAATTTTCAAGATTGGATGTATGAGTACATTTGGATCATCAGGAGAAGGAAAGCACATATCAATTGGGGAACCCATATAAATGATGAAATCCATGAACAATTGATCAATGTGCCTACAACTTTGAAATTTTACATGAATTCCTATTTGGTATATGTTGCTACAGTAATGATGCAATTTCCAAGTTTGTCTACCAAAGGAAATAGACATGTTGTGCTTGTGTATGATTTCTCTTATCAATTAAAATTAAGAGAAAGTCTTCATCATTTTAGAAGAGTCACAAATGCCTTTTTTGCACCCCTGTTGTTCACTTTTGATCTGACTCTTGAAAAGAAAATAGTATCAGATGAAGCATACAAAGTGGTTAGTAAGGTTGGATGTATCTTTTTGTAGTTTCCAACTTTCACCTTTATGAGAGACGGTTGCTATACTAGGTTTCCATACATGTTACCCTATATCCGTTAGATAAGTGGATACTAATGGAGTAGGGATAAATTTAAGAAACCCCCCCTCAGTGAAGGTGTAAAATCTTGGCGAATCTTTCCTTTTATTTGAAAAAATATTAATTTTCTTGGAAAATTTGTGCACATTATTAAAAAAATTGTAAAATCCTAGCGAATAATCACTAAAAAGATTGATTACAATGGTGAATCTCTCCTTTAAAAATTTGCATAGTTGGTCGGCGTAGTTCCCCCATTTTTATTTTATTTTTTGTAATATTGAAGTAGGGGCCCAAGGGTGGCAGCCACCGGCGGGGTCAAGGGGTGGTGCCCCTTGCGGGGGTCAAGGGGGCAAAGCCCCCTTGTGGGGGTTGAGGGGGAAATGCTCCCTCACGAGGTTCGAAGACAGCGATGATACAGGTGGGGTCAAGGGGTAGAGCCCCTTGCCACCAAGCATAAATTCACTATCGAAAATGCATTGGAACACACGGATTAAGTGTTTTTTAAAAAACTCACTTTAAAAGTAAGACTAAATGAAAAGTGAAAATGTTGCCATTGATTATCTTTTTAATCAGATGGTTGCAGATTGATTTCACAACCTAAAACACACGTGCCTTTTAAAAGGCTTGTTGAGGCCCAAAATTTGTTTTGGGTCACACGATTAGATTTAATTGTGTGGCCCAAAACAAATTTTGGGCCTCAACAAGACTTAATCTAATCGTGTGGCCCAAAACAAATTTTGGGCCTCAATAAGCCTTTTAAAAGGCACGTGTGTTTTAGGTTGCGAAATCAACCTGCAACCATCCAATTAAAAAGTTAATCAATGATTTGATGGCAATGAATAAAATCCCTATTCAAGGCTAAAATATCCCTGAAATTAAATGGTAATTTATTATTGTGGTGATATTTCCCCAAAATTAATGGTAGGAATATAATATTACTAATGAATATAATTAATATTTGTAATTATAATATAAAGTATTGGTGAATCGATTCCAATGATGCATTGTTTGCATGGCGAATCAAATTGAATTTATTAGTTTAAAAAATAATTCATAAGCGAATTAATAAGACGAAATTAATTTTTTGTAAAAACCTGGTGATTCGATCTCCTTTTTAGCTTGTACTATTCACCATTTCTGGAGGTCCCAATTTCTATTATTTGCCAATTGGCGAAGATTTTCCGCTAAATTTTTCCATGTAATGGAGCTATGCAGACAGTTGATCTTGGTTCACAAGGAACGCTAGAGAATTCACAAGCCAGGTTTCAGGTTTCCACTGACAATTGGGAGATATACCATTCACAGTGTACAAAAAGAAAAGTCAGTTGCTGCAGAAATGAAAATCATGACTATAAGAATATATAAATATAGATTTGACTTTGACTACCAAGATGTGAATAGGAAATTGAATAAATATCATTGACATGTTTATCGTTTTGAAGACATATGGGTAGACTACAGAGATGAAGAAGACATCCACATAATGGATTTTTGTAGGCTAGTAGTAGAGCAGATCAGAGACCTTGGTGTGGCTGATCTACCAGAGGATTTCAAGGATCCTGGTGAAATCTTAAACTCTTCTTATGAAGAAGATGAAATTTCTAGGAGACCCTTACCCCCAATACAATGGTCCAAAAAGGAAAGTGTCTCTGTCATGGAAAGGCTTGCTCCCATCTTACACAACGCAATAGAATGGTTTCATAAACATGGCTTCCAAATGAAATCTTTCAGGACATAATCAGAGGAAGAAATATCGGGAGTAGAAACCAATCAATAGAAAGAGATCCATATTAAATAGAAGCATGCGGTTTCTCCCTCCTCTTCTCAAAGAGGTCCCAAGATCAAATTTTATATTGGAAAAAGTACTACACAAACAGTTGATGAGAAAGCCACCGAATCATAACAACCATCTACATCAGGAAAAGAGCCTACATCTGAAGAGCAATCATTTGATGAAGAGGAAGAGAATGAAATCAAAGAAGTAGAAGAATCTTCCAGAGATGAAGGTTCTGCAGATGAAGAATCTATTGAAGAATATGAAGAGGAGGAAGAAAGGCATGACAATGAAAACAACTATCTCCTCACAAGGACATGGTTGATAGTCTTCCCCTAACATCATCGCCCATTACTCCCAGTATTCCATGTACTCCTCCCAATCCTACTACTTCTCTACCTCGTCTTCCTACCTCACCTCCTCCTACATCAACTTTTCCAATAGTGAAGGTTTTTGTCCCTCCATCAACATCATCAGTTGTTTCTTCCCCTCCTATAAGTTCTACCTTGCCAACTATTAATGTTTCTTCAGGTTCTCCCTCATCCATCCCGAGCCTATCTTCTATGTCATATGACATCACTTCTCAAGGGGAGTTCAATAGGTTCATGAATTATTCTTTGCAGGATCCACTTGGTTTGTAGTCTACTAGGGCTATCATGAGTGATACTACCAAAACGATTACTATAGAATCCATTTCTATAGAAACACCTGCTACACAAGTTTTGGAAATAAGTCAAGACGAGAATACAACATTTTTACCTCCTTGGTTGATCTCACAAGTGTAAAAGTGCAAAAAGAAAATGATCTCACCAGATGAGCTTGACCTGGAAGAGATAGTTCCTCCAAAACCCAAGGGGAAGAAAAAGGCCAAAATTCATTCCAAACTTCATATTGACAAGTCAGGTCAAAAGTATGTAGACATTGGCTTACCTCCATAGGAATCAGGTGATGTGAACATGGAACACTATACTTTAACAAGATTCAAGCTTGGGAAGGTAACAAATGCAAGTGCAAAAGAAGATGCACAAGTAGTTTTGAATGTGTTATCAAGTAGACTCGATAAAATGGAGCAGGCCAGAAACATGTACAAGGATAAAGTAGAGAAATATGCATCAGTTTTGAGGAAGATTGTTGGCTCCTCAGAGAATGTACAATCGATGGCCATGGTGAACTTCGAGTAACCAATGGTACAAAATATGGAGAAGTTTATTTCCAAAGGTAACGTGTTTTATGATTTCATTGATGAAATAATAGAACAAGGCTCACAACTCATAGTTGTTGCGAATGAAAAGACCTCTCAAGTAGCCAAGTTGAATTTAGAGCTTGAGAAAGAAGAAAATATACTTTCTAGGGTGATCCCACAATGCTGGTTTATAATTTTTGGGAGATTCTGATTTTTGTTGAAATCACATATTTTTAGAAAATATAATGATTTAAGCCTTTAAAAGTTCCATTTAAAGCATTCCAATTGAAGAGGGTTTTATCAAACTACTTAGATCAAACCCCTTGGATAGAACCCCGCTAGTTTTAAACCATACCTATAACAGAGTCTCCTTTACACCTATCAAAATGCTAATAAAAAACCACTTTTGATTTATCTTTTGTGGGATCAAATGAATTCATTTAAAACCTATTTTTGTAAGTATGTAGTCCTTATTATAAGCTTCCCAAAAAGTATAATTTTAAATAAATTTATTTTTATTATTATATTTATTTTTTATTTCTTGTGAATGTGGGTTTTCACTAAAAATCAAGCTCTTTGTTTTGCACATGTGGAAAAATAGCAGATTATCAACAAAAAAAATTGAATTTCAATACATACAAAGAAAAATTATGTTGTATACAGTCTACCTATGTCTGAATTGTAATTGGTTTGACTTCGAAACTTGATTAAGGAAAAAATATTCAATAAAACATTATGAAACCAAATGAAAGCACTAGATATCATAGTTACAAATCTAAATTCGAAAAAAATAGAATTTTATCCTTCATGGAAAAAAATTTATGTTGTATATGGTCACATCACTCCTTAAAAATGGTGTTTACTGAAAAAAAAAAAAAAAAGAGCAATCTGATTCCAAAATTTTTGAAAAAAATATATTTTGAATCTACAAACAAAATGTCACAAATCACTAGTTTGCATCATCTTCAAATTCTTCACGGTTTAGCCACTATAGGTGCCCGAAAGTGAAGATTTAGTTAGAAAAAATCAATTCAGTGTCCAATTTGGCCAAAATTGTAAACCAGTATTGTGGGATCACCCTCCAAAGAGCAGAAAGAAACGAAAAAATGTCTTTCATTTTGGTCACAAATGAAAGAGATAAAGCTGAGTAAATTGGTGGAAGTTGGGGTAATTCCTGACAAAGAAAAGTATGTGGAAATAGGAGAATCTCTCAAAAACTACATGCAAGTGATCAAATCTCTCATCGAGGACATCCGACAGGTGCAAGAAGATGTTGAAGGACATCGTTTTGTCCTGGTGAAAGGAATTTAGGAGTTACCGGGTAAACTCCTTAATGATGATAATACTTTCCTCTCGGTCTATGAGATTGCTAAAATATTCAAGGAAGCTATCATGGAACAAGTGGAAGATGAAAGCTTTTCAAAGGCTTCAATGAACACCATATGTGATGTAAGGCTTGCTCTAGACAATCTCAATTCAAATCTGGATAGATGAAAGAAAAAAAATTATCTGCGAGAAGATCAATCACAATGGTCCATACCATTATTGATTATACAGTTGGTCTAAATGAAAAATTCTTGCAGGAGATAATGAAGAAATATGAAGACTTTCATGCCCAATGCAAGGAACCGTAAAGACTTCTAGTGTCTCCAGTGCCAGATAGTTTTTTCACTTTCCATGCTTTATGTAAATAATCTTCAACATTTTACATGTCATTTTGCAAAATGTAATTACATGTAAACAAATATGTTCTCCTAAAAGGATGGACAACATTTTTTAATAAGTCAACTAGTTAGGTCAAATTTTCCTAGATTTACTCCTAGATTCGCTCTTCTGATTTTTTGTAATTTTGATCTCCTCTCCCATCTATAAATAAGAGAGGATTCTATTGTAATGTTTATCTTTTATCTTTTGCAACGAAGTGTTGCCCATTTGAGAAGCAAATACATGAAACTTTGTGTTCATCTTTGTGAATCTATTTTGATCAATAAAGAAGTGAAGTTGCATACCAAAGTTTGTGTTGGGAACAATCATCTTATGGTTTGATTGAATTGGTAGTGATTAGTAATTGAGATCCAAAGAGCTTTGAGTAAATTTATGTAAACTTTGAGTTACATTCTTTACTTGAATTTGTGATATTGTTGAATATTGTTGGTGAACTCTCTACAAGACTTTGTGCTTGTATTTATTCATGTTGTTTGTGGAATTGTTGTGAATTATCTAGAAGACTTTGTGTTTCTAATACAACGTTGGTTACATATCTCCAAGATTCATTGGTGAAAGCTACAAAACAAATTTGTGCCTTCATGAGTTTTCTTGTTTTATAATTTATCGTTATAATGCTGGTATTCCTAGGCTTTTCTTTGACAAGATAGGAATATTGGAATTAATGCTTTTTTTTAGTTTGAAGTTGTATCAAATCAGGAACTTAAAACTGTGAAGCATTGTAAAACATATTCTTTGAAAAAAAAAGAGAATTATGAATGTGACACACCCCCATCTCTTAATCATAGTGTATATTATTGTGAATACTTAATTAGTTTTACTTAGCTTCAATAAGCAGTAAGAAGGATGCCTCCCCTTTCTAAGAGGAGAGATTGTATCTCACATAGTTGTGGCTAAAATCAAGTTTTGTAATCTATTAAAAGGGATTACATAATTTTCACCCAATAGTTTTTTGGCAACTCCGCTGGGGAACGAAACATGTAATTAAAGCCTTGCACTTTTGATTGAAGTGAATAATTTTTCCAGTATCTTATTGAGATATTTTGTATTGTTATATTTAATATCTCTCTTATTTACATCTGCATTTTGGCGGTTAGAAGCTATACACGAGGTTTGAGGGCTCAAGGAGTAGTGGATCCACTTTTTGAAGACTTGTTGCAACATAATACTCCACCTACTCCTCTGTGAGTAAGGTCACCATTGCAACACACCGCGTGTTATCCTCCACAAAGACTAAGATCTCCTCTTCCAAGTGAATGCTTCGTTTTCCATAGAGTTCATGTTCAAGTACCTATTGTGCAACATATCATGGCTACACCACCTGTAGGACTTTGGGGAAATGCTTTCGGTCCCCTCAGGTTGGCCGCACCTCTGCATGAACTTCCACATGTCTCGAGAAAGCATATTCTAAAGTTTCTAGGTGACGGAAAACAACATCCTGATGAACACATTGCTACCTTTTACATTGTTTGTGGTGTTCTTGGCATAGAACACGAAGACGTCGTTGTGAGGTTGTTCATTGAATCTCTACAAGGAGTTGTTTCCCTTCCAGCTACTTCAGTCACTAATTGGAACACTCTTCGCACTATGTTTGAAGAAAGGTTCAAACCAGCTGAAGATGCACATGTCTTTTTGGTGCAACTTACAACCATGTGGAAAGAGGCTCATGAACCCATGCACGAGTTCGTGGCTAAGTTCAACAAGCTGGTGATGAGGATCCCAATGGTAGAAAGACCAATGGATTATAACTTAAAATGTTTCTTCATCAACACACAACTCCCCAAAGTAAGTTTTTCCTTGCGTAGGGAAGTTCTCACCAACGTTGAAGCAGCTCAACAATTGGCTACAAATCTCGAAGATGACATGATCCTTTCTAGAGAAATAAGGATGAATGCCAACAACAAGAAGATGCAAGTGTCAGGATCATTTGCTTCTAATATTAATGCTTCTAATGATAATTCTAATTTTGTTGATCCCATGGTTCAAAGGTTGGAAAAAAAAATATTGGCTTTGAAAAAGAAAGTTTCAAACAACAATACTTATAAGGATGTTCCAAGAAGGACTTTTCCTAACTATGTTGGAAAAAAAAATCAGAATCGTCGTCCAGCACCACAAGGAAGACTCGCACTTGAATCTCCGCCTACTAACATTGTTGTGGGATACTATGAGGCTGAACAAGATGAATATGCACAGCCAAATTATCCCATGGAAGAAAGTGTTGATCTCTTTCAAGATGAAGAAACGAAATCAGTTGGTGACTCCGATATTGCTTATTTTCAAATGGTGAATGAATCTAATGAGGAAGACTTGGTGACGAATGCATATGTTGTCTTTACGTGGAAACAACAAAATCAACTTGATCAAACTCAAGCTATTGCTCCACCAATGAAGGAGAAGCCTCCAGTTACCATTGCAAGAAGAGGGTCTCCTCTACCTTGGCAACCAAAAAATGCAGCAAGCAAACAAGTAAGTGCTCCCCATCCTCCCCCTTCAGCTCATGTTGTTCCAAAAACCAATCTCCTGGTTCCTAAGACCAGTGTACCTTTTGTTAAGCCTATTAGTGAGGTTACTACATCCACTTTACAAAATCCTTTATGGGATTTTGACATCATTGATCATGCCAAGAAAACAAAAGTCCAAATGTCTAAAGTTGAATACCTTAAAGAAAATCTTGACCAATTTGACAGGCTTGTCAATTTTGTAATGGATAAAGGAATTAATCCAAGTAAAGATTCGACTCTTGATGCCTCAATGGCCCCAAAGCCTAAGACGCCATAGAATAACCTTGTTTCTACTCCTCCGACTATATCCAGACATATTGATCCATTATTTATTTCATTACTTGTTAATAACTTTAAATTAAGCAATTGTGTCATAGATTTTGGCGCATTAGACAATGTGATGCCAGCCAAGGTAGCTACTGCCTTGGGTTTGAATCTAACAAAAAAAATTAGTCATTGTTTTTCCATGGAAAACAAACAAGTACCTCTGATTGGACAGATCAAAGATGCCCAGTATGCATTTTCCACATATCCTAAAATGAAGATCAAGAGGACGGTTCTAGTAGCTGACATGCCAACATCTTATGGAATTCTCCTCGAACGTAATTTTTGTAAAGATGTTGGAGGTAAAATAAACATGGACATGTCTCAATCCAAGATACCTATGAAAGGCGTGATGTGGAAATTGATTCTTGAAAGGGATTCAAAATTCTCAGTGACACAATACAATGATCCAAGGGCTCAAATTCTATTTGAGTCTTCAGGTGTTGGAACATATTGTTTTCAAACATAAGAAGTTGGTGAATCTTCGACAAGGCATGAGTTGGAGAGTGTTGAGTCTTTTTCAACAACAAATGATTCATCATCAAATGACTTGTCGATCTTAGATCATGAAGCTTCATCAGATGATGAAGCTACAAATTTTAATATTGTCAGTCTTGGTGACCCAAATGGTGTTTGGTTACTCAAGTTTGATGGAAGTTGCTCTTCCACCGGTTCTGGAGTAGGAATGGTTTTTATTTCCCCCAAAGGATTTTTTTTCCCTTTCTCTTTCAAATTATAGTTTGACAATACTAATAGCACTGTTGAATATGAATCTTTGTTATTAGGAATACAAGTTGCACATAAGAAACGTATCAAGAATCTTCATGCACAAGGTGATTCTGAGTTGATAGTTTGTCAGGTAAAGAATTTGTATCAAACAAAAAATGACAGACTTAGGCATTATCACAATCTTGTTTGGGATTGCATTGAAGAATTCAATGCTTTTGATATATTTGTAGTTCCAAGGGAATGCAATGACAAGGCTAATTCTTTAGTAGTCTCATCCACGCTCTTGATACCACATAAATATTTTCATGGTTCTACCTATACCATTGAGTTGGTCTTTCGCCCAAGTGTTCCTAACAATTCAGATAATTGGTAGATTTTCAATGATGATAGTCAAGTTGTTGCCTTTTTGGAGAAGGAAGAAAACTTTGATGAGTTGTACTTTGAAGGAAGTGATTCTCCACATCGAGAATTTTTTTCTAATATAGATCCAATTATAGGAATAGAGTACCTACAACTCAAAGGGAATAAAATTTATAAAGGGTTGGTATCCCTTGAGAAACTTTTTGATAAGCATGATTGCTATGTTAAGAAACAACTCTCAAATTTTGATTCAACTAACAACTCTCAAATTTTGATTCAACTAATGAAGTTAAACAGATTAACTTAGGAACTGAAGTAGATCCTAAGATGGTGAACATTGGTAAGTGTTGCACAATTGAAGAAAGAAAGCAGTTTGCTAAGTTGTCACAAGAATATATGGATGTCTTGGCATATTCATACGAAGATCTAAAATATTTCCGACCAAAAGAGGTACAACATGACATTCCACTTAAGATTGGAGAATTTCCCTATAAACAAAAGAAAAGGCAATATAACCCTAAGATTTCTAGAACGATCCTTACAGAGGTTCAAAAGATGTTGAACGCCTGAATTATATTCCCTATCCGTCATTCAACATGGATAGAAAATATTGTTCATGTTCGTAAGAAGAATGGTGAGATCCATATCTGTGTGGATTTCCGAAATCTGAATCAGCTATCGCTCAAAGATAATTATCCCCTTCTAGTAATGGATCAGGTTCTTCAAACCATGACCAAGTCCGAAATGCTATCCATGCTGGATGGTTTTTCTAGTTACAACTAGATTGAAGTCAATTCAAGTGATCAACACAAGATGATCTTTACAAAGACATGGGGTACCTTTGCATATTGCGGGATGCCTTTTGGTCTCATAAATGTTGGTGTCACATTCCAATGTGCTATGGAATTGGCTTTCTATGATGTGCTAGGTAGGTTCATTGTAGTATATCTTGATGATCTTATGGTTTTTTCTAAAAATGTCATGAACATTTTCATCATCTAATGAAAATCTTGGAGAGATGTTGACAGCATGGTATTTCCTTGAATCCCAAGAAGTCAACTTTTGGGGTTACGGAAGGTAAGCTTCTTGGTCACATGGTGTCCATAGAAGGTATCAAGATTGACTCAGAAAGAGTTAAAAGTATCAAATCACTCACTTTTCCAACAAGTAAGAAGGTTTTTCATTCTTTCTTTGGCAAAGTAAATTTTTTGCGAAGATTCCTTCCAGATTTTGCAAAAAAGACGTGTCATATTGTTAATATGATGAAAGGTACTATAAACACATAAAATTGACCTAGGCCTGCGAACTCGATTTTCTCCATAATTCTTCTAAACATAATTAAAATATTTGATTATGTCCTTATATCCAAACTCGACTATTAATTAAATAATTCTCAATTATTTAATTAATTCCCATCTTTTATTCTTCCTGACTATTTAAATAAATAAATCATATTTATTTTATTTAAATATGACACTAATCCATTATGTCCTCTTTAGTTAAATAAATTATTTAATTTATTTAATCCATTATTCCCTCCTGATTATTTAAATAAATAAACTTTATTTATTTATTTAAATATGTCTCTAATACTAATGTCTTCTCATAATTAAATAAATCCCCCACAATTTATTTAATTATTGGTCCATTTCCTCCACAATTAAATAATTTAAATTAACTATCTAATTGTCCTGTTGAATTCCCCTCCAAATTTAAATAAAATCATTTATTTAAATCTCCCTCGTTCCCAAGTAAATAATTTTAAATTATTATTTACTGTCACATGGTCTCACCACTTTTGAATTAAATTAAATTTTAATTTAGAAGGTCCACATCACCTCTTTTGGGAATTAATTTTAAATTTCTATTTTAATTCCCCACTTTCCTCTTTTTATGTGCCGCATCTTCTTTGTCACATGCATTCTCCACCATTGATTTGATTTTTCTAAAATCAAATCTTAGCCCTTTATTTCAAATTTTAACCTAATGTTGCCCTAACCCTAATTGTGGGTTGTCACAACTTTTATGGCCATTGATTTTAGGGCATCTTTCATCTTTCAATCTTGTCCATCCATTCAAATTTTTCATTTCTATAAAATGGAATTATTAACCTCATTTTAACATCTTTGCACCTCTCATGATCTTAACATCTTGGCATCTTGGTATCTTGCATCTTGCGCATCTAGGCTTGCATACTTCTTGCTAACATTATCTTTTGCAGATTTTTGATATTGCATATAGAATTTAATTTCTTTTGCATTATCATAAGAATCCTTCAATATTTGCTAGGTCATGTCATAGGTATACTTGCTCACACAAAATTTGAGGGCAATCATCATTTTGAAGCAAATGGAGAAGGGCTATGGTGGTGAATCATGGAGATTTTGAGGAGCTTTGGTAATATTGTTTCTTATTTTGCATCTTTTCCTCCTTTGTGCTTCATAGTAATACTAGGGTTTTATTTCTCTTTTTGATATAATACTAACCTAAAATTTTACCCATAGTTACAAGTACGACCACTTTTCATTGGACGGCAAAAGGAAAAGTTGTGTTCGATGATATCAAAGAGGCTATTACTCATGCGCTAGTGTTAGTTTGTCTAGACTACACGAAGGAATTCATCATGTATAGTTATGCTTCTAAGCATACACTTTCAGCAATTCTAGTGCTAGAAAACAATGAGGGTTTTGAATCCCTGATTGCATTCATGAGTTGTCCTCTAAAAAATTATGAATTGAAATATTCCCAAATGGAAAAGAATGCTTTTTTGTGGTCAAGGCTATTAAAAAAAATTGGTTCTACATTCTTAATAGCCATGTTAAGGTCTTGGTTCCAGATTCAATCGTTAATTCTATCTTAACACAACAAGATTTTGGAACAAAAAGAGGCAATTGGATTGCCAAGATTCAAGAATACGACTTGGACATCAATCCTACCAAGATGATACATGGGAGAGGTTTGTGTCAACTCATTGCTGAAAATAATCCTGACGGAGAAGTTTCAAAGACTGAGGAGGTAGATCCAAGTGAACTTCCAATGGTGTTATTCGTCAGCACTACTGATGAGTCGTATTCCAACATTGCCCATTTTCTTACTTATGGGGAATGTCCTGATCATTTGACTTCAAAGGAGAAAAGAACCATCAAAATAAAGTCAAAAAATTTCGTCTTGTGGGACAATGGTTTGTACAAGCATGCATTGGATGGAACTTTCTTACAATGTGTTGATAAAGAACAATAGTAAAGATTGTTGAAATCATATCATGACTTAGCATGTGGAGGACACTTTTCAGTGCCAATTACTGCTCACAAGATCCTGAGAGAAAAGTAATACTGGCCTACACTCTTTCAAGATGTGTACTCTTGGGTGCATAAATGCGAACTATGTCAACAGTTCATAGGTAAGCCAAAGTTGGCATCTTTTCCTTTAAAACCAATTGTTATTGAAGATCCCTTTCAACAGTGGGGAATTGATTTCATCAGTGCAGTAATCCACCTTCAAGTGTGTGACACAACTATGTCCTAATTGCAACTGACTACTTCACCAAGTAGGTGGAGGCAATTTCAGCTAAGCATGCTACTTCTGAAGTTGTATGTAGTTTCTTGAAACAAAATATCATTTCCAGGTTCAGTGTGCCGAACAAAATTATTGCTAACAATGCTTTTGCTTTCTCGTCAAGTGAGATAACTGAGTTATGTTTTGAACATGGCACAATATTGTCTCATTAATTTTACTATTACCCACAAGGTAATGGTCAGGCTGAATCAAGCAATAAAAACTTGGTGACTATAATCCGCAAGCTTGTGGATGAAAATCAGTATTTGTGGCACAAAGCTTTGTATGATGATTTGTGGGTAGACATGATAACTCCAAAGTGAGTGATTGGAATGTCTCATTTCTAACTCTTGTATGGGTTGAACACAAAAATTCCCATAACATTAGAAATTCCAACCCACAAATTAGATAAGGCCATTGAGGATGAGACTTTTGATAATTCTGTTGATAAGCAGATAATGTATCTCTTTGAATTGGAAGAGAAATGAGTTCAGGTGGCTAACCATATCACGGAGCATTAGGAACAAGTCAAGAGTATTTTCAACAAGAAGGCCAAGTCTCATGATTTTCAAATCGGTGATCTCGTTCTCTTATCGGACAAGCGAAGAGAATCGAAAGGTATGCACAGGAAGTTTGATTCATTGTGGATTGGACCATTCAAAGCTCATTAGCTGCATGGTGAAAGTAGTTTCCTCTTAGCATATGAGGATTGAACACCATTTTCTCTTCCTCACAGTGGGCAACATTTGAAGCTCTTTACACAGTGAGGTAACAGGTGTACAATGTAAATATGTTACTCTTTACGTCTTTTTGTTTTTATTCTTTTTGAGTCTTTCTTTTTTTCGTCACTCGACTCTATGCCCAATGGATGGGTAAAGGCACTTGATTCTGGAGTTCTTCTCCCTTCAATCATTTCTAAGAATGACTAAAGGAAGCTCCCCAGTTGGAGCTAGATATTATTCTTGAATCCAGCTACGCTAGATTCACGGGATAACCCCCTATAGAACTTGTCTTTTTCGTAGTTCTATGTACTTCAAGCATACAAAATGAGACAAATTTCAAATCACCTCGATGCGTAGTCCAAAACCTCAAATAGTCTATTTGAGCATTCCCCCCCATTTGTCTTTCGAAGAGCTTCAAAACAAGTATCTTCGTTAATTCCCAGACCTTGGCAATTAGTCAAATTTTTACTCATGTGGAAACACTGATTTTCAGTGCTCCTACATGAGTCTTATATTAGAAAAATTGACTTTAAGTGTTGTACCGGTGATTTTCACCGCTCCTACACTTTACACTTCACCTAAGTCTTTTGATGCACAAGCGTTGATTTTCAACGCTGGTGCATTTCTCTTTTTGAATACTTTTGATGCATGAGTGGTGAAAACCACCACTAGTGTACTTTTCGCTTCACTTAGTTTTTTACATGGACAAGTGGTGATTTTCATCGCTAGTGCATCTTTTTCGCCTTTTTGTGTGCCTTCATTAATGCAAATTTTGAGTTCATTAATGACTTTATTTTAGTGACTTAATAAGTCATTTTAGGCTAATTTATCTTCATTTTAATCCTTTTTCTCTCTTCCTCCTCATGTTGGTCATCCTCAAAACTCCAAGCAAGATAGCATTTGAAGATTTCTCGTGCATCTCAGTTGAGGTTTCGCATTTTCCCAAGTATGTTGTTTTTCTTTCTTCTTCATCGTCGTTTTTCCTTCCCTTTACTTTCAAGGCTCTGGTCGCTTTTAATAGACCTTGCTCTATGTGTTTTCTCAGTTAGGGTTTTGAATCTTTTCATTCTTCTTTTCTTTTTTTAAACACGCCTTGGTCATTTTCTTTTTCGTGCATCATTTTCATGATGCTTTGATGTCATTTTCAAATCACTCAATCGCCTCTCCTCGTGGCTAGTGATTTTTGATCTTTCATCAATCCTCATTGATTTTTACCAAGTCCTATGCTTATTCAAGCGTGATTTTTTGACGCCCGAGCATGAGTAAATCCATCCATATTTGTTGAAGTGGTAAAAATTCCCACTTATACACTTAAAACTTTCACAAAAATCCAAATGTAGGAGCGGTGAAAATAACCACTCCTACATGGAGTGTCTCTCCTCGCCAAAATGCTAAAGCGGTGAAAACGTTTGCTTGAGCATTCAACTCTAAAACAAAAGTGGCATGCTCAAGTGCTAACTTTTAGCGCCCGAGCATGAACCATACTTTCCCACAAATACACTAGCGCTGATTTTTAGCGCCCCAACACTTGACTTCCTAAAATGCCAAACACATGTAGGAGAGCTAAAAATCAGCGCTACTACATGCAAATCACTATCTCAAGATGTAGGAGCGCTAATTTTCAGCGCTCCTACACAAAAATCTTTTCTTTTCTAACACTCAAAAATCACTCTGCTTGTGCTTTGAACCTCATTTCTTCGCCAATGCTCCATTTTCTGTGCAAAATAGCTCATTTGTAGTTGCTCCAAATTGTGTTCTCACTTCATGCTTTTCAATACTGCATTTTCTCCTAACATCTGCTAATTCATTATTCTTGTAGTTATTCTCAAGCTCTCATTAGGTGATCTTTGAAGGTGACATTCCTTGGCACTGGCACTCTCAGATGACATTAGAAAAGCCTCCATCACATTCTAAAAAGGAAGGCAAGATGAAGAATAATATCAGGGTGTCTTCCCACCTACTTTTGTACTCTTAAAGGTGGATGAAATCAAAGACACCGAAATTGGTCATCAAGACATGGAAGATTTTGTAAAAAGAACTAAGGTAAAACCATTGGAGGAAAATTTGAGATACACTATTCATAGCAACTTGCACTTGGTGTCTACATTCCCAACTATTGCTCATAACACAGAGTTTGTTCTCCAAGTTACATCTCATTACATCTGAGATGATAGAAGTGTGAGGGATTCCTTGGGATAGGTGATGATGAGATTGGATCCTAAGTTATTTGACATTGTTTTCGATGTTCCCCACATGGAACAATATAAAAATATCTCAATTCAACAAGCACAGGAAGTTTATGATAAATATCCCAATAAAGCTAAAACATTGATTAACACTCAATGGTTGAAAACTCCAAGGACTACTATCTCAAGATGGCCTAAATGACTTCCCCGAAGTGATTTCAAAGAGGATGTTAGGGATATGATCACTCTCCTGAGTAGGGTTAAAAGATTGTTTGTTTCATGTAATTTTTAAGATTGGATGTTTGAGTACATCTGCATTATTAGGAAAAAGAAAGCACATATTGATTGGGGAACCCATATAAGTGATGAAATCCATGTAAAATTGATCAATGTGCCTACTACTTTGAAATTTTACATGACTTCCTATTTGGTATATGTTGTTGCATTAATGAGGCAATTTCTAGGTTTGTCTACCAAAGGAAACAGACATGTTGTGCATGTGTATGAGTTCTATTATCAATTGAAATGAATAGAAAGTCTTCATCATTTCAGAAGAGTCATAGATGCCTTATTTGCACCCCTATTGTTCACTTTTGATCCGACTCTTGAAAAGAAAAGAGTATCGGATGAAGCATAAAAAGTGGTTAGTAAGGTTGGATGTATCTTTTTGCAATTTCCAACTTTCACCTATATGAGAGTCGGTTTCTATACTAGGTGTCCATACATGTTACCCAGATATCCCTCAGATAAGTGGATACTAATGGAGCTATGTAGACAGTTAATCTCGATTCACAAGGAATGCCAGAGAATTCACAAGTTAGGTTTCAGGTTTCCACTGGCAATTGGGAGATATACCATTCACAGTGTACAAAAAGAAAAGTCAATTGCTGCAAAAATGCAAATCATGACTATAAGAACATATAAATATATATTTGACTTTGACTAACGAGATGTGAATAGGAAATTGAAGAAAGATCATCGACATGTCTACCATTTTGAAGACATATGGGTGGACTGAAGAGATGAATAAGACATCTGCAGAATAGATTTTTGTAGGCTGACAGTAGAGAAAATCAAAGATCCTGGTGTGGCTGATCTACTAGAGGATTTGAAGGATCCTGAAAACATCTTAAACTCTTATTATGAAGAAGACTAAATTTATAGGATACCCTTACCCCCAATACAATGGTCCAAAAAGGAAAGTGTATCTATCAGGGAAAGGCTTACTCCCATCTTACACAACACAACAGAATGGTTGCATAAACATGGCTTCCAAATGAAATCTTCCAAGACAGAATCAGAGGGAGAAATATCGGGAGTAGAAACCAATAAATGGCAAGAGCTTCGTACTAAAAGAAGCATGCGATTGCTCCCTCCTCTTCTCAAAGAGGTACCAAGATCAAATTTACTATTGGAAAAAGTACTGCACAAACAGTTGAAGATGAGGAAGCCACCAAAGTAAAACAACCATCTACATCAGGAAAAGAGCTTGCATCTAAAGAGAAATGATCTGATGAAGAGGAAGAGAATGAAAGTGAAGAAGTAGAAGAATATTTCGAAGATGAAGATTCTGCAGATGAAGAGTCTATTGAAGAAGAAGATAAAGAGGAGGAAGAAAGGCATGATGACGAACAACAACTATCTCCTCACAAAGACATGGTTGATAATCTTCCCCTAACATCATCAACCATTATTCCAGTGTTTCATGCACTCCTCCCAATCCTACTATTTCTCTACCTCCTCTTCCTACCTCACCTCCTCCTACATCAACTTTTCCAACAGTGAAGGTTTTTGTCCCTCCATCAACATCATCAGTTGTTTCTACCTCTCCTATAAGTTCCATCTTGCCAATTGTTGATGTTTCTTCTAGTTCTCCCCCATCCATCCCGAGCCTATCTTCTCTATCAGATGAAATCACTTCTCAGGGGGAGTTCAATAGTTTCATGAATGAGTCTTTACAAGATCCACTTGGTTTGCAGTCTACTGGGGCTATCATGACTGATATTACCCGAATTGTTACTATAGCATCCATTTCTACAAAAACACCTGCTACACAATTGTTTGCAATAAGTCAAGAAGGGAATACAACATTTCTACCTCCTTGGCTAATCTCCCAAGTGTCAAAGCGCAAAAATCAAATGATCTCACCAGATGAGCTTGACCTTGAAGAGATAGTTCCTCCAAAACCCAAGGGGAAGAAAAAGGCCAAAATTCATTCCAAACTTCATATTGACAAGTCAGGTCAAAAGTATGTAGACATTGGCTTACCTCCACAGGAATTAGGTGATGTGAACATGGAAGACTATACTTTAACAAGATTCAAGCTTGAGAAGGTAAAAAATGCAAGTGCAAAAGATGCACAAGTAGTTTTGAATGTGTTATCAAGTAGACTCGATAAAATGGAGTAGGCCAAAAACATGTACAAGGATAAAGTAGATAAATATGCATCAGTTTTGAGGAATATTGTTGGATCCTCAAAGAATGTACAACCGATGGCCATGGTGAACTTCAAGGAATCGGTGGTACAAAAGGTGGAGAAGTTTTTTTCCAAAGGTAAAGTGTTTTATGATTTCATTGATGAAATAATAGAACAATGCTCACAACTCATAGTTGTAGCGAATGAAAAGACCTCTTAAGTAGCGAAGTTGAATTTAGAGCTTGAGAAAGAAGAAAATGTATTTTCCAAAGAGAATAAATAAATGGAAAAATGTCTTTCATTTTGGTCACAAATGAAAGAGATAAAGCTAATTAAATTGGTGGAAGTTGGGGTAATTCCCAACAAAGAAAAGTATGTGGAAATAGGAGAATCTCTCAAAAACCCCATACAAGTGATCAAATTTCTCATCGAGGACATCCTGCAGGTGTACAAAGATGTCGAAGGACATCATGTCATCATGATGAATGGAATTGAGGAGTTACTGGGTAAACTCCTTAATGATGATAATACTTTCCTCATAGTCAATGAGATTGCTAAAATATTCAAGGAAGCAATCATGGAGCGGGTGGAAGACGAAAGCTTTTCAAAGGCTTCAATGAACGCCATATGTGATGTAAGGCTTGCTCTCAACAATCTCAAGACAAATCTGGATAGATGCAAGAAAATTTGTTCATTTGTAAGAAGATTAATCATGAGGATCCATACCATTGTTGATTATATAATTGGTCTGGATGAAAAATTCTTGCAGGAGACAATGAAGAAATATGAAGACTTTCACACCCAATGCAAGGAACCATAAAGACTTCTAGTGTCTCCAGTGCTATATAGTTTTTGTGCTTTCCATGTTTTATGTAAATAGTTTTCGACATTTTACATGTCATTTTACAAAATTTAATTACATGTAAACAAATATGGATAACATTTTCGAACAAGTCAACTAGTTAGGTCAAATTTTCCTAGATTTACTCCTAGATTCGCTCTTCTGATTTTCCTAATTTTTCTCTCCTCTCCCATCTATAAATAAGAGAGGATTATATTCTAATGTTTATCTTTTATCTTTTGCAATGAAGTGTTTCCCATTTGATAAGCAAATACATTAAACTATGTGTTCATCTTTATGAATCTATTTTGATCAATAAAGAAGTGAAGTTGCATACTAAAATTTGTGTTGGGGACAATCATCTTATGGTTTGATCGAATTGGTAGTGATTAGTAATTGAGATCGAAAGGGCTTTGAGTAAATTTATGTAAACTTTGAGTTGCATTCTTTACTTGAATTTGTGATATTGTTGAATACTGTTGGTGAATCTCTACAATACTTTGTGCTTGTATTTATTCATGTTGTTCATGGAATTGTTGTGAAGTATCTGGAAGACTTTGTGCTTCTAATACAACCCTGGTTACATATCTCCAAGATTCATTGGTGAAAGCTACGAAACAACTTTGTACCTTCGTGAGTTTTCTTGCTTTATCATTTATCGTTATCATGTTGGTATTCCTAGGCTTTGCTTTGACAAGATAGGAATATTGGAATTACTGCTTTTGTTTTTTAGGTTGAAGTTGTATCAGATCAGGAACTTAAAACTATGAAGCATTGTAAAACATATTCTCTGAAAAAAAAGAGAATTATGAATGTGACACACCCCCATCTCTTAATCATAGTGTATATTATTGTGAATACTTAATTAGTTTTACTTAGCTTCAATAAGCAGTAAGAAAGGCATCTCCCCTTTCTAAGAGGAGAGATTGTATCTCACACAATTGTGGCTGAAATCAAGTTTTGTAATCTATTAAAAGGGATTGCATAATTTTCACCCAACAATTATGACAATATTATTTAAATTATAATTAATCTAAATTAAAAATAATAATAAATAAAATATGTAAAAGAAAAAAGTACATAAAAAAATATACATATCAGTGTTGATAATCTTTTTCTAAATAAGTATTGAGTTTGTCTTCTTTCAAATTCTTAGAAAAAGTGAAAAAATTAAAAATGTTGATTTGAATTTCCTACTTAGACCAAAAGTGAAAAACTCTATTATATTATCACTTAGAAGCTACCATATTTTAGATTGAGTGCAATTCCTTATTAGTAGATTCCATAATGAGATGTTAGAATGATCTAGATAGATGCGTCAATTTTGTAGAATTACTACTACAAAGTGGAAAAATGAGAAAGAGATTGAGAGACTAGTGAATAATGTAATAGTTCTAGAAAACACAAAGATAGAAATGTCAAGCACAAAGACCACAAATTTGTAGAGAATTGAATTCTTTATTGCTTGTCTATCAAATGCATAGATTATTACAAATATATAACCAAACATAACTGAAATTACGGTGACAAGCAAACTTAATTGATGTTTGCTCCTACAGTGATAAGAGGTGTTGCAGTTTGTTTTAGTTAAATCACTGCAATTAAAGAAACAAGTGATGTTTGCAATCAGTCACAATATCGCATGAAAGAAACAAATGTTGTTGCTTTAGTTAGCTTATAGTTATTGCATGAACATGTTGTTCATTATTTATGGAGGAAAACTAATAGGGCAGGTGCATGGAAATGGGTAGCAATTTCGTGGACAACTTACTTTTTCATCTCGAAATAGCGAAAACATGAACGCGTTATAGTAAAATGCGCTCGCGTTATGGCTTGGTAATGACCGAGCCTAACGTGGGTGTGTTAAAACGCGAGTGCATTATAACGCGCTCGTGTTATGGTTTAAATTTCAAAAAATGAGTTCAAAAACTGTGCATTTTTTAAAATTAAAAAAACATTTCCAAAACGTGAGCGCGTTATAACTCGCTCGCGTTTTGGTCTACATTGAAAATATTTTCTTCTCTTTTTCTTGTCTCTTTCTTCTTGTTATCTTATAGGGAAACTATATACATGAAATAAACATTTACATATGGACGTTTACTTTCTTATACTTTAAGTTATATTTCATTTATATAGGCAGGATGTTTGAGAGTGGTTTCATATTTCTAGGAGTTACAATGCAAATTCTAGTTTTTGGAAGATCTCAACAAATTTAGACTTAGTCAAATTTCAGTAATCAGCATGTCAAATTTCAGTATTCAGCAAGTTATATCATCTTTCTCTCTTTGTCTCACACATTTTTTATCCTGTATGCTCTAGACCTCTCTCACACACTCTCCCCTTCCCTCTATACTTCTATCTATCTAGACTCTCTCCCCCGCTCCATCCCTCCCTCCTTTCCTCCTTCCCTCCTTCCTTTTTTTCCTCTAATTTTCTCTATCTCCCCCTCTCTCTCTTCCTTCCTCCCACCCACCTTCCCTCTCTACTTCAATCTATCTAACCTATCTCTCTCTACCTCTCTCTCTCCCTCCCTCCTCTCTGTCTTCCTTCATCCCAACCGCCTTCCATCTTTACTTATCTCTATCTAACCTATCCCTCTCTGCCTATTTCTCACCCTCCCTCCTCTCTCTCTCAATCTCTCTACCTTCCTCCTTCCCTCCTCTCTCTCTCATTCTCTTTATCACACATATCTCCCTCTATCCCTCCCTCCTCCCCTCTCTACTTCTATCTCTCTCCCTCCCTCCTCCCCCCTCTCTATCTCTCCTTCCCTATATACTTATCTCTACTTCTCTCCATCTCTACCTCTCTCTCCCTCATTCCCTCTCACTCTCACTCTCCCTCTCCCTCTCCCTCTCTCCTCTCTCTTAATCTCCCAACCTTCCTCCTTCCCTTTGTGTTTTTCTCTCTCACACACTCTCTCCCTCCCCCATATCTCTCTTTGGTTTAGGCTTTATGGTTTAGGCTTTAGGCTTTAGGCTTTATGGTTTATGGTTTAGGATTTAGGTCCAAACCCCTCTCTCTCCCACTCTCTATCAAATCTATCCCTCCTTCTATCCCTCCCACCCCTCTCTCTCGCTTAGGTATATATCTCACTCCCTCTATCTCTCTCTCTTAGGTATCTCCCTCCTAGGTCCCTCTCCCTCTCTCAGGTCTCTCCCTCCCACCCCCTTCCCCTCTTCTCAAGTATCTCCCTCCCACCCTAACTAGAGAACACACACACTCTCTATGTCTCTCTGTAAGGTCTCTCCCTCAACCCCCCTCTCTCTCTCTCCCTCTCCCACTCCCTCTCCCACTCTCTCTCTCCCAGTTCTCTCCCTCCCACCCTAACTAGAGAATCTCTCTCTTCCTCTTAGCCCCTATATCTCAAGTCTCTCTTTGCCACCCCCTCTCCCTCTCCCAACCCCTCTCCCTCTCTAAAGTCTCTCCCTCCCACCCTAACTATAGAAATCTCTCTCTCTCTCAAGTCTCTCTCTCCC